>JAEQBH010002330.1:0-538853 GCA_016808115.1 Tetrastigma voinierianum | reverse complement strand
AGAAATGAAATATTATATCTAATAAATAAATGGATTGCAAAAAGGAAAAAAATAAATATATTTAAATATTATAACACTATTTGGTCTATATTAACTAATATATAAAAAAATTAGACATAATATTTGAGATGATATATCTTTGTTTGTAAATATGTGTAAACAATAAACAAATTTACATTGCAAAATTTATATTATTTTTAGTAACAAAAAATTTAAAAGTATATTTCATTGCTAAATATGTATTTTTTGCAACAAGAATTTTTGCTATAAATATCTAATATCAAATATTGTTCCAAATTATATTATAAATAATTTACATTTTGAAACATTCTTCTAGTCAATATGTTTTGCAATAAAGTGCATTTTGTCTCTAAAACTATCTCATGGGACATATATTGAGACAATATTTAAAATTTATTGCTAATAGATATATTTTTGTGACGAGTTATTGCACCTCATGTTAAATATTTGTTGCTAAATATCATTTTCTTCTTAATGTGGATCAAAATTGCGTCTTTGAAAATACTATTATTTGTTATTTTATGTTAGATGGTAGTGACCATATTATGGGTGATGACGGATCAAAATTGGATTCGACTCATGCTTTTACGTCATTTACATATCATAATAAAGTTTTCCATCCTTTAATTGAAGGAATTTCAAACCATCTGCATACTTTTGTATGTTATAGCTCAAAATTTTGAGTATTTCCTTGTGGATTGAGAGAATCGGAGTTTCATCTGTCAGGGAAGTCATTGAGAGAGAAACCTGGTGGGATGGCGACAGAGGCTGCCTTTCCTTTCTTGTTCAGACTTGGTGTGAAGCTCTTAAGAAGCAAAATTCCTCAAGTAATGGCAGGCAAGCGACCAGTTTCACCACAGGAAGATCTAAGAGAGCGATGCAATGCTTCTTTGAAGGCGGACAAAAGCAAAGAAGATTCTAGGGTGCGTGGCAGGTTTGGTCAGGAAGCGGTTTACAATGCGAGGATATCATGAACATGTTAAATCCTTAATGCGCGGTCTGAGGCTTCTTTCTTAAGCGTAGCTTCAAAAAGTTGATAAACCGCTACAAGGTTGGCAAGAAAATTGAAGCCTTACAACTTGGCCTCCTAGACATCTCAAATGACGAGCTCTTGGAATGCAAGATTGAGAGAAGAGCGAGCCGTTGACTCGAATCTTCTTGGGATCTAGACGGTCTACTCCTCCTTACCCAAGAACGTGTTGTTGTGGGGTGAGAAAAAGGAAACGGATAAGCCCCAGTGAAGCGGTGATCGGTGGAAGACCAAAGAGCGCCCGTGGTCCCTAGTGGGAATGGGTGGCATTGGAAAAACAACCCTTGCTAAGAAAGTCAATAATCATACACAGGTTGTGGAGCGCTTTCCAGATTGTCGTGTCTGGGCTTATGTGTCTCAAGATTGTAGACCTAGAGACGTTTATATGAAAATTATTAAACAGCTGGTTTGTACATCCACAAAAGATCAGCAAGTACTAGAGATGGTGGAGAAATTGCAAGAGCGCAATTGGGGATTCCTTCATGAACATCGAAGGAGAAAGAGGATTTGATAGTTACGGATTGATGTGGAGCTATAGGGAATTGGAATTGTCTTGCAAAGTGGCGACAACGATCCTGATTGCCTCGGGAAATGTGTTCCCATTAGAGTATGTGATTATACTCGCAACTCGAGACAAGGATGTTGCTTTGCATGCGAGGTCTTTCGTTCTACTCCCGAAATCTGACCTTTCCAAACAAAGAGCTGGAACTTGTTTTTTGCCGGAAGCATTCATGATCATGTTGATCTTGATAGATATCCCTGGTTGGTGCAACTTGGGGCGAAGATGGTGGACAAATGTAATGAAACTAGTTAGCCATAGTTGTATTGGGAGGTTTGCTGTCGAGAGATATGTCACATACAGAATGGAGGAAGGTACATGACAACATTAATGCGTATCTTGCTAAAGAAGGCTCCCAAACGGGAGTAATGACAGTGCTGAACTTGAGCTACATTGATTTGCCCTCTTATTTGAAACCATGCTTTCTACACTTAAGCCTCTTCCCAGAGGATTATGTCATCCTTCTAGAAAAGCGTTCCTTTTGTGGATAGTGAAGGTTTTGTCTTGTCGGCCGAGCAAGCTGATCAACAAAGCATGAAAGTCACGGCCGAGTTTGAATGAATTAATCAATAAAAACTGATTCAGAGCTGGTAGAATGAGTGTCAATGCGAGGGTTGTGGAATGTCGGGTTCATGACCTTATGCGAGAGTTGGTATTAGAAAGGCGAAAATGGCTTCTTCGTAACTCATGATATGCAGTCCTCTATCCTCTTCCACTAGTAATTCATCTTTATTTTCATCTAAATGCATAGACAAAGTATTTATTCGACATGGAGAGGTATGTACATTGAACACAATACTCCATACTTACGGTCTCTCTTGTTTTGATTTAGGGCATGAAATTGTAGAATTTATAAACATCAAATTCATTGGAAAAATACTTCAAAGTTCTCGGGTGCTAGATTTGGAAGGTGTGAGGTAGAAAGCCTACCAAGTATAGTTGGGACACTAATTCATTTAAGGTACTTGGGATTAAGGCATATTAGTGCCCAAAGCGCTTCCACTATCCATTGTTGGCAACCTAAGGAGTTTGCGGACATTGGATGTTAGCAATCTTAAATAAGTTCCCGAATGTGATATGGAAGATTGAAACATGAGATATCTTTACATTGAGGGCAAGAGGATGATATTCCCACTTAAAAATTGATACATTGGAAAATCTTCCAAAGTTAATCGAGGCATAACCTTCAAACAATGGATACGAGTGATTCAAACAAGTTGCTTGTCTTGGGAAATTGAAATTAGAAGGAAGATATGAGCTGGTAGAGGCCCTAGAGGGGGTTGAGTTTTGGAAGTCCATTGCCAAGCTACAAGTTCTGAAATCGTTGTACCTTAAGGCCATCGGAAGGGAGTCTAGCTTTAAGATTTATGTGGACTCACCTCTATCTCTCTAAGTTGGACATAAAGGGACACATGCAAAGAATCTGAAACCTTTCAATTTCCTCGAACCTTTCTGAATTGACATTGGATTCATGTAGGCTAGATTGTGATCCTATGCCCATTGGAGAAGGCGCCAAAATTGTTGACTACGAGACCCAGAGTGAATCATATCTTGGAGCAGTATGTTTACGCAAATCAGTTCCCAGCTCAAAGTATGACTTTTCGAGTTGAGTAAAGTGATTAAGTTGAATATAGAGAATAGAGCAATACCATGGCTTATGCAACTACACTGTCATTTTTCAACAATTATCTCTGGAGCTGATAAGCTGTCAAATTTGGTGGAGGTGAAAATTGTTAACGATTCCATAAGCCCTTTTTTTTTACGATGGGCAGCAATAAGGTTTAAATCTATCAGATATCACTTGTATTGGGATCATTCATGGTAACTACCTTCACCCATCTACTTTGGACCCCTTCAATTTCCAATTTTGTTATGTCTTATTATATTGGTTGTTAAATTAACATATATAGAGTTCTTATATTTTTGATGAGTATATAGAGTTCTTATATGCTGAAAATTTCATATATCAATGCATGTAGAAATCTGATAAACATCAAAAAGTGATGGAATATGTGTTTATAAAAGTTGTAAAATTACGCCTATCAATTATGTCTTAATTAACATGTAAGACCAATGTGATACTCATGCTATGTTAAAAAAGGAGTTATATCATATTTGAAAATGAAATGCGGTGTTGGGAATCTTTAACATTCCCCTCTTGAATTTGTACACATTGAGCCTTTTATGCCATAATCTTTCTATCACATCTTTTTATTTTCATCGCTTTTGTGCAAGTGATATCTTAATAACATCGGAGCAGAACCAATTTAAAAAGTATAATAAAGGCAAATGTTTTTCTCTATCCAATACATAGTAGGAAAATGGCTACAACTGCTTTCAATAAAAGTAAAATGTTAAAATAACTTAAATTAATTACATAACCCGACATTAATGTAAAGATGATTTTTGTTTTCTCAATTATTTTTATTGTTCTTTTTAATCCTTCTTATGTCTTGTTTGGTTTCTATTTATTTCGGGACAACCAATAAAAATGGTCAAAGAATTTTGAATCTGGCCAGTAAGGTAGGCTTGGAACTCCCTCTCAACCTGTTGGATGATTGTTGGGTGCGGGTGTATGTGGTATATATATATATATATATATATGTTGTTTAACTTGCATAACAAGATCCTCTACACTATTAGATTCCTACTACATGTAATGCATGTTTAATACTTGGCTAATTAATAAAGGTTAAGCTAACTAGTGATTGTCAAACATGTCTTTGCGAGGTCTAACATCGAATCGAACTTCCGGTAGAAACGCTGAAATGTTAGCACTTCTCTTACCATGCTAGAATCTTACACAGGAAAAAGGAAAGCTAAATCATGACCAATGATTAGACATGGTTTGAAGCTGCAGGTGGAGTTCTACTTAGTCAGAATATGAATGAGCGTCTTGGTGTTATATTGTTATATATTCCTTTTAAAATGATGTTTGGTTTCTGAAAAATTCAAAGAACTTTCTTTAGGAAGGGGATTGAACTCCCTCGTGTAAGTCGGCCTCATGTTTGATACTCTAAGTTCATATCGATACGTCATCAAATAAAATAGTCTTTTTGCAAACAAAATTAATAGAAGGAGTGAAATAGGCATTTCGGAGTTCCCAATTGACAAGTTGAATAAAGGCCACACTGTCAAAATAGTTACAGATCTCTACACACTTTCCTTTACGAGCTCCAAAATCTGGTGGGGTAGACATCATCGGGCATGATTATTTTCTTCTACATCCTTGGGAGATGCCACTCACATTACTTCTCTCATTGGTGGCCTTAAATATACACCAAGGTGCTAACTTCATTCTCTCTCTATACATACTCTTGCTTTTTGTCATTTACCAACATATTGCTTTTCAGCTAATTAAAATGATGTTTATATCCATTCAGGACCTCTACGAAACAATGCGAGTTTCGCTGTAGTGAGCAAGGTGGTATTTGATATTTTCATTTAAGATGATTGATAGGGCCTAAGAAGAAAATTGTATTCAAACTTGGTTGGGTATGTTTTGTGATGCATTGTTGTGTTTGTGATGGGAATAGCGTGAGGGATAACAATAATGCATGTTAGACCTCTGCTAGCAAGACATGGCTGAATCGAGCTACACCATCCATTTATAGTTGTTACTTCCCTATTTACAAATTGTGTTTGCGGATGAATAGTTTCGAATAATGGCAATCTGGTAATTAGTTGTTAGATTCGGTCAATCTTGCCCAACCACATAGTATACTCAAATTTCTAGAGACCCCGATAACCTTGCTCGATACCACTTTGTTGGAAGGAAGATGGAGGAAGGTGAAGGAAAAACTTGAAGATAGGAGAGACTAGATGATGAGGGGGAAGATGCTACTTATATTATTAAAGGCTTCTTGTTTTTGGCTTTGATTACAAACTCAAGATATCACCCTTATTTATACTAGTACCACCTTTCAATAATACTTTAGAAGTTGTTCTAACACAAATATAATCCTAATGAGTATCACAGAATTCTCTACAGGGTCCCGAGCTAACCTCATTCTAAGAACTTTATGAAATATCTAGAATAGACTTCTAGAAGTTGGGCTTTCTTATGTTTCCTACACTTTGGGCTTTTGCTTACACTCCTAAGCCACAAAACCTAATGACCAAAATCATTTCAATTAAGACCAAAATACAAATCAAGTTTATATTTCAACGGTGACACATTGTCAAACCACGTAAATTTATGTGTATTCTTCTTATTTTCTTTTGATTCTTATCACCATTCTTTCGATTCTCAGCAGTTTTTTAATACATAGATTGATTTTAAATGATGGAGCCTAATCAGATCGATGTTATCACAGACCTAAATACCCTTGTTTGGAAAGAGCATAACTTCACATGGAAAAAAGACTTCCAGATAGATTCTACACTCAAAGCATCACTTATGTAAACCCTTTCACTTCTTGCAGATAAAAGAAAAAACCAAGCAAGAGACTGAGAAAGCAATAATGAAGTGGCTTCATTACAAGAGAAGGAGGGGACATGAGTGGCTTCATTTTTGTCCTTGTCATTCTCTTGTTGTCACTCTCCAATTACACAAGCTCTGAGCTGGTTATATAGAGCGCCATTTATGGCTGAATCAAGCTATACCATCCATTTATGACAGTTACCTCCTACTGCTACAAATTGTGTTTGTGGATGAATAGTTTCGAATAATGGCGATCTAGTAGTTGTTGTTGGGTCAGTCAATGCTGCAACCACAATATAATCAAATTTCTAGAGACCCAATAACCTTGCACTGTTACCACTTTGTTGGAAGGAAGATAGAGGAAGATGAAAGGGCAGCTTGAAGATAGGAGACTAGATAGAGGGGAAGATGCTGCTTATATTATTGAAGGCTTCTTGTTTTTGGCTTTGATTACAAACTCAAGAGATCACCCTTATTTATACTAGTAACACCTTTTCAACCAATAGCTAGGATTGTTCCAACATAAATATAATCTAATGAGTATCACAGGAATTCTCTCACAGAAGTCAGACCTAACCTCGTTCTAGGGGAACTTTATGGAAATATCTAGAATAGACTTCCTAGAAGTTAGATACTCTTATGTTTCCTACACTTTGGGCTTTTACTTAAACTCCAAGCCTAAAACCTAATGGTCCCAAATCATTTTCAATTAAGATTCCCAAAATACAAATCGAGTTTATATTTCAACGGTAGGCACATTGTCCGAGCCATAAATTTATGTATTCTTCTTATTTTTCTTTTTCATTCATATCACCGTTCTTTTTCGATTCTCAACGAGTTTTTAATCCATAGATTGATTTTAAATGATGGAGCCCTAATCGAATCGATGTATCTGAGCAAGCCACCATGAGCGGAAGAATAACTTCACGGGAAAAAGACTGAGATAGATTCTACACTCAAAGCATCACTTACGTAAAGCCCATTCACTTCTTGCGGATAAAGAAAAAACCAAGCAAAGTAGAAAGCAATAATGGGTAAGCTTCATTACAAGAGAAGAGAGACAGGAGTGGAAACATGGGTGGACGGAGTGGCTTCATTTTCATCTTGTCATTACTGCTTGTTGTCACTCTCCAATTACACAAGCTCTAAGGCAGGTTATATGAAACCTTGCCATTTATGGGTACGAATCAACTATACCGTCCATTTATGGTATTTACCTCCTCTTTGCTACAAATTGTGTTTGCTTGGATGAATAGTTTTGAATAATGGCCATCTAGTGATCGTTATTGGGATACATCGAGCAATCCATTCACGAAACGTCTTTTGAGAACTTTGGTTGAGTTCTACTTATAGAGAACATGAAATTACATTATATCTACATTCATCTCCCTACCTTCATTCTATTCTTTTTCCTAATCGGATGAAATCAACAGTGGTTAGCATTAGAGTATATTTAAGTTTTCTTTTTATTGGCTTTATGCAATTACATTTTTGTCCTTGTATTAGTATATGTTCCACAACTTTTTCAATAATATTCAAGTCTTTTTTATAATATGATATCAAAGCCTCAAGTTTAACAAAAAAAAAAAACCTAACTCTTGGTGATTGCCATCCATCACAGCCCGGTTGTGATCCGTCGCCGAATTTGACGAAAACGACCAGATTTGTATTTATCTGTTTATAGAATGTAAATATGCTACTTGTAAGTTGTGAAACTAACTAGGAATGTTAAGATTGACATACTAGTTGTATATATCTAGCTCTTGTATTTATACATGTTTAGATCAATGAAAAACTAAAGGAATTAATTTCTCAAATTTCTTTATTCGTTCTTTTTATATGGTATCAGAGTCTGGTATGGCAAGAGGTCTAAAATTTCAAGCCATCTTTTTGCAATTTATTCCCTATTTATTGATTTGTAAGTCCATGGATGACTCTATTTGGTTTATTTGACTTTCCATATGTGGGAATGGGGCTATACGTGAAGGAGTTAAAGGCATGATATTCGTATTAAACCTAAATCTTTTAAAGAGTTCGCCTTTGTTAGCTAACGAGGATCTCAAATTTAAGCACCCTTAAAATGATAATGTGAGCATGTTTTAAGGCATTCCACCTCAATTAAGGAGGCGAAATTTCGCCTCCCTCGACCAATAAGGGTGTAGAACACCTAATCCACCGACTTTATTCTTTTTCACCTCACGATTTTGATTTGTAATTGCATAATAAGACTTGAAACATGATTAGGCAGTTTAGGTCATGTCTTTACCGATATATATGAGGTTATAGCACTTGAAAACGCATATACTAGTTTTGGGGAGATTAAACAACCTCTAATATAGGATGTTCTTAGTTTTGGTTAGATTTTGTAGATTTCAAAACGAGTTTAGTTGGTTTTTCTTTTCTTCAGATAAGAAAGCATATTTTCTTCTTTTGCTGTGGATGAAACTGATTTATGCTTGTATGGTGGATGATTACTTCTCCAACATGCTCGGGTAATCTCTAACTCAGGGAGAAGCGGATTTAGGGTTCCAAATTAACCCATGGTGATGAGGGGTAAAGCAGTTTCCTTAGTAATTACTTTGACCTGTGAATCTTTGGGATCTTTGATATGTCTCGGGATCATTGTTGAAGGTTGAGAGTGGGAGCTCAGCTCATTAGAATCAGGGAATAAATATTATTATGAGTTTTCCATGCTAGAATATTTAGGTTTCCTGAGCACTAATCCCAGGTAAGGTACATCGAGTTGTTGTCGATTTATCCTTCACCCGGCCGTGATGAAAAATTATCTCTTTTAAATTTAGATTCAGAAAGAACCTAGTTGGGTAAAAGTGAGAATATGGGCTGCTGTGAATGGAGCGACCACTTTGGCTCCAGTTTTGGAGGTGGGTTGTAAAATTGGTGGCCACTAATAAAGTCGAGCCCTATTGGCTCGACCTAAACTCGGCTTCATGACTGACCCGTTAGGGTTAGGATTAGACGGCCTAAATAAGCAGGCAGCAGAGCCTAATTTTTTTAAGGATATTTTATGTTATTTAAAGAAAATTGAATTTTTTTCATGTTGAGTTTAGGTTTAACCCTAGGTTGTGGACTCGGATACGATTCCTTGATGGGGTTGTAGTTAGTTAGGTTATGATAATATTAGCATTGTTACTTGTTTGCGTATATATAAAACTCTAAATATTATTATATTGCCTAGGTTCTATCATTTTTGTGTATTAAATACTATTACTTATTTCCATATTGTTATTTTTACTTAAAGAATGGTAAAATAGAAGTATGTATTTTAGCCTTTTTTTTTAAATAATGGCCAGTTTTGGCTAGCAACTGCGTGAGGGTGAGAATTTAGGCAGTCAATATGACTCGAATAAAGTGGGCGAATTGGCTTGACCTGGTCCGTTTCCCAAATCTAGTAGGAAGCAACCCAGGAATTTAAATAGGTTAAACTATGCTTTACTCGCTTTAGAATGCACGAAAATAATTTCAAGAAGAAGAAAATTGTCTGTCACGAATTGTCCTAAATCACCCAGAATGGAAATCCCAGTGAGAGAAAAACCTCGAGGCCTCCTTTCAATTAATTCTCTATATTTTGGTGAAATTACATTTTATAAATCACTCAATAAAAAATCATACAAACCCAAAAATAGATAAAACATATAATTAGGATAAATTCTTGAATAAGTAGAAATTCGTCCCATGAGCGACCACTAGAGCCACTATACCTACAAATGATGCGGGTTGCCTCTAGAGTGGAACTGAGTCTTATAAATTTTGTGGTCAGATTCACCTACTCACAAATCCCGATGGCCCGAAAGAGTGGCGTGTAGAGAAACGACACTCATTAAATATTCATGATGCTCTTTTCCCGAAGCAGGCGGATGGGGGCGTGTGGAGCCTCCTCCCGGCCGATGAGCCTCCCTCTACCGAGGAATTATTACGACCACCAACGAGCATCTCCAACCACCTGCCTCCCTTGTCCGGTCAGAAGCGATTAATGCATCATGAAAGCTTTTGGGTCCGTAACCATACTTACCTAGGGTTTCTACCTCGTTCCTTGATTCCGCCGACTTTGATAGCATTTAGGTGTTTTTGTGGTTTATGGGTCGAAATCCTTCAGTTTGGTGCTTTCTATGGAATATTGGTTATTTTCTATGTAAAAATCCTATTTTCTAGTATTTTTTCATATTTTCAAAAGCTTATTTGAGTTAAATCTGCTCTTAGGACTGACAAGAAACCCTCAGGTGGAGTTGTGTGTCATTATTTCCATAATGCAGGGCATGAATGTCGCGATTGTAGGAAATTGCAGAATATAAATTGGAGTTTCAGTATGTTCATGAATCATTGAAGGGTGCCTCTACTCCTAGCAATATGCTTGTCGGGACAGGTAAACCTAACACATGTATTATTTCACTTTCCTCGAATAGGTCATTGACTCCTGGAGAGCCATATCACATGACAAGTAATTCCAGTTTATTTACTCCGTTTCAGCCACACCCTTCTACCTCTTTGTTACCTTGTGTCCATCGGGTCAGGACAATTAGCTCTACTCCTCTAATCACTTTGAACTCTATTATGAGTTTACCACAGTTCTCTTTTAATTTTATTTATGTGAGTAAACTCATTGGCACACTTAATTGTAGTATCTCATTCTTTCATGATTATTGTCTTATTCAAGATCTTTCGACGAAGCGAATTATTGGTAGAGGACGCAAATCCAAAGGTCTCTACATTCTTGAACTAGAATTCTTCTTTGTTACTTGTTTGAAGTTGTTATCCAGTGAATTCACATTGTTGCTTAGGTCATCCTTCTCTCTCTTTGTTGAAAGTTATATCCTTGGTTTCTAGTCTATCCTCATTGAACTTTAGGTAATTAATCAATCTGCTAAGCTTCATCGTGTGCATTTGAGTCTTAGAGTCAATAAAAGAGTTTCCGCTCTTTGTGAGTTAGTTAATTATGATGTTTGGGGTCCTTGTCTAGTTTTGTCTTCAATTGGGTTTAAATATTTTGTTACCTTTGTGGATAATTTTTCTCGTGTCACTTGGCTTTATCTAATGTAAAGTCGTTCTAAGTTTTTTCTCATTTTAGTGCCTTTTAGCTAAATATGGTAACTTGTGTCACACAACTTGATCGACCACATGTGCGACAACAGTTGTGACACTGAATTTTACTCCTACACAACATGAGATTTATTTTTTCCTAAGATCATGACAAGAAATATCTCTAACAATCTCACCCTTTGGCATTATGTGGAAAAATATTTAGTACATAAGAAGCATGTTTTGGAGAGACTATCAAGATACACAAATCAAACATAAGGAGACCCATAAACAAAGCAATACTTCACGGAAGGACATACCACCATACTAAACCAGAAAGATATTATGTATTATGTCATTCTAGTACAATGTTTTCCTAAAAAAAAAAAACTGTCCTTCATCTCCATTATCTTCTCCCACATTTTGTTAGAGAAGGCCAAGAAGATATAGTAATTACTTGGCTTTCGTAGATGGTTAAGCATCTTAAGAACCACTATGGAAACTTGTGATCTAGGCAAATGCAGTAGTGTGTAGATTCCATAAGAACAAGCGAAACTGATGAGATATTTGCCTTTGCAGAAAATTCGGAAATAGAGACTAAAATTAGAGATGGACACTTATCCGTTTCTAAACAGAGACGGTTCAGAGACCGAAAAACCTTGAAATTACAAATGAATTAGGGACGAAAATTCCTTCTCAAATTAGAGACGAAATGATTTTTAGTCTCCTGGTGGCGAAACAGGATCGTCTCGATTAGAGGCGGAAATGGGTCCGTCTCTATTTAGAGCAAAATTAAGTCTCAAATCGGAAGACGGAATGATTTCCCGTCTCAAATGGGAAGGCAATAGATTGGTCTCTAATCGGGGAGGCAGGACTGGCTCAAGTCTACAATTGAAGAACGAAAATCCTTTTGTCTCAATTTAGAACGAATTTCACGTCTCTAATGAAAATCAAACCATTTTAAAAAGTATCCTATTTGCCCATCAATCTCTCTCTCTATATATAATGTTTGGGAAAAAAACATAAAATGAACATCGAACTATGATCGTATACTTTCTCTGACTCTTAAACTCTCTCATTCTATATGTATTATTTAACTTATTACTATTATTTATTCATCTCTAAAAATAAAAAGAAAAACATTGATACAAGAAAATAATAGTAGTGAGCAACATATCGATGAAGCGAGCCACAAAAAATAACTACTGCTACAACAAATCTCTATGATATCCTCTTTACAATATGCTTCTATCATGTAGAATAAATCTTTATGCTAAATGGTCTAATGCGGAGTAGTTCTAAACTATTATGTTTACGTTAATTTAAATTTACAAGTCCACTCGTATATGTGTTGTAGCAAAATTCAATTACTAGTAGGAATACTAGTTCATGTCAAGTTTGGAATGTGTATAACTGCTTGCATATAACTTCAATCTCAATTAATTCGATTACAACAATTCAAAATCTTAGTAATGCCACATATAATCTTAATAAAATGTTCAATTAAATGTTTACCTTTTTATCAAACTAATAGTTCAAAATAGAAAATATTGAATTCAACATTCCTTCATTTTCAAATACAAAAAAAAAAAAAAAAAGAAACTTATTCCAATCTTAATATAGCTGTATAATTTAAGTAAAACAAAACTATTTGTTTTTTAGGTTCCATAAGTATTATAACATACATCCACAAAAAATTTCTACGAGTTTATATGAAGAATAACAAATTTTAAGTTAAATTTTAAATGTAAATTATTATCTTGTATGATTATATATGTGTTTTATTGTGTACATGTGATGTGTGAGATCATCACTAGTTATTTTTATTAATCTTTGTTATGTTCTTTAAAAAGTAATTGGAGATCCAGCCTAAACATTATTTGGAATTTAATCATATTTTGATGGGTCCAAACTTGCACTACTAAAACAAGACAATTGCCCATATGTAGCTATTCTACTAAACATAGTCGTTAGAATGGTAAGATTTACAATTCGAATTGTACATTTAGTTTGATTCAAATACCCAACAATTTGAATTTAGTTGATGAATAATAAAAAATGAAATATGATTGATGCGAAATTGAAGAAGAATCATACTCATATATATTATTTTTATATGAACTAATAAACAATCAATATTGTTATTTTTATTTTAGCAAAAATTAGGTAGAATAGAGAAAAGAAGAAGAAGATTTATTTACTCTTATTTGGATAATTAGTAAATTGTAATTTCCAGCCATTAGATACATTCAAATAATTTATTTTTATATATTTAATGAATTTCTATATTCCATAATAAAAAAAAATGCCTAACACCACAGTCATGAGGTTTGAAATTTCAATAAAAAGATACAAAATAATTTATTTCCAACGATATTTGATCATAAGTGTAAGTAAGAAGTCTTGAGATATTTCTTTTCCTCCTTTTCATGTCTGATCAAAAATTTGACCTTCCTCACAAAATTGAAAAACTTAACCAACTAGTAAAAGTACAAATATATACGATTCTTGCCTTTGCTCTTCTCCACTCTTGAAAAAAAAAATTTGACCTCTCACCTGCAAAAAGAAACTAGCAGCCCCTTCACCGATCCAACACCACCCTCGCCTTTTCTTCCTCGTCTCCTATCACCATCCACTAGCAAACACCTCCCATAGGTCACCACCAGGACAGTGACTCATTCCTCTCTCATTTGAACAGCTCTTCCTATAAAAATCTTGATATTTTCGTAAACCGTCATCATCTATATATCACTAATTTCTTACATAATAAAATTCGAAACCCTATATTTTTTCAAACCCGATACCTCTTCACATTTGGAGGTTGTCCATGGGAAATCTTGCCTTACCGTTCTCTCTCATTTCTAGGGGGGTTTTCTTTGCCAGCGGAACCATTGCCACCGCCATCTATGAAAAGAGTGGGATCTAGTGGAAAAATCATACTGAGGACTATGTGAATCTGGTTGAGCTTTGCTTGTTGGGATCTGACTCCTCAATTAGTTTAGCATTTGTTATATAGGAGGACCCACTTTTTCACTTTTCTTTTTTAATTTTCTATTTATATTCTTTTAATATTGTTTAAAGATTATAAAAACCAGTGAAATTTTGAGCTCTCATCTTAGTTTATCTTACATTATATTGGATGTTTCTTGTTCCATTTTTAACATTTTCTTCTCTATAACTCTGAACAATAAGGATGCCTTAACTATTGGCACAATACAAACATTTGAGAATTACTTATAATTTTTCTTGTATATTCTCAGCAGATCATCTCTCATGGATGGCCGGGCTTGACTTCTATCCATCTAGAGGTATTCATTTTTGAAGGACATTATTTATTTATTTTTAAATAGCTCTATATATGCCCTCAAATAATCTTGTAAAATTTCATTACAAAAGAAAAATAAACCAATATCTTGTTCTTATACGAAAGTCTTGGAAAAAAATAAAATGATGAAGAATGACTTTTCCCTGATTATCTATGGTCGACTTTACACTAGTTCCAACTTGTCATCCAATTTTGGCAAATAAAACTTGTATTTATGATATGAGGTTTTCCAAATTTTATGGAATTTTAGGTTCCAATTTGAATTATATGTTATAATTTGATTTTTTTTCCCCAATATTAAGAGTTTAAAGTGACATCAATCTTTTGTTCTTCCTCCTCCCCCCTCAAAATTTTTAGAAGATGAAAACTAGAATACTATTTTGATAATTCAATTTCATTGTTTTAATTCAAGACATTGTTGGCAAAAGCATGCTTAGACTAGCCGAGAAGTGGGTGTTTCTTCCATCAATTTCTTGAAGCGTGGCAGGTGCAATGTTTTGTTTGATTGTTGTCAATAATTACTTGCTAGGTCGATCCTTATTAATCTAAAAATTTTAGTTTATAAATTTCTAATATGTTCCAGTGATTTTAATTTTTCTAATTCTATTTTTATTACTAAATATTAAGAACTTCTCTATCAAATATTTTATTTCCATTCAGTTCATGGCGTGCCATGATCTAACCTGGCGAGGATCTGCCGTGCATTGGTGAAATTGTCATAGTAACCAGTTCATAGTCGGTACTCTAGAGTGCTCATCTCTTTTCTCCATTAGTGTTCTTGTTTATCAAATTATCATCCTTTATGAATGGTATTTTTTATTATGAATTTTTAGCCAACGAAGCAATGGGTCTTTAGCAAAAGGAGCTAGGAGCTAGATATTAAATTATCTTTTTCTATTGCCTGATTAATTCTTTCACAGCGGCCTATCATGTTAGAGGCTAATATTATGCCTTAAAGTTGAAATATTACATTCCTTGTGCTTCTAGGATAAAGACGACAGGAGAAATATATATCATGTTTGTGAAAATGTCCAATTGGTTTTAGAGTTACACTATATTATCTTACTAAGCTCACTCTTATTATCTTGCTTTAGTTTTGGAAATTATTTATGCAAAAGACCATGAGAGTGAACTTTCAGAGGAAGCTTATTCCTTAAAAATATTGTATATTCTTGTTGTTGGGTTCCTAAACCAGCTCTTTTTTATTCTTTCTCACGAGAGTAAATCCGGTGCACCTTAAGTCACCCACTAAATCTCAATCTTGTGTTTAGAACCTCACATTCAAAAATAGCTCGCCCTTTGGCACTCTCTTAGGTTAATTTGATTCTTCTTTAGGTATCATATTTTTAATGTTTTGTTCGCCACTCCTCAATCGACTGTGTGTCTTCTTCCACAGAATTCCCAATCATGTAAGAATCGAAAGGGTTTCAAAGACTGATATCGATAACATCGGGAGACCTTTGGGAATGTGAATTTTATGCTTTTTTTTTTAATTTTTGGTCTTTGAAGAACATAGATTATAGATATGCCAGTGTCTATATTTCTATGTTATGGCGGCGATCTTGATGTGTGATTCTATGGGAGCACTCTCTCTTTTCTTGCTTTTAGCGTCCGATCAAAGGACGGCGTCCCAATATAACTTCTTTGGCTGGCGTACCTCCTCCAATTGTAATTAATTTGCTTGCACCCACGGACAATACTTAGGTTCCATAAGTGTACTTAATCACTAATTATGAGTCCCAGCAATTTCTTGTAATTGCTTTAATATTAATAAATGCTTTTGATTAATTATGAATAAACAACTTTAGTTTCACGAGTTTGCATGCATTTCATTACTTTTATTAAAATAAAATAGAGTTTCAATGATGGTAATTTTTGTGCTTATAATTATTTCATGTAGATTACTAACTTTGAAAACTTTATTGCATAGGACAAGTCCATTGTATCTCTCAATAAAACAAAAATAAGGGCGCTTCACTTATGTGCTTTTATGGTTTTTAAGTATCTCCATAGTGTGCAATAACATAATGTAATTAACAAGAAAGTAATTTTCATTCACAGGTTGCTACCCCCACGAAGAATGTCTCATAGAAAGCCACCAAGATTGTTGAAGCGACTTCACAAGGACGAGTATACTTGGAAGAATCATTCACGAGGACATTAAGAATTTGTAGTTTGATTAGTATTAGTTAGTATATTGTGTTTATTTGTTTGACATTAATATTACTATTTTGTCATTTAAGTGTACTATCGATTTTATAGTGTGGCATATTATAGTGTTTCAACTTATTTAATGACATCTATTAATTTAATTCTTAAATCTAGAATTTATGATTACACCTGAATTGTACATCGGCAATTTGGTAATGTTGGGGGTTATCCGTTACCTCAGGTGCTTAGGTAATGTAAGATTACTGTTATCCCGAATCTTTTTTTCCATAAATGACCTCTTACATTTGCCCTTGTGAGCAAATATATCCTTTCTTGTATAACTAATTAATTACAAATAAACCTATTTATATTTGCTCTCAAAACCTTACACTTTCCTGTCGATATTGTTGGAGGCCGCAAGAAATTTCATATTTGAGACCAAGTATGATTTTTTCATCCTATTCGATTTAATCTATTTTTTTGGGCTTGTAGGTGGTAGAATCATCTCAATCAATACTATGCATCATCCTTTCAAAAAAAAAAAAAAACAAAAAAACAAAAAAAACAAAAAAAACTCTGTGTTTATTGTCAAGAAAAAAATGGTGCGTTTTTTTGTTCTTTATTTGTTTACTTTTTGTGTTTTATTTGTTTACTTTTTGTGCATGTTGTTTTTTTGTGCGTTTATTGTCAAGAAAAAAAAACCTTTTTGTGCATTTAGTTTTATTTGCTTCACGAATTTTTGTGTGGCTTGGATTTATTTGTTGATTTTTGTGCATGTTGTTGTGGTTTTATATTTTTCATGGCTTGGAATATAATATATTTACTTTTCGGTAGTGCAATGTAGTTGTTGGTGTGATTTTATATATGGTGTTAACTATTTTATTTGGATGTATTTTTCGCTTATTTGTTTATATTCTTTGCTTAATATAGGTTGCTATGGCTCGATTGCCAATGAGACAGGAGATGAGAATGGTTTCATTAGTCATCATACGCATGAAGATGATGGAACACATTATAAACATGATTTTGTTCATAGAAGTTTTTTTAGCTGTTAGGAGAAGGAGCCATAGGTTTTGGAAGAGCATAACTTATGCTAACCATACCTACAGTAGACATAATATTAGGTCTATTAACTTAACTCAAATGGTTTTTCATAGTGATAGACAGTGTGTTGATAATTGTAGGATGGATAGGAGAGCTCTAGCCAAACTTTGTAAGAACTCATGGAAACTTGAATGAAAATAGGAATATGTCAATTAATGAACTTGTAGTTAATTTTCTTCACATTATGTGCCAATTAATGAACTTGTAGTTTCTTTTTTTCACATTATTAAACATAATGTGAAGAATAGAGTCCTTAAACGCCAAATAGCAAGATGCGGTGAAGCCGGTTAGTAGACAATTCCATTCGGTTTTGAACTGTTTTGGATGTGAACACATTATGATATTGTTGTGATTAGTTTGTTTCAGTTAGTAAACACATTATGTGCTTTTCTTTTGGATTGTGATTAGTTCTTGGTGAGAAAGGTGAGGGTTGGTGGGTGGATGCATTTCCTATGACTCTGTTTAATGCACTTCCAAAGACATGTTTATAGC
Source organism: Tetrastigma voinierianum (assembly GCA_016808115.1). Lineage (NCBI taxonomy): Eukaryota > Viridiplantae > Streptophyta > Magnoliopsida > Vitales > Vitaceae > Tetrastigma > Tetrastigma voinierianum. The sequence goes on along the minus strand of JAEQBH010002330.1, from coordinate 520,714 downwards.
AATTATGCATACTTGAAACAACCTCACTGCTGATCAAAATCAAGCTTGTGACTGTATTCAAAGTTATGCGTTGCTTGGGTTATTAGCAATTTGGCTGATGCTGTCTACCTGAATTATGACCCAAAGGAAACTTTACAGCCACATTTGCTTTTTTCTTATCAGCTTTGCCTATGGTTACTTTGCCATGCACAACATTGCCCTGTCCCAGCTTGTGCCCTATGCCTGCTCCATCAGATAACTCTGTGGTTGACTTTCCTTGGTGGGGTAGGGTGGTGCGAACCAGTACTCCACAGGCTCAATGACTTTGATGAATTTGTATACCCATTTTTTTATATGTTTCCCAGCAAGACCTCCTCCATATTTCCTTTTCTTTTTTTTGGGTGGTATGGGCCCTCATAAATTTTGAGCACCTTTTGGTTTTCCAAGTGGCGGAAATCCATTTTGATGATAACCCTTGCAGGTCTGGACGTACTACTTCATTATTTTGTGTTAGCGAGGCTTATGTGTAACAAAATTTTGTAATTGAAATATATAGATAAAGGATTTCTGAAGCAACTTCCCTAAACATGTTAATGGCATCTCTCAAACCTTTTAGAATATTGGTTTTCTGCTTCAGATATCCAACTTCAAAATCTGGCTGCCTCTTGAAATTATGTTTCCTTTCTTCACATCATTTTGAGAAAAATTGTGATTGTTTTAGGAGATATTTTTAGTAATGAAATTTGGTAAAGCTGTTTTTGTTTCCTTGAGATTTGAATGCAGAAGCTAATTTCTTATAACCAGCTATTTATTGGGCATTTAATATTTCCGCCTCATCCTGTTTGTCTTGATTGACTAAGTTAATGGGCTTGGTTATCCATTTATGTAAAGTGTCATATGCTTCATCACAAATCTAATCTCTAGAAATGAACTGGTTCATTCCTCATAAAATGTAGATGAATCTGATGAGATTTCTCGAAATTATTTACCATGTTTAACTTCATGTGCATATACTTTCTGTTCTTTCACTTTACAAATCTTACCATTTGAACATTTATAATTCTTATTTTTCTTGTGTTGCAGTTCTTTGTTGGAGGAAAAATGGAAGTGTGTAAGTATTGTTATTCATTGTTTTGTTAGTTATATTGTGTTATGTTTTCCATCAATGTTCTTAATGATTTCTTAGATCATCTAGTATTAATTTTGCAGCTTCAAATTCTTTCTCTGTTGATAGAGCTCTGGTTTAAGAGAATTATCATCTGGGGCATATAGGCTGAAGTATACCTATTGTTGATGCGATCAACAAGGTGAATATCTTCTATTTAAGATAAAGATGGGCACGATAAATATTTCTCCTTATAAAAACTGTGTTTTTTAGGTATACATAATTGAACATGTATTTATAGATTTATCACTTTATGTATGATATCCTATAATGCTTTCATTTTTAGTCATAATTTCAAGCGAAGATTGTGAGAATAACTTAAAAATAGAATGATGGAAGTACAAAGTATGGGGAAGTCAAGTTTGGCATCTTTGGTGGTGAACGCCAAACCCAAACTTATGGTTAAAAATGCTAGAGGAGAAAAGAGTGATGTCCCAAAAGAGTCTTGAAAAAAAATCCGAGGAGTGCTTAGCGTGTTTTAGTAATCTTGAACTAATTCTCTTATTGCCACGTCCAGCTAAAACCGTGGTTAGTTCTTCACCAGTTTAAATTTTTCAAAAGTTAAATTACATAATTTTTTTTTCAAAAGTTAAAACCGTGGTCGCCGCTACGTTTCAGATGTGTATAAAGGCCAATTCAGCATATAAACATAATGTTAGTAATTTTTGAAAAGATTATTTTGGGATAAAGCTCGTAAGAAAAGCTCTAATAGCTTCGCTACAGGTGTAAAAAAGGGTAATCTTTAAATGTCAAATATTTGACCAAGAGAGAGAAGAAAATTCCACTCTTAAGTTTCTTCAGTCACTGAATTTCTCTCTCCTTCCTCTCTCCCTCTCCCTCTCCCTCTCCCTCTTATATTGACTCCCAAAAAATGTGTCAGAGGTAAACAGACCCTAAGACACTCTTGATCCCCTGTGATATGGCCCAGATCGAGTGCAGAATGCTCTTCAAAAAAAACAAAATGTTGACCCCAACTAACTGATAGGAGGAAAAAAAAAGTAAAAAGAAAGTCTACCATTTTTCCAAACTCTGTTTTTGGTTCTTATCTCATATTTAATCAAATAGGTTTGTGAGCTCAACGACTTCCCATATTGTTACATTTCATTTTCTGTGACAGCATTTACTTGAGCCATTTATCATGTTTGCAACTCCTCTATTCTTGAAATACAGTGACTTGAGATGTACTTCGACTTTTCTTTAACTTCGTCAATTTCCTTCATAAATAAAGGAGTAGTTTTAATTAAATCCTTTAATTCATTAGTACTCCTAAAGAACATGAACATCATTGTATAGAAATTTGTTGCTAGGTTTGACTGTATGTTGTGAAGAAAATCATGAGTGTTTATCATCCTTCTTGTTGACTGCAGATGTGAAATTTAAAATTCTTCTCTGACCTATCGACCTGCCCAATAGAGTTGAGGATGACCATAACAAGATAAACTGCTACCACCTTGTTAATTGATAAATTATTCTGTTGATAAAATCATCATTATAAGCTGCTTATCAAAAAAAAAAAAAAAAAAATCATCATTATTAGCTGATGGCTTCATGTAAATGTTTCATACTGAAATAGTTTGCCCCCACCTCTCTATATTTCTGAATGTTTTTCTTTTTGAATCGCTACCTTTCATAGCATGCTGGAAGAACCCTCTTCCTTAATTCTAAAACTCCTGCACAACCTAATGCACCTCTATTTAAGTAAAATGGTGCAATCTCTCACTTATATATTTAAATAAAATTGTGCAATTTCTCTCACTTTTACATTTTCATATGACATGTTTTTTTGTCCTTTATCTCTGGCAGGTTGTTATAATTGGGATTTTTCATTTTTGTTTTATTTGAGAATGGGACAAAGACTCCATCGATAAACTTGTTTCGGACTTGAGCAGTGCAAACTTAGGGTGATGTTGGTAAGATAAATTTACGTATCCTTTCTTGTTTACCTGCTAAATTTGCTATATAACTTATGCTATTAGGTGTTGCTTGCTTTTTCTAAGTGTTTTAAATTGTTTGGCAACAATTTGGTAGGAGGCCTAGCTTTTTGATGTTTTCATGTAGTCCTACTTCTAGTTTAGTATGACTTGCAAAGATGGTTGTCTTTTCTTTTGTAAGAATTATGGGTCCATTTATGTTTAGGCTCACCTCGGGTGCCAAAGATAAGACACTAGGTGTTTGGGACTTGGTGAAGAGAGATTACGAAAAGGGTTGGCTTCTTGGGAGGCTGTGGCATTCAAAGGCGGAAGGTTAACGGCTTATCCGCAACACCTTGTCAGTCTCCAGTCCCTGCCTCCTTTCTCTTTTCGAATGCACCGGAAAGTTTGTGTTAGATTGGATGGGATTCAAAGATAGTTTCTTTGGGGAGGGCTTGACCTTGATAAGAAAAGTCTCTTTGGTGGTAGACCAACTGTAGTACTTATAGGATAAGAGAAAGGAGGCCTTGGTTAAAGCTTCTCTAATGAATAAGGTCTTGTTATGTAAATGGAGTTGGCAGTTTGCCAACAATAGAAACTCGCTTTGGAGAAAGGTTATTTGAAGTAAATTTGGTGAGACCAATGGAGGTTAGCAAACCTGTGATCTCAGAGGCAGTTGTGGGACTAGTTTATGGAAGGAAATTAGGAAAGAGTGGCCTATTTTTTTTAGAGGTCTTCTCCCTAAGGGATGGAAGGAGGATCAACTTTTGGAAAGATGTTTGACGCGGAGAGGAGACGTTGTGTTCTATTTACCCCTCTCTTTTTAATTTGGCTTTGAATAAAGAGGCCACGGTTGTGGACATGTGGGATAGCGGGAGGGAAGGTCTTTGGTCTGACCTTCCTAAGACCTCTCAACGATTGGGAGATAGAAGAGGTGGAAAGATTCCTATAGACTCTTTACGATCAAAATTTCAACCCTTCGGGTGATGACATGTTACTCTTGAAGGGTGTTAAGGAAAAAGGATTCTCGGTAAAGATCATGTACAAAGGTTTAGATCCCTCTCCCTCCATTAAGTTCCCCTTTTGCTCAGTATGGAATCCAGTTGTGCCTCCAAAAATAGGATTCTTCGCATGGGAAGCTACTTGGGGTAAATTGCTCACATTTGATCAACTTAAATGCCGTGGTATGACTTTTGCAAACATATGTTCTCTGTGTGAGGAGGATGAGGAGTCCATAGACCATTTGTTGATCCATTGTAAAAGTGCTAAAATGCTGTGGAACCTTTTTTTGTCGATTGTTGGGGTTAGCTGGGTTTTCCCCCATTTGGTCATTCTCACCCTTTTAGCTTGGCAAGGAGCTGCAGTGAGTAATAAAAGCAAAAAATTATGGATGGCAGCACCTTTGTGCCTGTTTTGGACTCATTGGCGTGCAAGAAATAGGTTGTGTTCGAGAATGAGGTCACCTCTGCTCACAGGATTAAAGCTAACTTCGTATCCAATTTGTGGACTTGGGCTTAGCTATATTGTATTGACAACACGAACTCTGTATTGGACTTCCTGACTTGGTTGTGGAGTAGGTAGGGTTTTTATGTTTGTTTCATGTCTGGGCTTTTTGGCTCCCTTTTGTCCACTTCTTGTGTACTCTGAGAACTCTTTCTATCTCTATAATACTTTGCGATAAAAAAAAAAATTAGTTAGTTTTTTCCTTTTGATAAATTAATAAAAAGTTTGCATTAGAAAACCCAAGGAAGGCGTTTTTCATCTTGGGAAGTGTTTGCCTTTGATTATATAAGGCCTAAAGCCCCTCAAGGAAATTAACAAAATTCTGAGCCTTACACTCTTTCGTCTATGTTAAAATTGGATAGACTTGCTTTAATGGAATAAAAGTTCCTTTGTGTCGAGGATTCAAAATTTTTGGTTTAGTCTATGACAACGCAAGTCACCACGAGGTCATATAAGTAGTAAAATTGGATGTAAGTCGGATATCATTCCCACAGTTGACGAGGAATTGAAATCAACTATCCCAGTCACCAAGTTATTTGAACTTAAAATGGATAGTGAGTTTAATCTAGAAACTAATAATCATCATTGTAAGCAATTATGTAGCTGGAAGTAAATGATAACGTCTAAAAATAAGAACAAAGTGCGGGTGAATCGTTTCTTGTGAAATGAACACTATCAAGAAATGCTATTAAACTGACCCGATTCTGCATTAAAATGCATTGCTTTCTGATGCGATGGGTTTGGATTTGTCCAAGATTGCCTAACAATGCAATTGGATTTCTCCATGTTCACTGGTTAAGGGCCTCCTGCTTTTCTCAAAGACAAGGATTTAACCAGCTACTTGTATTTTTGAGCTTCTTGCAAGATCTGGGTATTTTTCTTTCTCAATCTTCATACCCATTTCTTTGAGGCTGAGATCTTTTAATTTGCTTCCCTTCTCAAGGTTCTTTATTAAAACTTCTACCATCTAATTGGTAGCTCATCCTTTAAATCTAATGGTTCTTCCTTCCCTTGATCGGATCTCGGCTAACACGAGGTTAGAATTCCCTTTTTAATTAAGGTGAAATCTCGATTATTTATGATAAATGCTCCCCTCGATATCAATTATGAGTGAAAAGGGAATTCTCGAAATGAACCCTCGAGCTTAGTAGTTCATCAATGGTGGTCTTTATACCACAAGTGAATGCTCCAAGCTCAGAGTCCCTCCAGCTCACTGTGTCACCGCAGAGGACTCCTGAAATCGAAGCGAAACCTCCTTGAGGCGGGTATTGGTCTTATCATTGGGAGCCCGATCGGTTCAAGAACAACATCAATCAAATAAATCCCAATCAAATATTTTCCTCTAAATTCTGAGAAAAGACATAACTAGCGTAAATCAATCTAAGCGACTACGTTCTAATATTGCATTACAACCAACAATAGATCATTGATGAGATACACCTTGTAATTGTAAGTAGAAAAAGCGAATTCGAATTTGTCTAAAATCCATTAATTTCGAGCGACATTTTGTATAAAAGAAAATCGAGAGAGAAATTAAATCCGGCTTTAGCATTTCATACACGGTTCAGCGGGTTCGAGATCGAGAAAAGAAAAGAAAATAAAAAGAAAAATAAAGAAAAAATCTACTCTAAAATATACAATGGGTCCTTCTCTCCAGTTAAGGTATCGAAGACGGAAGCTACTTTACTATTCTCAAAAGTCTATTTATAAGCATCCAAATGGGCTAATTCCAAACAAAAACTCGGTGAATTTCACTAAAGAAAAGCCCAGTCTCTTGTCTCAATATCGCGACCTATTGATGTAGCGACCTGTGATATCGCGACACAGTTTTTCTCATTTGCACTTATGTTCGATTGCGACGATAACTTAGGTTGTGACTTGGTTCCCTTGCGGAGTTGCTTTGATTAGTGGTCGCGACATCAATTATAGTCGCGACCTTGTTAGCTCAGTTGTTTTCAAAAATTGATGTCGTGACCATAGTTCCATGCTCGCCCAGCCTCGTTCCTCACTTCGCTTTCCTCGCATTACGTGTCCTGACCTGGGTTTTAGGTTGCGACCACAATTTTGTTGTCACTACTTTAGTTAGAGTTAGGACTTCTTTTCCTTGTTGCATTATGCGTCAGGCCTAAGTTTTAGATTCGCGACCACATTGTTCCTCTTGCCTTAACAAGTCGTGACTTCCTTTTGTGCGACACGGATTTTTACTTCTCGGTGTTTCTTGGTCGCGGCTGAATGATTGATTAGACCCTCCTTTATTGGTTTCTGCCTTCACATGTTTCAAATAGAGGATTGCGACCTTAATAATTAGTCACGACCGCTTGCAGTATTCGCGCTCTTACAGTGCATAACCTCGACTCTTGGATTTGCAACGGTTTCTTCATTCCACCCCTCTATTTCAGGTCACGACCTCAAGATGATGTCGCGACCTCGCTAGTTCTCTGTTTAAGTTTGCATTTGGTCAGTTGCTCAAAGCGTAGTTGTGACTGGATTTTTACTTCGATGTTTCTTCGAGTCCACGACTGAATGATTGAGTCCACGACCTCCTTTGAGGTCCTTGACCAATAAAGTGGTCGCAACTTCAATTTTCTTGCAGGGACTTCGTTTGGCTCAGCTTCATGTTGCAACCTCAATAATTGGTCACGACCTCCCTTTTGTCCCTCAACTCCTTCGTTTAGTTGCAACCTCAAACCCCATCTTGTGACTCTCAATCCAATTTCATGTCACGACCTGAAAAGCACGTCGTGACCTCAAGTTGAGTCCTTCATTTAAGAACTAGTTGCAACTTCAAATTTTCTTGCAGAGACCTCATTTGTGGCTTCATCAACGGATCAACGTCGCGACCTCAGATTGGCGTCACGACCTCAATTGTCTTCAATTGGCATCGCGACCTCAGTGTGGTGTGACCCACTAAGATTCTACGCTGGATATTCGTCGTCTCGACCCATAGCTTTCTTGGTATAGCTTACAATGCTTAGTGCGCCTTGATGCGCTGGTGGTAGCCTGATTTCTAGTCACGACTAGTTTGATAAAGCCTTCTATTTCTCTACAAGACTAGTCTTGGTGATGTCATTGACACGAAATAAATGACGTGAGCATCTTGTTGCGACTCAATTTAGTTACGTCTGTTTTACTTTGAATTCTTTTCTTACGGTTTTGGTAGGACCTTCGATTTTCTTTGTAATTTTCTGCAAAATTGAATTTAGTAAGATATCCATGTTTACGCATATGAATCAATACTTATCTTGCAAAATAAATTGGAAAATGGATAAAAAATCAAATGAGTTTTGAACTCATCAGCCAGTGGTTAAACACACGTCTCACCTTAAATATCTTGGTTGAATTTTTTGAACCTCGGGAGAGTTAAATTTGCTATCTTCTTGCTAACTCATATATTGTTAAATGGTTTGATAGGTTAAGGCCTTTCGGAAAGTGAAACCTTGTCCCAAACAAAGAAAATTGTTAAGTTGTGATTGTGAATATTATTCTCACACTATTTGTTTTGGGTTTGCCTTCTTGGCTCCCTTCATTCTTTACCTATTTATTTTCCTCTTTTCCTGTTTGCTTATTAAAAAAAAACTGTAAGAAAATTATACATACTTTATATCTGTTTATTCCAGCCATTTAAAATTAGTGTTGCCTTTTTTTTATGAACACATGATAGAAGTCTAGCAATCTAAACGTTGAGTTGGTTTCTTGAAAAAAATAGGCTGTACTGTTTATTTGTCACCAAGAAAAAGAATTAGAAAGGGAGAGGAGAAGTTAAACACATGTCTGTATTATGTTGTATGCTTCATCTAAAAGAGGATGAACTGCTTAGGCACTGTAATTTGTAGTAAGAGTTCAACAAATTTTGGTAATAAGTGTGCAGTTTGTTGTATGGTAAATATGGGCAAATTAAGAAAAAGAAATTGATATGAGCTGGTGACCTCAAAATGAATTCAACTAGTACCAATGAATGGAAGCTCAAATGCATTGATTTAAAGATGTGTTTTGTTCTGCATGGCTAAGAAAATTTTAGATCAGGCACTCACTTGTTACATTAAGTGTATATTTTCTTGAAAATTTTGTTTTGCTCTTATGAAGAGAATCTAAGTAGCTAATTTGAACATGGGGCTTTGTTGAGCTTTTATTAGAGATTCAGATTCTCTGGATTGATGAAGGGCGATTCGACTTCTATTAGAGTCCAGACTCGAATGTAGTAGTGCAAGGTCTTCATTATCACACTGCTACAATGCAAGGTCTTTATGGTCACAGCTACAGCCCAATATTGCATCGCACACCACTTTTGCTAATGTTTTAGAAGTATGCTATCATCTGATGATTTGGGCACAAATATTTGTTAACATGTCAGATAACAGTAATCATAGTCCAGATGCTGAGTAATGCTGTATATTTGTGCTTGGGAATGGTCTAAATCAACGGTATATGTTTTATCATATTTAAATCTGTCTGCTTACATATGTATAAGAACACAGAATGCAAAACGATAACACTGTATATTCTTTAGCAGAAAGACATGATACCCACTTTTGCATGGTTAAAGTTGTCTCCTTTGTTAAGTTATTTTTTGTAGTTTGTCCAGTGCACAATAACGATATGGAGATATCCTATAACTGTTGAGTTTTGTTCCTATACCCTCTACTCTGTTGATATATTTTTATTTTGTTCACATAATCGATCATTCAATTATAATATTCCTTCAAATATCTTTATATGATTCTTTGAATGTTTGTTGCCTTTCATTTGTTTTGCAACAGTCAGATAGGGACCATTAACAGACAGGATGAATCATATAGACTCTTGGGTTGGAAAGGTGGTGCATTTTCACTGGAAGAATCAAGGTTCATTTGCTCGTTCTTGTTAATTACTAAAAAGGTGCAAAGTTGTTTCACAGTTTTCAAATACTTCGAAACATTAAGCACCTTTTTCTTGTGCACACTTAAAATATTGTTTTGTTTTGCATGACATTTTCTCAAAATAGTAACATAAATTCTGAATATCTTATATGGAGAATGATTAAGAAATTGAGGGAGTTAAATTCTTTAGACTTAGAGTGTCCCATGCATTTTTTGTTTGATTAATTTTCAATTTGAATGTTCTTATTGTGAGTTTATTCTTTGTAAAATTGCTCTTTAGATATCTTCTAAATTTGTAACTCCTATGCTTTCTTTGTTTGATTCATTCCATTGTGAATGATTCTATTGCAAGTTTATTATGGAGTTCCTTTTAGATATTTGCACCCTGATTTCCAGTGAGGCTGGTGCATTGAAAGCATCAATGAGATTTCTTCTTGTTTATCCTTTCAAGCTTGGCATCGAATCCTAAACATCTTATTTTGGTAATTCGAAAGTGTTACTTCTATTTTTTTATCAAACTAGTCTTGTTGGGAACTGTCCTGTTTGTAATGGTTGTGAATCCAACCTTGTTTTAGTCCATGGTTTGACAACTGCTTAAGTTAAAATTAATATATGGGATTGAATGCTTGTAGTTATCATGAACATAGGCACTACTGGCTGCCCCAACCTTGTTTTTGTATGTCCAAAATTTCTGGTGAATGCCATCTTTTGGTCTTTGTAATTTGACATCATGGAAGCTTTCAGTTCACCTTTGCCTTTTTTAGTTGCTGATGCAATGAATCACGACTACTGTGTTCTGATTAATGTTTTTTGCTTGCATTATTGCACTTCTCCCATGTCTTCAGTCTAATATTCTTCTACGGTTATCAATTTATGTTTATTCTGTTGTAGTGTGCAACTAGAAAGATATTAGTTTACAACTGGGTTATCCTTAGGCCTCTGAGAAGACATGTTATTGGTAGAGATGATCCAGGTGAAAAACTCTAAAAATTAGATTTGTTATTATTTTTGTTGAAGAGGAATCTATCTCAGAACTTGATTGTGGGTTTGTAATTTTTCAGTTCATAGGAAAAGCTGCTTATGCCTTGAGCCAGGGTCTTAAAAGTAATAAGCATATTGGAGAACTGTTACAAGAAAGGAAGCAGGGAAAACTTTTGAAGTCTGTTTTCAACAAATGAAAGCTTTTGCAGGCAAGCTCTCTTCCGATGTTCTCTTTCTCACGGAAAATACTATATTTTGTGAATTGCTGTGCTAAAAGAAGTTGTTTAATTCTTCCATTAACACTGGGTCTCGGTCTCGTCCAATCAGCCGCAGATGTATTGCCCAGTTAGGATGATGTGGTTGTTGCATATAGCCCGTTTGGGCTGTGGAACCAGTAAGTGGCCACACCCCAGCAGGCACAGGAAGTGCACGTAGCAGTTCAGTGGTTAAGCTCCAAAAAAGTCATCTCAGAAGAGTTGCTTCTAAAACACGAATTATTTATGGAGGTGTATTTTATTTCTATCACAATATTCTTTGGGTGGTACTTGAAAATTTAGATAATTTTTTATGTTCCTTCAAATGCCTTATTCTATCACCTGTTATAGTGTGTGAAAACATTAGCATTTAAGATAGAAGACTTATATTGTACATGTCACTTGAATCACTGATCATAGCCACAGTTTTCACTATTGCAATGTGGGCCTGATTATCATCTGCTTCCTGGAAATAGGTGAATGAGATCGTTTTTTACTTACTAGACTGAGAAAGGAGTGGCATGGTGCCATGGTTGCTTGTTGAGTTGGGGCTGTTTCCTGACACCATGCATTGAGAACTCTGTAACATGGGGCAATACTAGCCTTTAGAGTTAGCAATATTTTTTTTTTGAAAGCTAAACACTTTAGTTGCAATGTAGTAAACTGCCCTTACTAGGACTCGAAACTGGGACCCCCCCTCCTTATGCCCTTACCTTTTGAATTGTCTTACGCTTTACCATATGAGCTAGGCATGATGGGCGAGCTAGCAATGTTATCATTGTTCATTAGGCCATTATTGGAATCCTGCAATTGTAACAGAACTTGATTGGACCAGGATTTTGACCCGCATTGACTTTTTTGTTATCGGATGTCAAATGTAGTTTTGTACTCTTTATGAATGTTCTGGTTTTCTGGAGGATAGTGTCCAGTGAATGCTGCATCTGATCATCCTCTCTTTTCCAGGTTCGGTTAATGGGAGCAATTGTGCAGAGCTTGCCAAACAAGAAGATATTGATGGATTTCTTGTTGGTGGTGCTTCCTTAAAGGTATATTCTTACTTCGGGGGTCAAAAAATTATTCACTAGTTTGACTAAAAGTGATGGAGAAAAACTCGTGATAAAAAACTTGCAAAAAAATTATGGTAGCTTTTGAAGATAATAGAGAAACCTTCTCTGTTTTGTCTATAAAAAATCTTTTCACTTTATTTTTTTTTTAAATTTTAAAATTACAAATATTAGTGATAATTGGTACTTGCCTTTTTTTTTTTTCTTGCTCTTTCTTGTGCTTTCTGTTTTTGTGGGAGATTTTTTGGTTCTAAAATGGCCTTGTGATATAATCACAAAAGATAGATCAGAGTTCCTTTTCTCCCATTCACGGTTACATTTTGAATTTGGAGGTCACAGTTTGGGAACTTTGATCATTTGCCCATGAAAACACTCATGATCAACGGTTGTGTTTGGTTTAAAAAATGTTTTCTGGCTTTCATTTTCTAAATAAAATGTTCTTTTTTAGAAAACGTGTTTGATTGATGTAAAAAAAAGAAGTATTATGGAATGTCGGGTTATGGAATGTCGGGTTCATGACCTTGTACGAGAGTTGGCTATTAGAAAGGCCAAAGAGCAAAACTTCTTTGGAATTCATGATATTCCATATCCTCTATCCCCCTCCATCGGTTCATCAAATGCCACCCAGACAGAAGTATTGATTATGACATTGAGAATATCTTACATTTGAACACTCCTCGATTACCCCATACCTCGGTCTCATGTTTTCAATTTAGAGACATGAAACTTGTAGAATACTCGCAACTAGATTTTGTTGCTAAACCTTCCACTCTCGGGAGTTCTAAATTTGGAAGGTGTAGGGGTAGAAACTTCTCATGTAATTGGAAGCGATTCATTTAGGTACTTGGGACTAAGGCATGCTGGTCACTTTACTTCCACCATCCATTGGCAATCTAAAGATTTCTGCCGGACATTGGATACAAACAATCTTAAACAAGTGCAAAATGATATGGAAGATTCAAAACATGAGATATCTTTACATCAGGGCAAGAAGGATGATCTTGCTATGAGTGTCACGATTCTGGAAAATCTTCAAGTTCTGCTCGGGTATAACCTTCAACCAATGGATCAGAAACAATTCAACGGAGTTGACTTGTCTTTGGAAACTAAAATTAGAAGGAAGATGTAAGCTGGTAGAAGGGGTTGAGTTTTCGAAGTCCATTGCCAAGCTAAGTGGTCTTAAATCCTTGTACATTAAGGCATCAGATGAGTCTAGCATTCCATCTCTTGCTATGGACTCTTGCCTCTATCTCTCTAAGTTGGACATAAAGGGACACATGCAAAATTATGCGAAACCTCCATTCTTGAACCTTTCTAGTGTGTTTGAAGCATGTAGGCTAGATTGTGATCCTATGCCTATTTTGGAGAAAATTTTGCAAGGTATTTGACTCAGATTAAGGCTAAATCACATCTAGGAATGGAAATGCATGTTTCTACAAATGGGTTTCAAACTCAAGTACTTCAACTTTTGAGTTGAGTGAAATAGAATCAAGTTGAGTATAGAGAAAGGAGCAATGCATGGCTTATGCAGCTACAATGTTCTTTATCAACAAGAATATTTAGATTGATAGTACGCGAATTTAATTGAGTGAAACATGATTTCCATGTTTCTCTTTTCGTTACGAGGCATTGTGAACTTTGAGTTCACGCATGGCATTGGGATAATTCATGGTAACTACCTTCACCCATCTGATTTAATTTGGGTTCTTGTTCTAATTTTGCCATGTCTTATTATATTGGTTTTGGGAATCTTTAACATCATACCACTCCCCCCCTCTTGAATTTGTACACGTTGAGCCTTTTATGCCATGATCTTTCTATCACATGATCTTTTTAATTTCATCGCTTTTGCGCATGTGATAGTCTTAAATCTTAATAACATCCGAGCAGAACCAATTTAAAAAGCAAAAAGAAGGCAAATGTTTTTCTCTATCCAATCCATACTAGGAAAATGGCACTACAACCTACTTTCCAACAAAAAGTAAGAGGTTAAAAATAACTTAAAATAACATCTCTTCAACATTAATGTAACGATGATTTATGTTTACTCAATTATTTTTATTGTTCTTTTTAATCAGCTACATGTTTTGTTTGGTTTTCTATTTATTTCAGGATAACAGTAAATGTTGCCCGAAAATTATGGATCTGACTAAAGGTAACCTTGGAACTCCTACCGGCTTCTTTCGGAATGTGCGTATGTATATATATGTTTTTATTGCCACCTCGAATGTGATTTCAATGAAGCCGAGCGTAGTAAGTTGTTCTAAAATGAAATATTATTACTAGTTCTTTAATTTGCATAACAAGATCGATCCTCTACTTGCTATTAGATTCCTAGTACATGTAATGTCTGTTTAATTACTTCAGCTAATTAGCAAAGGTTGGGCTAGCTAGTGATTGTCAAACATGTGATCAGCCAGGTCTAACATCAAAAGTGCTCAACGAAGCTCTCGAAAAGTTAGCTCATTTTCTTGAATCTTTGATATATACAAGGAAAGAGGAAGCTAAATCATGACCAATGATTAGACATGGTTCGAAAGCTTTGTTAGAAAGAATAAATAAAACCAAAATATCTACTTGTTGTAGAAACCTGGGAACGCATAAACCAAATGTTTGGACATTCCAAGCAACATAAACTTAATGCTGCAAAAATAATGGTTATTCAAGAAAAAACCAAAATAAATTAAATCAAAACAAAAGAGGAGAATATAACCAAGTTGGAGAAAGCAGCCCAGGAGTCTTGTGAAATTCACGATTTCCTTAAGACAAATTCGCCTTCTCGTTGGTGCTTTTAGATTCAAGGGCGTCTGTCTCCCGAGGATAAAGCGGTGTGAATGGTGCGACAAAAGCGCTGTCGCCACTCCATTGGCTTGATGATGTTTGCACTATCACGGAAACAAAAGGGCCAGAAGGAAGGAAAACTTCGAGACTTGATGACCTCTTTGAGGCGTACTTCTGAAATACCCATTAACCTTTATATAAGGAGACTTGACCTTTGGAATACTAAACCTTTTAGCTTCCCAAACCCTTGGGAATTCGAAATTATTATTCATTGAATGTCATTAATCTCATTCATTAGTGTCAATTATTCCCATATAAGCACAAATCCCATATAATTATGAACAAAGAATTATTCGAGTGAATGTCATCCATTTCATTTCACTATATCCGACTAATTCCCCACATGAGCGAAATTGATGACTAAAGGCGAGGCAGACATGGTGGTGAAACAGCGGTTGAAACTTGCATAGGAGGTAGGTATTACCCTTTGAACCTTCCACTTATGAAATATGTTTACTCTACTAGCTAAGCAGTAGACACGTGTCCTTGAACTATTACGCCATTTGTGTAGGCGATGACATATCTCACACGAGAGTCTTAGAACCTTGGTTAAGTTCTCTTTTTTATGTCCATTTTGGCCATGGACATGCGTAGCCTGGATTCTGCAAGAGTTTAATGAATTGTGCCTATTCAATTCCCTGCGAGCCAGCCCCACTTCACTCCTTCATAGGTGATCTCTTTGTAAATTAAGAGTAGCTCATGTACTCTTCGCCAATGCTTAGAGATCATTAAAAGCATAGCTCAACCTTCTTATGAGCATCCTTTGTTCATCATAGGAATGAGACACGATAATATCCCCACGGTGGTGTATCAAAGTCTTTACAATTTGGTTCCGCTGAACTAGATCTTGGGATGAGTCGGTAGGTTGGGTATCCATTGCATCATTATTCTTTTACAGACTTTAGTCCCATTCCTTGATGACTTCAGCCAACTCTCTGTTTAACCCTTTGGTTAGCGGATCCGCAATGTTATCCTTAGATTTTACATAATCTCTAGAGATAACCCCAGTTGAGAGTTGTTGTTTAATGGTATTGTGTCTACGACAAATATGTCTAGACTTACCATTATACATCTTGTTGTGCTCTACGATAGCAGTTAGTCACAATGTATGCATATTGGAGAGCGCGGCTTTGGCCACCTTGGAGACCATCCTCTAGGAAGTGGCATAGCCGTGCTGCCTCTTCCCATGTTTTTCTGGTGCTATAGCTCAGTTCATTGTGGATCTGCGATAGCAAATCTGTTTGAGGATTTCCGCGATCTGCGCACCTCCCGGTCATAAAGACATAACCACTATGGGATTTTGAGTCTTTAGCATTAGATATCAATTAGCATCCACTATGTCCCTTCCAGAGTATAGCAGGATATCTGTGTAGTGCAGCCCATAGTCACAGAGTGAATCGTAAGTATTTCAATACTCTCATTATTCCTTGCCCGATGCATGGCTCAGGGATTGCTCGTGTACCTACTCGGTTTATTAGCGCATAGGCTATGTACGGTCTTGTACAACTCATTAAGTACATTTAGACTCCCTATCACCTAGAGTATTCTACTTGAGCAACACTCTCTCCTTTATTCTTGGAAAGTGTGAGTTACCTGCTAGGTGTTACGGCTATACCGGTTATCCTTATCAAACTTCTAGAATATTGTTAACATCGTGTAGTGACAGCACGAGTCCATCTGATGTTCTTTTGACTTTTTATTCCCAAAATAACATCGAAAAGCAAGTCCCATGTCTTTCATGTCAAATCTTGAATTCAACATGTTCTTGGTAGATGTAATCATCTTGTCATCACTACCGACCAATCGACATGTCATGCATTACCAGACATACAATGACATAGCCATGTTCATCATCTTTGACATAGACACACTTGTCACATTCATTGATTTTGAATCCATGTGACAACATAACGTTGTCAAATTTCTCATGCCATTGTTTTGATGCTTGTTTTAATCCATACAAGGATTTCACCAATCCTCTGAGACTTCATTTCTTGTCACAGGCGAAACCCTCGGGTTTTGCTCCATAGATTTCTTCATTCAAATCTCCATTCAAGAAGGCATCTTGACATCCATTTGATGTACCTCGAGATCTTTTAGTGCAGCAATTGCAAGCACTATCATATGGAGTTTATTCGTCACAGAATCGTGTCAAATAATCCGGACCCTCGGTTTACTTTATGGCCTTTGATCCATGAGTCTTGCCTTGTATTTGTCCTATTGTCAGATACACTTTAGTTTCCTCTTAAAATCCACTTGGAACTTGGGGTTTACAACTAGATGGAAGATCTACTAATTCCCAAGTATGGTTATGCGATATGGAATCAATTTCACTAGTACCTCTTTCCACATGAGACTCTCCGTAGAGTTCCTGCCTCTTTATAGGTTTGAGGTTCCCCTTCGAGCAT
Source organism: Tetrastigma voinierianum (assembly GCA_016808115.1). Lineage (NCBI taxonomy): Eukaryota > Viridiplantae > Streptophyta > Magnoliopsida > Vitales > Vitaceae > Tetrastigma > Tetrastigma voinierianum. The sequence continues at coordinate 503,753 of JAEQBH010002330.1, read as the reverse complement.
GTATCATATGAAAATGCGGACAATCGTTTTTTACGTGCCTTACGCACCTAACTGCGCTTGGGTTCTACCTCTCCATCAGTATCTTCATCCTGATTATTTTCATGTATGTCAGAAATTGGCTCAAACTCACAAAGTGAGTGTAGAGTTTAGCCTAAAAGGCTTCTCTCCTCATCATATATTCCTTTCAAGGAATATTACAACTAAGCATGTAGCCTAGTGGTAGAGCATTCCCATTTGAATGCTTGGTCTAGGGTTCAAAACCCTTCCTCGTGCTGTGCTAGGATTTCTGCTTTTAAGTAAACCAACAAACCACTTGTTTGTTTGGTTTTATAAAATTACTACGAAACGAAACAATAGAATTCTTAAAACAAAAGAAATCTTTTTTTTCTTTCAGAAAATAGAATCCTTTTTCCTTTGAGAAACGAGAATCTCGGGAACATAAAAAAATAAAAAGAAATCTTTCTTTCAAAAAATAGAATCCCCTTTTTTCTTCAGGAAAACAAAATCTGACCAGATCTTAAAATAAATTTCCCTTTTTTTTTTTATTTTTTTTTTTCGGCACCAAACCAATCACCAACTTCTTGTGGAGTCAAAAAATTTGTCTTAAGATTGTTAGAAAGAATAAATAAAACCAAAATATCTACTTGTTGTAGAAATGGGAGCATATAAACCAAATGTTTGGACATTCCAAGCAACATAAACTTAATGCTGCAAAAATAATGGTTATTCAAAAAAAAGCAAAATAAATTAGAAATCAAAACAAAGGAGAATATAACTTGAGTTGGAGAAAACAACAGGAGTCTTGTGAAATTCACAATTTCCTTAAGAAAAATTCGCCTTCTCCGTTGGTGCTTTTAAGATTCCAAGGCGTCTGTCTCCCGGGGATAGCGATTGTCGAATAGTCGACAAAGCGCTTTAGTAGCCCTCCGTGACGATGATGTGTTTGCACTATCAGATAAAAGGGGGCGAAGGAAGGAAAGCTGGAGACTGGTATTTATCTTTGAGGCGTAGCTACGAAATACCCGACAACCTTTATATAAGGGCATGACCTTTTGGAATGCAAACTTTTGGCTTCCCAAACCCTTAGAATTCCAAAATTAATTATTCATTGAATGTTATTAATCTCATTCATTGAGTGTCAATTATTCCATATAACTGAAATCCATATAATTATGAACAAAGAATTATTCAGTGAATGTCATCCATTTCATTCACTATATCCAACAAGCTTTGGTTGGAGTTCTACTTAATTAGTCCAATCGAAGCTCCTGAATTGGTATATAGTCTTATATGTGTTGTGTTCCTTTTAAGGTGATGCATGCATGTAGTATGGTTTAATTTCCTTAAAATTCAAAAGAACTTTCTTTGTGAAGTACAAGAGGGGAAGGGATTGTTCCACGCATGTTACTGTGCTAGTCTACTTCCCCTCATGTAAGAACCTCTTAGTTCATATCAAATAATCAAAATAAATAGTATTTTTTTACAAACGAGCAATATATGTAAAGAGCATGGAGTCGATCAATTAGCCATCCTTTGATATTTTATGTACTTCTTTTATTATCCCTGATTGAAGGATCTAAGTTCACCCTAGAGAATGTGTGTTGACATATCCCTCCTATATATAATGCATGCAACTTATCTCCTAAGTAACAAAAAAATAAGAGGACTCTTAAACGAGCAACTCTTCTAAAAGGTCAAGGTTTTAGGATTTTGGTTTAATATGAATATCATGCTTTTAACATAAATTTTCGCGTGTAGTATCAAACTCGCACGTGAAGAGTTAAACAAACCAAATACATTCCTCTATGAACTTTCAAATCAACAAATGTGGAATAAATTATAGAGAAGTTGTGACGCCCCAAACCCGGGGGTCTGTTGACCACCCGTCAACCCGCGGAATACAAGTGGATGTCGGGTAACCTACCCGACACTCACGAAAATCGGGCAGAGTCTCCTTTGTACGGAGAGCTCTACCCAGATACATCACCTGTCCCAACATCATAAAAATCCAAATACATGAGTAAAACGGCCACTTGGGCCCAATAACAATACTCATCATAATACAACAACTGTTTAAAGAAAGGTTAATCAATTCTCTTTTATCTGACATATATTAAAATTAGGGAATTCTAATACATGTATACATCACAAAATCAAAGCAACGGTCCAGGCTTTCTTCGCGGCTCTGGAAGCGAGCGTCTCCTCGTGCGCTCATTTGTGCTTGAAAATATGTCCCTCGACGGGGTGAGCTAATGCTCATTAGTGGAATCACCCTAAGTGGGCTACTCTCCGCTAAGTGCATATCACGTATGATCAAACACACATTCAAGCAAATGCATGATCCTACTTGAATGTATCCTAGCGATCATCTCATACCAGGAGTCCTCACCCAGGCTCCCTCACACTTACTAAAAGCCACGTATGAGAAAACTAAATTCAAACAAAGTTATTTGTTTATATTTGTAGTCTACCCTCAGATCTAAGTAATTAATTTGCATCTCAGATGTTATATTTAGTGGACTACCTCGAGATATATCAATTGAGCCGTCTCCGACGATTGATATTTTATATGTGGACTACCCTCAGGTAATGGCATATCAATTGGGCGAGTCTCGACGATTGATGTTTTTAGTATGGACTACCCTACGGTCATTATTATTAGTATTTTGGCCGGGGTGGTGGCAGCTTCTCGGAGATATTTTACATTTACTAGTCTACCCTCCGAAACCGTTCTCTTAAGAAACTACCTCATGCACTCACTCTTATCTCTCTGGGGTGCCCGGTGCATATGAAATGCATTGTGATGCCATTTGATAACTCATATAACATGCAAAAAATATATACCGTTACCTATATTCACATAATTTAAATCACACAAACATGTCATGTAATTTCAGAACTTTCCATACACCAAAAATTAGCTATAGGCTGGTATCAAACATGAGCCTTCAACTTGAACACTCGGTCAAACACATTTTCACACAAAAATGTATTTTGTGAACTTGTTTAGGGAGGTAAAACCCTGCATTCTTGTTCTTTCAAAACCTGAGTGTCCCGGTTCACTTTGTGAACCACAAGAATTTCAGCATATCATTTACGGCTCATACAAACCAGCGCATGATTTATTGAACCATTCATCACACATTTAACCCAAACGGTCAAGTAAAAGCGGCACGATTTGTTAGGTAGATCTCATAATCCAAAGCATTAGGTTCGAGGTTTGGAGCAGATCAAGCCAGCAGTTCAAGGCCTCGACCATCGAAAACATTAACATGGTATAACGAAGAATAAAAACCCAATTGGGGGAGAAACCCTACACTACCGGTTGAGGAAACTCCACTGAATCCGGTACTCCGCGGCCACTGCCGCGTAGAAGCGGCTTTCCCTTCTTGTCAGAAGGCTAGACGGTCGGATCTCGTACCTTCTAGAGAGAAGGGTGGACATTCTCTCTCTAAAATACCATTTCGGTTTACGCTAAGAAAATCGATCTGCTTTTCCGCATTTTCTCCTCTTTTCATTTGAGAAGACAAACAACGTGAGTGTTTTGTTTTATTATCATTTCAAATCTTTTCCTTTAATACCAATTATGTCCTTCTTTCCCGGTTTGACATTGGCCTATCTGTATCCATTTCCTTAACATACTCTCATGCCACTTACTTATGGCACATGATACGTGTTAAATCGTAGGCTTTTGAAATATATCAGAAAATCGTTTTCTGACACTTTCGGCGATGCTGCAACGATGCCAACTATTTGTCTCGGGGTCGGTATAAATTTGGCGTGCTAGGTAGATTTCACGGGGCCGTTCAACGGTGAAATCCGGTTTCGTCGCTCCAGAGATCTGAAGGAATAAATTCCGGATTTTTGCGAATTACAATTTTATGGCAAAGTACGATTTTGCCACTTTTCGAATTGGAATTTCTCGGGTCTTCACATTCTCCTCTCCTTAAAAGGAATTTAGTCCACTAAATTCTGAGCGATCATAATCCGCTCACGGCGCATATGCAGCACATTAAGATTTCTACCATGCATGTGACGCAAATTCATTAATTGATAGCGACTGACTAGTACGCCGTCACTAAGCAGAGGGATATGTGACGCATCGTGTCGTCAAACACGTTGACTCCCTCCTACTCCATAGTGCCGCCATATCTCACTCTCACTAGCCTCCACGGTCTTTGACCCGCCAAAACTTTGATCTTCGCGACTATCCAAAATGCTGCTTCGGTCCCTTCATAGAAGGTCCGTGAGTGTTAACTCAATCGTCCCCGATCACCACTTCCATTGGATATGGGTGTACTTCCGGGCATGGAAGCGTGAAGAGATTCCTGGGTGGACACGACATCTTTGGCGGTAACTCAAGCCGGTGAAGCATGATGCCTGCCCTTTCGGTGTCTCAGAGGGCCCCTGGCGTAAGACCTCGGCGAACCTCGCATCGGGTCGGCCGCATCTCTCCCGGGCATCACCTTCGAAGGGCCGGTGGTCGCAACCTGAGACTCTAAGGGTCAGGCGTCGTACATGCCGCCGCTCTTACTTTGCTGCTCTAAGCGGGTGAGAAGACTTCTGTCATTATCAAGCTCACCTTCTCGAGAGGTGTCTCTAATCGGATGGGGACACATTGATGGGGCTCTCTTCCACCTCGGTCACGTCATGTGATGGCGTCTACACTTGGCTCCGTCTGATGCCTCATATGGTGCCATTTATATACTCGCCTGATAACTACTGTTGTAGGCGAATCCTACTAAGGGCAATTGCTCCTCTACTCTTATGACCCAGGACACATGCTCGCAGCGTGTCCTGCAACACTGTATATAAATCCGCCGCGCGTGTAACCACACACAACCGCACTTGTTGACTGTAAACTGTGTTCCCAAGGTCACAATCGTTGACAATCAATGCGGGCGTCCAACATAGTCCATATCATGAATGACATCCATATACAGAGCCCTTGCGGCTGCCGGCTTGACCCCCGTCACGATTTCCAAGGGGTATCCAGTCTCGAGTCACTCCCGACTCCACATCGCTTTCGACTCCTAGTCCCTGTGATAGGCGTCGTGTGTTTTCATGAGGCGACTAACTCTTAACACTTGAGCTCTTACATTCACAGTGGGATACTTTGATTCTCTCTTACACCAACTTTCAGGGATTCTTACCACTTGGGGGATTAACGACCCCCCTCTTTTGCTTTACTTGCGCACTTTAATTTATTCTTCATCTCTGATCTGAACTATGAGTCTTCATTCGGACGTAGTCTAAGAACAAACTCATCCACACTCACGAGTGGTGAATGGCCGTCTGGAGTGCACCCACACTACAACTCCAGCTGTGATGTTACCGTGCACCGACCCCTTAGTAATGCCATCTTGTGACACACAATCAGGGGGTCCACCATGGCTGAATCTCGGGAATCTCTCACTCATAATCCCGACCTATCAGGTTAACTCTCACCCTACATCCAAGGGAAGAACCTCTATTCCTTGCTTCTCAACGGCCTTAACCTCTAAGCCTAAATCGAAATTAAATTAGCCGGTGCCGGCGAGCCGTTAAGATCTCGATGCCCGGCAGGCGACCCAGGCGTACGACTAAATCACATCCGCGATCAGCAACGATATGTCTACCACCCTAATTCCAGCTGTTGCAACTAAATCTGTCCTCTGACTTGACTACCTCTGCCCCTCCCCTTTATCTGTCTTTGTTGGGAGTGCTTATACTCTTCCCAGAACTAAAGCAGTTCTACGACCCATACTAGGGTGTGGAGGAATGAGAAGTATACTCTCTGTTCTACATTAAGCTAGAATTATGTGTCCCCGAAAGGGATCTGGGTTTGTCTGCAGGGCGATCGAGTCTCGCATGCCAAATCGGCCCGGGTCTAAACTCGTGTGAAGCGAAGTCTTACCGCCCTCGCCCGCCAGAACTGAAAGAAAGGCGAAGTCTCCCTCTGCTACCCAACACGCATGCAGTGCTCTAGTATCTGCACCGATCTCTTTCTTTCGATGGTCGACGTCTGACCAATGGAGTCCGTATCGATGGCGAAAATCCTCTGCGATCACGCTGAATGGACAACTTTGGCCATTCTCAATCTCACCTTAATATCGGCCAATCCCAAAAACCTGACATCTCGAAGATTGACATTTGATACCACCCGACTCATCAGCGCCGACCTTCCTCTGGGTTAAGTGACATCGATCTTGACATCATTGTCCACTAAATCACCATGATGAAGCCAAAACTCACTCTGTTTCGCCATACATTGATAAGATCTCTTGGCACAAGCTGGCAATACAACCCCAGTGATCTCATGCTCCCTCCAGTGGGAGTAGATCAAAATGTCATCCGAAGACTACGATAAAGCGGTAAATAGGGTTGAATATTCTGCATGAGATCCGCCAGATGTTGCTGGCGCGTTACATTCAAATCTAAAAGGGCATCACTTTAATAACTCAAGATGCCCATAGCGTCTGTATTTGTCTTAGGGATATTGTCTCCTAACCTCGGTACGTGGTAACGGTCGAAAGGTCTATCTTGAGATGACTGCTCTCTCGTGATCATCAAGTCATCAGCTCACCGGCTTAATGAGATCGCGATTACCGATTGTATCACCATTGGCTGCTATAATTCGAAGAAAACTGTTACCGAGTCAGAAGGTCTGTCCTTCTTCTTCGCCGTCGGCGGGCGCCATGGTGGTGCTGGGTCACATCAAGCCAGCTGTAAGTGGTTCTGTGGTGAACAGGTTCTGTAACTCATTTGTTTAATATTATCGCGAGTCTTAACACAGAGACTAGTTGACTGAAATTGTAACTCGATTGTGATCTATGCTATTTTAGAAGCACCAAAATTGTAGGCTCTCGGATTAAGGGCTGATCATATCTTGGAATGGAAATGCATGTTTCTACAAATGGGTTTCAAACAAAGAAATTTAACTTTAAGAGTTGGGTGATGATCAAGTTGAGTATGAAGAGCAATGCAAACATGCAACTACAATGTTCTTTATCAACAAGAATATTTGGGTATTAAGGCTTTTAAATTTCAGTGGAGGTAAACTGATTTATGTTTTCTCTCTTTTGATTCTGACATTATCAGCTTTGGAGTTCACGCATGGCATTAGGATAATTCAGGTAACTGCAGCCTACCAATCTATTATTTGGACCTCTTGTTTTCTAATTTTGTTTTGTCTTTATGTATTGGTGTTGGGGAATCTTTAACATCATTTTCCCTCCCCCTCTCTTGAATCTGTACACGTTGAGGCTTTTATGCCATGATCTTTCTATCACATGGTCTTTTTAATTTCATCGTTTTTGCTTGTCTTAATAGCATCTGAGCAGAACCAATTTAAAAAGTAAAATGTAAAACGAAAGCAAATGTTTTTCTCTATCCAATCCATACTAGGAATATGGAACTACAACCTACTTTCCAATAAAAAGTAAGATGTTAAAAACAACATACCAACATTAAGTATAACGATGATTTTTGTTTTCAGTATTTGTGATCTTTTTAATCATGACTACATGCTCTTGTTCATTTTCTATTTATTCAGGATGTAATAGAAATGTACACTTTAAAAAAAATTGTGGATGTAAGTAAAGGTAGCTTGGAACTCCTCTCCTTTGCTGGATTACTAGTATGTATATATATGTTTTTTATTGCCCACCTCAGATGTGATTTCAATCAAACCGGCCTGCTTCAGTTGTTCATGTGGCCGAAGTATTATTCTAGTTCTTTAATTTTATAACAAAGTCGGTCCTCTACTTACTATTAGCTTCTAGTACATATAATGCATGTTTAGTATGACTAATTAACAAAGTTGGGCCTGACTAGTGATTGTCGAGCATGTGGTGACAGTTAATAAAACAAATATAGAAAGAGTTACATTCTTTTTAAAATAAGATGTACCATAGGAAGGCTAAATCATGACCAATGATTAGACATGGTTAAAGCTTTGGTTTGAATTCAACTAATTAATTGTCAAACTCTGGGTGATATATGGATCTTATATGTTGTGTTCTTTTAAGGTGATGCATGCATGTGAAACTAGTTTCCTGAAAATTCAAAAGAACTTTCTTGATACAAGAGGAAGAGGATTGTTCCACGCATGTTATGTATTGGTCACCTCGTGTAAGAACACTCGTTCTTAATCTATCATCAAATAAATAATTGCTTTTTTTTATAACTGAGCAATATGTATAAAGAGCATGGAGTCGATCATTGGCCCATCTTTGATATTTACATGTACTTCTTTTGTGTCCCTAGTTGAGGATCTCATAAGTTCATTAGAGGATATTATTGACATGTCATCTATATATAATGCATGCAACTTATCTCTAAATAACAAAAAAAAAGGAATGTTAAACGACAACTCTTCTAAAATTAGGTTTTGATTTTGGTTTAATATGAATATCATGCTTTTAACACATTACCATGATCTCATATACTACCGCCCACGTGAAGAGTCAAACAAACCAAATACATTCCTCTATGAACTTTCAAATCAACAAATGTGGAATAAATTATAGATAAATGGCTTGAACCCAATACAAAACCAAGATCTGATACCATATTAAACGACCAATTCCCTTAAAAGCTCAAGCTTTTAGCATTTGATTTTAATATGAATATCATGTCTTTAACAAGGACAAAAAAAAAAAAAAAAAAGGAGTTACAAAAAGTTTGCCATAGCATTTGGACATGGAGGATCACCGGGGATTCTGTATTTTGGTATGATCGTAGCTTACCAGCTCAGGGACAGTTGAAGGAATGAACATAAAGATGGATATAAAACAAGAAAGATAGCAGGTTACAGATTGCAAACCAGAGACATTATATTGTGTAGATTATATAATTCTTTTAAAACAATTAAAAATTAATAGTAGAGAACAAGCTTAAAAAAGCATTCTTGAATGTTGTAAAATAGTTGCAAAATTGTAGCTTCAATTGCAGAAGAATAAAGATAATTATAAGTAGGGGTATTTTGAAAGAAGAATAGGGATATATTTCGTGGTGCTGTACAGAATAAAGATCATTACAAGACATTTGGGGTACTCATTGACTCACATGTGAATAGGGTTTGTTTGTTACATGCTCCATAACACTCCCGCGGAATGATCATCAACCTTGAAGGAAGAATACAATATCTTAATTTGTTAGGATTGCTTCGTTAAAACTTTGCCAAGAAACCTAAGGAAAAGAGTACGTTGCACTAACATTCAATCATGCTCCCTCATGTCAACATCCCTTGAGATGTTCAATCTTATATTAACTTCTTGAATGTGAGGTTAGTAATGACTTTATTGTGGTATTAGATGCGCTGTATGCTTGGCGTATTTGTTGGATCATTGACAATTCTTATGGAGCTCGTGTGTATAAAATTTATTGAAATGTTAGCCTTGGTTCTCATCCTTCATGATAACCCTTTGATTTATTGCAATGCACCTTTGTGTTACATCTTTGAATAAGGTTGGATTATCTTTGATAGAGCGAGTCCACATGATTCTTAGATATGGTGGATCATAATTCTAACCATATCCATTCCACGACTTACCTCTGTAGTTACTGTGTCTAAATAATTTGATATTATTGACCACCATTCTGTCTCCTTGACATATTTCATGAGATGATAGTTCCATTGTAATTAAAAACATACTAGTTTGTGATCGGCTTTATTTGGATTTGAAGATCTCTTGCATTTCCATATCTAAATGACTTTGTTTGACTCATTTGAGTAAAATAGTCCCACTATATCAGATTCTGCGAATGCCATAATATATGTTTGATTCCATTCAATGTCTTCTAGTTGGAGACGAAACTGTACTGGCTAATAAATTAATAGAAAAAGAAATATCTGGGCAGTATAATTGCAAGGTACATAAGTACCAATAGCACTAAGATAGCAATTGCACTTCAAGACCAAGTAATTCCTCACCCTTTTCACAAGAACAGAAAATAGGTCATTTTCACATCAAGTGATTAACAATTACCATGGGTAAGCAATATTTATCTGCATATTAAGCAACTTCAAGATTTCTTATCGTTGGTCAGTATTCCAACACTCCAATTTGGAAAATGCTGATTGTAGTGAACAAAATTTTATTTTCAAGATCTTTCATTTCAAATTTCTTTTCAAATATTTTGCTGGTTTTGTTAGCTCTTGAGGTTCCAGCGCAAAATTTGTCCCGACATAAACAATAATAATTACCGTCGGGTTGATTTCTTAATTATATGGGCATATAGGGTTATTTACATATTCTTTAAGTATAATATTATTGTAGCCCAGTACAGTTAAGTTTTAAATCTGCCGATCGGTATTAAGATGTGTGTTTTGCTTGATAATGAAGTAGATTACGCGCGACCTGAACAAGGCTACATCATTTGTCAAAATTTGAATCAAATCAACTCAAAGCGGATTCGAGGATCAAACATTCAGAAGACCTTATAACTTGAATGCAGATGAATGCGGTGGTGCACTTTAAATAACTATAATTCTGCCACATTATATATTCCGATTTTCAACAAATTATATCTTTTGAAAAACTTGGTTGAACTTGCTCTGCTCAGACTTTATAATCTAAAATGAACGCTGATGTTTTATCACAGGTTTGAAATAAAATCATCAATAACATCTAAAAGGTAATCCACGATTCCTCCTCATGATCGGCCCAGGTGGGTATGGATAGCAAACGATGTTCAGATGGATGATGGTCACGATGAAATGGTGTGGTTGATACAGCAGATTGGATCTATGTAATCCATTTTGTAGACTTGAAACCAGTTGACCGGTTAGATGCAATAACCATCCATTTTGGTAGAATTGAAACTGTCGACTGGTTCCCCCAACGGTTCTATTTCAACGGCTATAAATGACTAGTATATAGTAAACGGTCGACTTGTTGTTAGCAAATACTACCGGTTCACTTTATAGATGAGTGTGGGATCACTTAGAAGTAAACCTTGTTGAATATCCTCAATCATCATTCCCTTGTGAATCATTTCTCCAAACAAGATTGTGGTGCATTCATTACATTTGCACATATTTAAAATGCGCACTTGTGTTCATCAAGGAGTTGTGTTACAGGAAAGATCCTTAAGAGCTTGAGTGTCTCTTTGTGTAGTGAAGCTTCAAGTGTATATAGCTTGAAGGATTTGTGAAGAGCCCCATTGAATATAATCCAAGTGTAAAGCTTAGGTTAGAGCTTGCCCTTTAGTGGAACCCTCTGGGTTGAAGGTTGGGGAGAAGTGGGCGTAGAGGCAGAGTGTGGAGCCACTATCGTCGATTTTGTTTCTCCTATTCTATCTTTTTTATTTATTATTTATTGCATTAATTGAAGAGATTAGTATTATTGTCTTGAAAAGTTTTGAGAAAACCAATTTAGCCCTCTTAGTTAGGATTGCCTAAGTCTGATGAACTTTCAATATTCACTAAGGTGATTGTACCACATCGTCAGATTTGTTTTTTAATTCATACAAAGATCGTTGTAGCAATTGTTGCTACTCACGAGGTTTTGTACTAGCCTTGACGAGTTTAAATCCCTTGAGATTTTTCATGTGTATATCACTGTCTATGGATCCATAGACAGTGACAACATCCATGAGATACATATCTTGTCCTTCAGAGATTGCTAAGCTTATCAAAAAGCAAAATGTGATTGCGTCCATAACAGGCGAATATGTTTCCTCGTAGTCAATGCCGGTCTTTATAGAAACCTTGGGCTGCTAATCACGCTTTATAATCTTATAAGAGTATTATTTTCATTGGCTTTTGTATAAATGCCCATTTACCCAGCAGTGCCCGCGAGGCCTCGGACTCTGAGTCCAAACACTTCTCGTTTTATTAATTAATGCAATTCTGACTGCATAACCTCTTTCCATTTTGGCCAATCATTTCTTTGTTTACATTCATCCACATTTTGTTGTTCGAGATCATCATCATCATTTTGTATGATGTCTAGGGCCATTTGGAAAGCAAAAATATTATCCATAGAAAAATTATTTCAATCCCATTTTTCAATTTTATTTTCTGCTTGTTAAATCTCCACGGTTTTCAAGTACCTTTGCCTCTTTACAAAGATATTTGTTCATTTGCACATCTTGAGTTTGTTGTTAATATGTGCCTCTATGGTGGCTCGTTATTCTACCATGTTCATCTGGGGGCATTTGCTTTGCTTTGTTTCTCCTCTTCAGAACTCGATCTTTGTTGATTGTCTCCCTTTTCAAATGTTTTTTGGATTCATTGCTTTATGTCATGGGGTCTCAATCCGTGCTGAACATTCATACGGCTTGAATCTCTGACTTTGTCACTTTATTTACATCATGAATGCATCACGGTAATTGATTTGCAAGTTTTTGTAAACGAATGATCCTTTGAATTTCCAGTTCACATTGATTTATACGAGGATAAAAATGAGATAATGTGGATGCATTCCAAATGTTTCTCTCGTTCTTACCGGAATTGACTTTTCTCCCCTAATGAGTGAATCTGAGTTTAATAAAATGACAATCACTTAAATCGCTCTAAAAACATCTTAAACAGGATTCCAAATATCTTATGATGAGCGGCCAGAATCAAAACCTACATAAATCTCAAGTCACACATTGTGGAACATTTTGAGTACGTTGTGAGAGTGAATTAAATTTATAGGTTCTTTGACGAAGCTTCGTAAGTGGGAAATATTTGGTTGTTTACCTAGTACAAGTTATGAAGTACTCGCGAGTAGATGTTTGGTCTAATTCTTATTAGACTTGGCATACGCAACAGCATATCTAGTGAATATTAATGAAATAATTTGGGTCTTTATCAACAATGGTCTAGCTATTAATTGAAGACGTTTGATCAAGGACTTCGCTAAACCATTTTGGGTATGAACATGAGCAACATGATGCTCAATATTTATCCCAATTGACATACAATAGTCATTGAGAGTTTGTGAAGCCAATTCATCAACATTATCAAGTCTTATTGTCTTAATTGGATAGCATCCCAATTGTAATAACAATTGGTCATTTGTGTAGGAACTATAGCGAACAAGCAGTTATTGTGAAAAGACACATAACTGGACTATCTGGTGGAGGCATCTATTAGGACCATAAAATAAAGAAAAGGTCCACATGGTGGATGAATAGGTCCACATTGTCCCATGTTCTTTAAAGACCCAGTGGTGGGCATGATTTTATTAAATATGATGGCACGACTATTAACTGTATGTAAGGATCTGAGAAAAATTCATTAGGCAAAAGATCTTACAGTTCTTTAATGGATGCCCATGTGAATTGTTCATATGATTCACCGCATCATTGAAAGTCTAAGTGACCTAGTCTATTTATGCGAAAGGTAAAAATCTTTAGGTCATTGAAATTGGTTCATTCTGACATATGACTTAATTGACTTTATAGTGTGTGATATAACCACAGAGGAGAATGTCTGGGAGCTTTTCCCAGGAACAATCTTTCCCATAAATTATAGAGTAATATATATTCTTTATTACCTTCATTCATAGTTTCAATATGATATCAATTTTGCTGGATATCAAAACAAAGCAAATTTCTTGTTGAGTTTGCTGTAATGTCTATGCATTATTAATATGAATCTAGTTCCATTTGGTAGCGTACTCATTTGTTCTTTCCTTGACCATTAAATCTGACCGCTGAGATGGTACTTGTGGCATTTGTTGCTATTAAATTTAAATATGTTTTTTTCGGGGATTGTATGCGTGGTTGCGCGTCAATAAAACTATCTCATCTCTATCATTCATCTTAAATTCAATAATACATAAATTTAAATAAAGATAAAGATATAAATAATAGATGATGTTCTTATTAACTCAAAATAAAAATATATGGAATTATTTAATATTTGCACATTTTCTATCATCACTAAACAATTGAGAATTATCACTGGATATTAAAAAAATGTATCTAAAATAAGATAAATTAACTATTTCCATCAGCAAAATTAGTTTATAATGTTTTCCTTTTCCTTTAATGATGCTTGTCGGATATACGGATGTTTGGCAGAGTCTGACAGTCTGAGATCGATTGTCAACCATTTCACATCTATAGCAAGTCTCTAAAAGAGCCTTAAGGAATTTTTATGTGCACTCTCCATTTCTTGTTTTCTTTCACCGTTAATTCTTACGGATGTGAAATAGGTATTTCCTTTTGAAGGGGTTGAAGGAGAAGATTGTTATGGTGTCGAAATTCTGACCATAAATACGACTCATTACGTCCCGCCCACAATTATAGAATGAGTACATTCACTTGAGAATGATTCAAGATTCAGTTGGACCCGGGCGGTGGTTTTTATTGGTAGCTCGTGTTGTTTAGCTCTTCAGAACTGTGATATTAACTCTTGAATATTTACCCCAGTAAATTTGCTCTCTATATTGCTACTACGGGGAGCTTTTTGTTAAATGGCGTCAATGACGTTTTTTAGCATGTAGCTATCTCATGATTTTTCTCCCATGCTTCAATTTGGTGCTTATTTTAATAAAGCTGATTATATCTTATTTGTTTTAAAATCTTGCAACCTCAAGTCATCATTCATATAAACTTTAGTAAAATCTTTGATATTTCAGAGTAGTCAAAATCTCATTCCGTCATTCACAGTGAAAGATGTACCTACATTGAGATACTCATTTTTAAATACCATTGGAGATGATACCTAGAAAAATTAATATTTTGCACGATCTATTTGAATTTTCCTTCATATATTGTTTCCTAGATTCACGGAAGTGGATGTATTTCAATATCAAAGAATCCATGATGAATGTTTTGCTCCCGGAAATATCCAAGTGCCTGGAAACTCAGTTTGTGAGATTTGACATTTAGTAACACATATATGATGAAAAAATTGAGTAATAATAGAATTTGCCTGTGAATGATTCGTCTTGTAGTAATGTTGTAAAATAGTTTCATATTGGCAACTAAAAATTGCAAGAAAACAGAAGAATTATAGAAATAAAATTTTAGAGAAAATAGAAGTTATATTTCCTTGAGAACGCGTTCACGAGGATAAAGATCTCATTATATAGGCATTGATTGCCCTATTCATTCACATATGATAGTTCATTCACATGCTCCCTCAATGGCAATATGTTTTATATTTTAAGAATGACAACAAGTTTTATAGAGCGCATATTTTTGTGAACTATTCTTCTTACTACTGGCCCGACAACAAATTGTATTTAGGAAGCGCATAGCAATGATTTGGAAAAAACAACTATAGTATTATGAATCAATCACTGATTAGATATTAAAAGTGGTGCATTTCATGAATCCATTCAGGAAAATTAATATATCTTAAACAAATCCAAAAAGTCCTTATTAATATCTACACTAACATTTGTGTGTCTAAAAACACTCTGGCTGACCTTTAATTTTATTTTATTACAACTTTTCACCTTTGCATTGCACCTTACTTTTTTATTTTTATTTTCCAACATTACAACGTTGATTTAGAAATTAGAATATTTTAACACTCATATGTCTGAGTTTTCTGTTTTATGAGTGAGTGGGCCCAGGCACCACATATGAATATATATATATATATATATATATAGAGGAGAAGAGAGAGATATATATATGTTCATTTAATGAATGAATGAGAATAATTTTTCTTCTCTTCTTTCGGCCCTATATCAAATAGCTTTAGGCATCATTTCTTGCTCTTTCATTTTCTTTTTCATACCGATAATGGCAGCACAGGCCATAATTGATTTCTATAATTGACTCCGTTAAAACCGCTCTGTACCATGGAGTCGCGAATCTCTCTGGATATTGGCACCCCTTGTTTGCACGAGTGGGGCCATTAGACTCGTTCTAATGTCACGTGAGTCTTAATTACAACATATTGAGTCTTCTGTTGAGAAATATGTGCACTCTAGAATGGAGGACATTCCTTACTGGTCTTAGTACAACATATTGGAGGTCTTATCCAAAGAAATATGTGCATAGAGAGATGGAGGGAAGGGTATACGAGCGTGCGCGGCGCGTATCTTGCTAAACTAAACTTGAGCTACTCGATTTTATCACTCTTATTTGAGATGTTGCTTTCTTCATAGCATCTTCCCATAGATTGGTCTTTCATTTCACAAGCTCCTTTTGTGGTGTTGGAAGGTTTGTGTTGGAACCATTTGGTCAGATCTTACTGACCGATGTTTTTACTTGCAATGAGTTAATCAACGAGAAGCAGGATTCAGAGTGGTGAGGGAATGAGTGTTAAGTGCAAGATATCTATGGAATCGGTTCTACCGTTATTTTCATCCTAGGCTACGAATGTATTGTCGACTTTGAGGTATGCTTCGATTGAACAACGCACTCCTACATACCCCTGGTTTTTACATTATTTTCAATGTTGAGCACTGAGCTGTAGGGATATCGATAACTAGATTTTGTTGTGTTAGAATATATATGTCTCAAATTCCTAATTAATATTTATTCATTTTTGTAAAGAATATTGTATAGGATAACTTCTAGTTGTTATATTATTGTAATATTATTTTTCTTTATTCTATAAGGAAATATATTGGGAATATTCTTATAAATATTTTGGGTCATGAGTGGAAAAAGTCATGAGAGAGATTCGCTGTATTGCTGGATAGAATGACTTTTAAAGAGGCGTTTTGGTTGGGTATCATATAACCCAGTTATGTTGCTGCGTAATATTATATGGATTTATGTTTGGTTGGTAAATTCTTCGTGATCAATTGCCATAAATGTTGTTGTGATGGTGCCTCATTACGCTCCAATTTGGCTGATATTGAATTGCCTTATAGTTATTTGATTTTCCGCCGTGCCTCTTACATTTCCCACACTTGAACCAATATATCGCTCTTTGTCATAACTAATTAATTTACGGATGCAAACCTAGTATGTGCGGTCTCAAAACGCACCTCTTGCTTTCACGATCAACATTTGGGCACAAGAAATTTCAATCAAGGACTGGGTATGATTTTCATCTATTCGATTTAATATATTTTTAGGCTTATATGGGTATGATGAATCATCTCGATAAATCTTGTGCATCATCTTTCAAAAAAAAAAAAAACTACGCATTTGTGTCGAGAAAAAAACGGGCGTCTTTTTGTTTCTTTATTTGTTTACTTTTTGTGCTTTGTTTATTTGCTTTTTATTGCGCTGTTGTCTTTTTTTTTATTGTGTTTATTGTCAAGAAAAAAAAAAAAAAAAACTTTACAAATACAGTTTAATATTTAGCCATGAATTTTTGTGCGCTTGGATTTGTTGTTTATTTTTGTGCATGTTGTTGTAGTTTTATATTTTCTACTGGCGGAATATAATATATTTGTTGTTGTGCAATGTAGTTGTTGGTGTGATTTATATATAGTGTTAATATTATTGGATCTTCTTTTTAAACATTTTTATATTCTTTGTAATATAGGTTGCTAACTGGCTGGTGCCAACTGAGGCAGGGAGATGAGAATGGTTCATTAGTCATCTTCTTGCTTTATGAAGATGATGGAACACATATAACATGATGATTTTCAATTTCATAGAGACACAGCTGTTAGGAGAAGGAGCCATAGGTTTTGGAAGAGCTGTTATGCTAACCTACGCCTGATGGCTATAATGTAGAGTCCATTAACTTAACTGAATGGTTTTCATAGTGATGAGCATTGTTGATAATTTGGCAGGATGAATGTGACTCTACTTAAACTTTGTTATTTACCAAGAGACTCATGGAAACTTGAAAGAAAAATAGGAATATATCGAAATTAATAGACATGGACTGTTTGTTACATTATGTTAGTGTGAACATGTTTCTTTTTCATTATTAGACATAATGTGAAGAATAGAGTCGCGAAAAGAGTCAAATAACTTTAGATATGGTGTGGTTCTAATTGAACAATTCAATTGGTTTTTGAACTGTTTTGACTACAAGATCTTACCAGTAAAGCCACTAACGATACCGAGAAAATTCTAAAGTAAGATGAGACGAGGCAAATGGTTGGTGAAGAGCTTTACATATAGAGAATTTTTATTTCAATTTGAAAGATAAATTGACATTAACTTTTTACCATTGTTTGGGTTTAAGGTTGCTTGATTACATTAGATGGAAATATATTAAGATCATGTACCAATAGGCACGACATGCCTAGATATTGAACTAGAAAATGTAGAAGTACCAATAGCCAGGAGTGTACACAGACATACCATTATTATGTCTCTTGAGTTGGGAAGGATATGCTACATGATAATTTAAGAGTCTTGGATACTATTATTAGAGAAGAAAGAATAAACAAAAGTTATCAAGGTAATTAAATAAACAATTTTTTTTTTTTTTTTTTTTAAGGTAATTAGGTAGTAATTAGTTAAAATGTTGTGTTCAAATATACTAATATGGACCTTTTTTTTTTTTTTTTTTTTTTTTTTTTGATTAACAATATATATATATATATGTAACTGTAGTAATAATAACTATCAATATCATCATCATATATATATATATATATATATATATGTAACCTGGGCAATTATTATTTGTGTGATCTTTGGATCTGCAGATAGGGAGGTTTTTTGGCCATAGATGTCAAATGTATGCAGTGAATGGAGCAGGTTATCAACTTTGTTCAAAATGAAAGAGTACTTCAATATGAAACATTCTCAAGCCAGAAATTGCATTGAGAAGTGCTTTGGCATCTTAAAGGCTAGATGGCTATTTTGAGAAATAAGTCATTTTATTTTGTTAAGACGCAATGTAGGATAATATTCGCTTGTCACCCCTCCATAATTTCATTAGATCGGAAATGCCAATTGATCCTATTGAGAGTGAGGTGGGTATCCTCGAGTTAAATGAAAACCAAAATGATGATGATGAAGATGATGACATGATTCAACATTGTGAGACGAGTCCTGCTTGGATTGAATGGAGGGACAAGCTTGCGGATGAGATGTTCACCAATTGGCGGTCATTAGTAAATTGAATGTTCAATTGTTATTTCAGCATTTAGTCGTATATGACATTGTTGTATGAACAACTGTATTAGACAATCTATTTATTTATGTTGTACTTGGATCTATATGAATGAAATTTGGATGCTTTTGGATAATTTTATTATTATTGTAATGGACAATCTGTTTTGCTATTCAAAGCTATTACAATGATTAGATTCTATTATTCTTCTAATTTACATATTTTTGATTACTTGTTTTCTTTGCATTTTAATGTCAAACTCATATATCCAATGGAAGGAACGAATCAGAAAAGGCCAAGAGTGGTTGAAAGTTCATGCCCAATAAAGGATACAAGGAAGAATGGTGCCAACAAACGCCAATGGACAAAAAATGAGGATGTTGTATTAGTTGATTGCCTTGTTGAGCTGATTAAGGATTCATCTTGGAAGGGGGAGAATGGTTTTAGAACTGGTTACTTGCAACATTTGGAGAAAGTTATGGCTGCTAGATTGCCATTAAGTAATTTGAAGGCCACTCCTCACATTGAGTCAAGGTGCAAGTTGTTGAATAGACAATTCCATGCTATCAACGAGATGGTAAATCATAGCAATGGATTTGGGTGGAATGATGTAGAGAAGTGTATCACTGCATTAAAAAATGTTTTTGATGATTGGGTTGGGTGCTTAATTTAATATTAAACCCAACAATTGAAGTCTTCTATTTTTTTGGTTTACAATATGTTATTATGGTCTTTAAAGATGTTTCGACATCAGGGTTATAGTTCTCAAGGATGTTTTTACAAGCTAACAATTTTTGTCAAGTAAATTTTATTTTTGTAGTCTCATCCAAGTGTTATTGCTAAGGAACAAAGAGTCTCTCCTCTTTGATGACTTGATGTTTATATGGGAAGACCATACAGGGGAGTTGGTGCGTAAACACCAAATAATGCAAATAAGAAATTAATTTATATGATGAGGATGCTAGCACCTTCAAAGAAGTAGTAGCAGAAACATGGGTAGACGCTACATGACAAGAAAATGAAGAATATGTCAAGGATGAAGTGAGAAAGGTTGATACAGAGATTCAAGATGCCCCAGTTAGTCAACCCAACAAGAAACCAATCACTAGCAAGAAAAGAGGGAAGACTGTTGATGCTTTGAATGACTTTGTGGGAGAGATCCATGAATATGTTGCTGTTGTGAAGAAGGCTAATGAGGAACTCAAGGGAATTTCCTCCTATTTCAAGGACCAAGTTGAGAGTAACCATAGAATTTGATGAGATAATGAAGCTGTCTGGTTTCTCTGAGCAAGAAATAATTGATGTTGGAGAGTATATTCTCAAGGACACAAACAAGGTTGACACCTTCTTTGCATTGCCAAAAGCTTTTCAAATGACTTATGTGGCCAAACAACTTTTTGAAGCCACTCCATATAGGCCAACATTTGACTTTCAAGATGAAAATGGTATTTGAATTGAGTTTTTGGAATTTAATTGTAGACATGGATATTGATATCATTTTGGATTTTTGGTAGGCCGAATTTTTATTATTGTTGTACTATCATTGGTTCTTGCAATGAAACAAGGATTTTTTTTGTTCTAGTTGTGAAACAGAGAAAGTTGTGCACATGTTTATTGGCAAAGTTTGGTTGGATTGAATTATGTGTTAGTAACACTTGGGTTTAAATAAGAAATATATTTAATTATAGTTTATAGTTTGAGGGTAATTAAGTTATTTGTTCAATTTGGTTATATAACATAACCTCCAAACAAACAGATTAATATTATATTACCTCATATTGAATCAAATAGAATTTGGTTATGTTTTGGGGCAAGTATAACCTTTGCTATCCTATTCCCGGTAAATCACATAACCTAAGGTTATAGTTTCAGATCCTCGAACCAAACGCCCTTAGGGAATGACAATTTTTGTGTGGTATTTTCTTTTTATTGTGGGTATCCTAGGGTTTTGTGATTTTTCATAATCGTCACAATACTTTGATACTCCAATATTTTTCTTTGTGTTTTCAAGAATAGTGGAAATACTTTGTCATCTGTGGATGTAGGCATAATTGGCCGAACCAACTTAAATACCTCGTGCATCTTTACGTTAATTTCTTTATCATTATGTTCTTGAATTAATATTCTCATGCATCAAAGATTTCACGATTCATAACAAATGGTATAAGAGCTCCATGTTAAAGATCTCTCGAAGAACGAAAGATTACGAAGCACACAAAGATAAAATGAATTTTAGTTCAAGGTGGAGTCGATTGCTCTCTCACCAAGATGTGTTAGATGATTGACTCAATGGAATTTGATCAAAGGTGGAGATTGTTAGAATATGCATCAAATTATTAATTAGTATTATTTCATTTTTGTAAAGAATATGTTATAGGATAATTCATAGTTCTTATATTATTGTAATATTATATTTTCTTATAGAATAAGGAAAGTTGGTGGGAATATCCCTATAAATATTCTAAATCATGAGGGGAAAATTAATAAGAGAGATTCAATATGTGCACAGATGTAAGAGTTTTAGGGATTGTGAGTTTTTGTAAGGTATTTTCTCGACATTGTGGGCATCCTAGGGTTTGGTAATTTTGTGATTTTTCCTAATCATCACAATGCTTTGATACTCTAATCTTGTTTTCAGTGTTTTCAAGAATAGTGGAAATATTCTCTCTCATCCATAAATGTAGGCATAATTGGCCGAACTACGTTACAACTCTCGTGCATCTTTACGTTAATTTCTTTATCTTTATGTTCTTGAATTAATATTCTCATATATCAAAGCTTTCGCGATTCATAACATATTGGCAAATGCTTCAGAGTTATCATGGTGCTAGATTTTGAAGGTTTTAGAGGTAGAGAGCCTACCAAGAGTAGTTGGGAAACTAATTCACGAAGGTACTCGATTAAGGTATACTGCCCAAACTACTTCCAATTTTCATCCGTTAACAACCTAAGGAGCTGCAAATGTTGGATACAACAACTTAAACAAGCGCCAAATGTGATATGCAAGATTTAAACATGAGATATCTTTTTTACTTGAGGGGCAAGATGATATTCCACTACAAATTGATATGTTGAATCTTCAAATTCTATTAGGCATAACCTTCAACCAATAATACTACAAAAATAATTTATGATGTCACTAATTTTGGTGTCATTTTTAAAATAATGACACCATATGACTTAAAATTCATAAATGTGAGACGTCTTATAAAGATATTTAATTGAGAATGCTAATTTTAGATTTATTGTGTCATTTTTTGAAAAGTGACACCATATGCAATTTAAAAAATAATTGTGTTGGAGTAGCTAGATGATGCTAATTTTAGATTACATTGTCATTTTTTGAACAATGTCACCATATTGAAAAAAAGGTTTTTTGATTTTTGATTTATGGTGTCATTTTCTGAAAGTGACACCATATACAAAATTTTAAATTTTATAACTTAAAGGTCATTTTATTATATATACTAATTATGAACAGTATATAAAAAACTTATTGTTTTTGCAAATCACTGATATATAAAATTTTATTGCATAACTCGAACAATCATCTTCTTCCGTATTTTCTTGAATCCATACAACCATGAGAGTTTTATTTTTTTTTATAAAGTATAATCACAACAAAGTAATATAAAAAAATTTCTTTGATATCTCCAATAAATAAATTTAATATGTTCAATAAATAAGTACATTTTTGTCTAAAAAATAAAGTAAGAATTTTTATGTATAATAAAATAATTTATATCTTAGTAATTATAGAGAAGAATATTTTATGTATGATAAAGTAATTTATATCTTAGTGATTTCTATATAATTAATTATAAAGAAGAATATTTTAATATATTTTGTTTAAATAGTTTTGGAATAAAGTGACTTATTATATTTTTTCTTTAAATAAGAATCTTATTTTTTCTTTAATTTTTTTAGAAATAAATTTTTTAGGTTGTAATATTTATAAATACTTGAAAGTTTCTAAAACTCTTTCCAAATAAATTATGAGGAAGAATATTTTAATATATTTTGTTTCGATACTTGGAATAAAGTATTTATTATTATTTTTTAAATAATAATTTACAATTAATTTATAAATAAGTAATTATAGAGAATCATATTTTAATATATTTTATTTAGATAATTTGGAATAAAGTGATTTACTTCATTTTCTTTTAAATAGTAATCTATTTCTGCTTAATTGATCACTTTTGTAACACTCTTTTAGGTTGTAATATTTATAAATACTTAAAATTTTCTAAAAAGATCTTTCCAAATAAATCATAGAGAAGAATATTTTAATATATTTTGTTTCAATAATTTTAGAATAGTGATCTATTATTATAATTTTAGATAATTTAGTTGTTAATCAAATCCATATTTTTCTACAAGTAAAGGCATGATATTCATACAATCCAAACTTAAGCAAGCTTGAGATTGTAGGTGAGTTGGTAGTTTCACATGGTATTAGAGCTTGATCTGGTAGGAGGTCTTAGGTTCAATATGTCCCTCTGCAATTTAAATCCCCATTTGATGTATATAACCTCAAGGTGAAATATATGTTGTTGCTGCTAAATGTATCACTACCAATCTACTTTGGTGTCACTTCCAAATGTGTCACCCATTGGTACCCTTATGATGTCATGACGGGGTGACGCCGTGACGCCTCAAAACCCGGTGGGACCGTTGACCAAACCGCCAACCTACTAGAACTTCTGTGAACATCGAGGTCTCGGAGCACTATGTTTGCCTCAATCCTTTTAATGATCCGTTTATTCATATACAATAAACATTATATGTTATTTTTAAAACATATTACTATGAGTTTAAGTACAAATCTCATAAGAAAGTATATTCCAAAAACTGTTTGTTCAATACTTTTACAAAAATTGTCACAAAGCCACAACCCGACTTTTTTCACAATTTCGGCTCCTAATGAGAGCCGTCCACCAGTGTCTGCCCCGCACTTGAAATGTTATCCCATATAGGGTGAGTCACGCCCAGTAGAGAAAATTCCTACAGAGGCTACTCTTCACCTAAGTGCACATGCAATGTTCACACAACATTTCGCATTAACATTCTAATGAAGAATATGCTCATTCTAAATGGAATCCTACATGACATGCTATGAAATGAGATGACACTCCCCCATGCTTCATGTACCGAGTCTTTACCGACTCCTACCACACATTGCGATGTCAATATGTTATAAAATTCATCATTCGTGGATTACATCCAATGATCATTTTACAAAACAAATTCATTTGTTTTCAAACCAAAAGCTTTTTGAATGTTACACCTCAATGATAATTTATATATTCAAAACCATGTGTCTTTTTGTGGGTAGCGAATTTCCGAGTTCCCACCGCAGGCTTCGCACGCCTTCTACACTTTCATAGGCTTCCACCACTAGAAATATTTATAACCACATGTACCGGGACTTTCACCCGAGGGGTGTCTATCCCTGCTTGCTATTGCCCGACACATATTTTCATTTTCATGTAAGCAATTGTGCAACTCTGTTGGACTTCGTCAAAGGGTTCCGAGTCCACCAACCAATCACCAAACACGGTGTTGATTCATAGCATGCACTCACACTCATGTCATGCGATGTCCCTGTGCATAACGCAATGTGATGCGCCACTGCATGTCTATACCATGTCACATATATGATGATTTTCTATATGGACAATTTAATTCATGCATACACCATGCATCTTGGACAATTATAACACATGCTTATAATTTCAAAACATCATTCATTCAATGTCAATATAATATCACACATATATAATATTTATAGCATAAATCGACAAATTTATACGTTAGGTTGCACAAACCTATTATGGACTACAACAAATATACATCGCCACAAACCCAGCCACCACCCGACCTCAAACATGATTATAAAAGGCCATAGAATCAATCTAAATCACAATTCACACACAGGCCACAACGCTGGCCTCAAGAAGACCATAGTTAGGCCACAAAACCAACCATGGAATGGTCTCAAATCAGTCCCGAAATCTGTAAGACCCGAGAAAATTCCAATTTTCTGAAAAAGGGTAAAATGGTTATTTCGATAAAAACCCTAAATTTTTATAGATCTCGGATGATGAAACAAATTTCACCGTTGGAATCGTCTCGTGAAATCTAGCTACCACGTTGAATTTCATCGACTCCGAGATGTCAATTTCCACGCTTTTTCGAGGCACTGTGTGCTCAAAATGTGAAAACAGTTTATGAGAGACATGTGATATGGAAAAAGTCACCTATTACATGTACTCTTATGACACATGTTGCAAGATTAGTGAGAGGATGAAATGGATGACCCAGATAGTGCCAAGTGTCAAAAATCCAAGACTTAAGGACATAGATGGGATTATTTAAAAGTTTAATGAGAAAGAGACAAAAAGCCAAATAGTGTCATCTTCTCCAAAAACACAACAAATGGTGAAAATGGACGGATGTGGTAGAAAGTGAGATTTCAGATTTTATAGAGAGAAAGAGCTCCTTCCTAGGATTTGCAACCGTTTCCTGACCATTTTCATTCTCGACGGAGCAAGAAGCAAAGTCGTTCCATACGAGGGCTACGCGTGGACACCGATTTGGTGGAGTTCCGACAACTCCAAGAGGTAGGGATCTTTCCTACTGTGTTATTCTTTCTGCCAAGAGCCATGAACGTTGTGATAGTCTAAGGTTTCTGATGAATATAAATTCGGTCTCAAAACTTTGAACCGAATGGAGAAAATCCCAGCCTGTGGCCATGAACAAGGTTAACAGAGGGTTTCACTGCTCATGTGAATAGTGACGTGATTTTGGTGTGATTTTTGCGGATGTTAAGTGACCAAAATGAATTGCTTATGTTGGAAAGCAATTGTCATGAGCTAATTTTGGTGTTATTGATGGTGAATTTGCATAACATGATTTATGTGATTTAACTATGTTAATATATATGCATGTAAATATATTAGCATGAATGTTTTGGGATTGGCATCATGCATTCCATATGCACTAGGGCACCCTAGAATATTAGGAGTGAGTGCATGACATGAAATTAAAAGAGAAACGAAAACGTTTGTGAAAGGAATTTCAAGGAAGATTTTATGAAGAATTGCCTTGGAGAGTTGTCCACGCTCATCTTTGAGGCGCACTCCATGACTGCTTCGGAGCAATATCCAAAGAATTGCCTCTGAGGGTAGTCCAATGTATTTACCGACCAGCAAGTTTTCGAGAACAACAGCTTTTGTTTTGAAAACTGATTATTTTACTCACATTTGGCTTAGGCATATGTGAGGGAGTCGGTGAGGACTCGAGACATGGGTTTGGGCATGTAGACATTCGAGTAGGTTCATGAAATTGCTTGAATGTGATTGTTTGCCATAACATGTGCACTTAGGTGGGGAGTAACCCAGGTAGGAAATTATCACTACTGGGCTTTGCTCACCCTGTCGAGGGATCACCATTTCAGCACAGGAGGGCATTTTGTGACGACGCCTCACCAGAGGTCACATGAAGAAAGCCGTTGTGGCTTTAGCATTTTATTTTGCAGAACATGTATTAGAATTGGAAATTTTAATATATGTTGGAATTAAGAGTAATGTAAAACTCT
The DNA here is from genome assembly GCA_016808115.1 of Tetrastigma voinierianum. Taxonomy (NCBI): domain Eukaryota; kingdom Viridiplantae; phylum Streptophyta; class Magnoliopsida; order Vitales; family Vitaceae; genus Tetrastigma; species Tetrastigma voinierianum. Next base: position 477,234 of record JAEQBH010002330.1, on the reverse strand, counting down.
TGAATCCATGTAATATATTTGGTTGGGATATATTTTAGAGTATTGATGCAAGGGCCCAAATGGCCATTATTTTACTGCATATGGACTATGGTCATTGTAAAACATGTCGGGACAGTTTGTACTCGGGCAGAGCCCTGCATAAAGGAGACTCGCCTCTTAATTTTTCAGTGGTGTCAAAGTTACCCGACATTCACGAGTATTCCGCGGGTTGATGGGTTGTCAATGGACCCCCGGTTTGGGGCCACAGCCTGATATCGTAGCTAAGGTAAACACACTGGGAGTCGGTAGTGCAGAGTTAGGTATACGATATACCTAGGGCTTGATGGGCACAAGTTAGATCACGCATTCCTTGTGCACTCTGATGATTGTTGTGTGATGTGTGATTGTGTGATTGTGTGTTATGAATTGTGTGATTTGTGTGCTTGGTGAATAGCACATAGAAAAAAGAAAAAAGAAAAAAAGGATGTTGGACACTAGGGTCGAGAAAATGTAACCTTAGGTGATCGAGAATTTTGGGCAAAATAGTCCGCATCAAATGAAAAATGATGAAGAAATTTTTTCTAAGGTTTTACAATGTGTAAAACTGGAAGAAAAATAAATAAAATAAATTTTAATAAATTTATTTGGTTTATTGGAAAATGAAAAATATTTAATTCTCATGAAATACTCGAATGAGAAAAAAAATCTCCTGTAAGGGTAAAACCGGATGGGCTACTACCCATCTGAGTCATGATACAATGGAAATTGTGACACAAAGAATCAAGGCCAAGCAGTCGAGCCAGCACGGTGCACCCGGTGCACCCGACTCGCTTTGACTCGGGCAGCATTGTTCCGAGTCACCGCTTATGAACACTGCTCACAGGTTAAAAAAATCAAATCAAATGAAATAAAATCTTTCAAAAATGAAATTTTGTTGCATATGATTTAATATATTAAATTATGTCTTGCATTACCTAGGAATGCATGGACATTGTGTATGAAATATTTTTTCTGTATATGAATAGTGTCTTGGGGTTGTGTTTATGCCTTAGAGATACTACATTGAATCTCCAATCCTGCCATTCGACATGTGCAGACATGCTCAGGCGGTGACGTAGAGGGCGTCCACTGAGGTGCGCTACACCACCTGTTTGATCAAGAAGTTTTTGTTGGGGTCAGAGGTATTGCGACCGGCCGTTATCGCACGCACTAGTGCAACAGTGGGAGCCAAGATACCTGAGTAACTCCAGAGGTTTAGGCATCATCCTCCGACGTTCACAGGGGGATGAGATTCGATGGTGGCAGACCATTAGTTCATGCAGGTCGAGAAGGTGTTAAAGGCTGTGGAGATTACCGACACGACTGATTAGACTAGCCGTTCCAAATGAGTGGTGAGGCCCAAGTATGGTGGAATCGGGCAAAGACCCTAGAGACCTAGAGACAATGATACGGGCAGAGTTCCAGAGTTTATTCATAGTAAGTATTTTCCGGAGATCGCCGTCATGCGAACGCCTGTGAGCCTTGCAGAGCCAAGCAAAGGACGATGACTGTGATGGATTATGTGGTTAGATTCACGGAGCTAGCCCATTTTGTAACACCTCGAAATATACCCTAGCAGTTTTCAGACTTGTTTAGGGTATATTAAAAGTTAAATGGAAATTTTTCGGAAATAAAACGATAGACTCGGAAATTAATACGAGAGCAAAGGGTAAATATGTAATTTATCACTTGAGGACCTAGTGGTCATAAATGGGAAAGACTAGGGGTTAATGTATAAGATGCTTGAAATGAAATGCAATTAGAAGAAGTTATGTGATTAAAGGCAATTGGAAGGACTTAAATGCAAAAATGAGAAAAGAATTTAAAAATGCAAAGGCCAAACATGGCCTTAACTCAAAAAGATGGATAAGATTAATTGGTCTCTCATTTTTGAGAGACCAAAAACGTAGAAGAAGAGAAGAGAAGGGGAGAAGAAGAAGAAGAGGAAGAGGAAGAGAAGAAGAAGAGAAGAGAAGAAGAAAGGAAGAGCAAAAAGGTATGGAATCTAACATTTAGTATATATTACTTGGATTTTCTTGTGCGGATACATGTTTTGGTCAGGGGTCAGGTTGTAAGAAACCTAACCCTAGAATGAATTCTTGTATGGAATCAAGAGTATGGAATCTAACATGAAGTATGGAATTCTAAAGTTTGTATGAATTTCCATGCTATTGGATGGTTAGTAGCTTGTCCCCAAACCTAAGGTTTTGTTAGGATTTCATCCTAACCCTAAAATTATTGAAAGTAAGGTTGCTAAAACCCTAAATGGTACAAGAAGAATATGGAATCCTCCCTTTAAGGTTGGATTCATGGTTTAATTGCATGTAATGGAGTTAGGGTTTAGAACAAACCCTAACTAATCTTTGTATTTGGTTTATGTATGGGTTATGACCCATTTTAGAGTTGTTTTGGGAGGAATTCATGATGTGTTTGGTGCAGATAAATATTGAAAGATGATTTGAGTAGAATAGAGGTTACGTATGAATACGGAGGGTTTTGATGTGCATATTGATTATTGAGCTGATTTAGGTAGCAAAATATGGAAAATGGGAGAAAAAAACCACCTTTTCTCGGGAGGCCTGAGGGTGGTACTTCTGGGCATTTCAAACAAACAGAGTGGTACCGTACCATAAGTATTTTGTCAACCTGCATTCCAGACCGACCCAGACCGTACCCAATGCTCCGTTTGGACCAGTGTTAGTATTTTAGCCACACCCTGGGTCATTTCTATCCGATTTGGAGGATCCATGGCTGGTTAAACTAGACTTCAAGGAGAACAAAACACCCTGAAATAGGTACCTTCAAAATTCTGACTCTATTTGGCCCAGAAATTCACTCAAAGTGGGGCTATGTTCAAGTCAAATTCTGATTAGGACATATCTTGAGTTTCGGTGCTCCGATTTGGGTGATTCCAGTTGGAGAAGAACCGTTACCACCTTAGCTTCAAAAGAGTGCAAAGAACTAGTGTCAGTATGGAGTTAAGACCAAAATGAGTATTTCAAACTATCCCTAAGTGTAATATGGGCAATGACTAGTTTGGTATGAAAAATGCCATAACTTGAGTTTCTGATGATTCAATTGGAATGATTTCAATTTCTAAGTAAAGTAGATTCATGAGGAACAAGAATACATGAATGATGTGTAAATACATAGGTACATATCAGTATTAAGTATATGAAAATGCCATATGCAATGTGCATTTAAATAGAAAATATGTGAATGAATTAGCGATATTGCCTACGAAATATAAATATGATATGAAATATGAAAACGAATCAAATATGAAACATGAACATAAAGGCAATATGTCATGAACACATAATGTGGCTAAGAATGCCCCTATTAGTGGGCGAGTCAAAGAAGTTACCGAACCTATGGTAATGGCAGGACTCGCCTAAGACCGTATACGAATGACATTGGTACCTTGTTACGCAAGGAGTAATGTGATAGTACTATGATTTCCTCTCCTGACAGCGATCGACACTCTCTGCCGCTGCTTCTCGCACTTGCCAGGCTACGGCACTCAAGATCAGACAGGCCTTCGGTACTTATTGTGCTGTGTCGTACTCATCCCGTATTACTGGTTTAGGCAATCCAACAGTTATATGATAAGACACTGAATAAAGAATAAGAGTAAAGAAATGAATATGGTAAAGATCTTAATGTACCTACAGTACTTCAGATCCGTTTCAGAGTACCTACAAGTATTTTTGTACAAGTATATACTGTGAATACAAGTATAAGATCGCAAGACAAGTATATGCTCAGAATACAAGTATAAGTCTGCAAGACAAGTATATGCCTGGTAATGCCAAGTATAAGATCCAAAATACAAGAATAAGCTCTGTAACACAAGTATAAGATCTGTAAGATAAGAATAAGCTCCGTAATACAAGTATAAAATCAGAAATACAAGAATAAGCTCCGAAATACAAGTATAAGATCAGTAAGACAAGTATATGCTCTGTAATACAAGTATAAGTTCCGTAAGACAAGTATATGCTTCGTAATACAAGTATAAGATCCGAAATACAAGAATAAACTCAGAATACGCATAAGATCCGTGAAGATAAGAATAAGTCGAATACAAGTATAAGATCAGAAATACAAGAATAAGCTCCGTAATACAAGTATAAGATCCGAAATACAAGAATAAGCTTCGTAATACAAGTATAAGATCCGAAATACAAGAATAAACTATGTAATACAAGTATAAGATCCGAAATACAAGAATAATATCCGAAATACAAGCATAAGTTCCGTAATACAAGTATAAGATCCGTAATACAAGTATAAGATCCGTAATACAAGTATAAGATCCAAAATACAAGAATAAGATCCGAAATACAAGCATAAGTTCCGTAATACAAGAATAAGATCCGTAATACAAGTATAAGATCCGAAATACAAGAATAAACTTCGTAATACAAGTATAAGATCCGTAATACAAGTATAAGATCCGTAATACAAGTATAAGATCCGAAATACAAGAATAAGCTCCATAATACAAGTATAAGATCCGTAAAACAAGGATATGCTCTGTAGTACAAGTATAAGATACGAGAGATCCGGGATAAGTATTAGTCCGACATAAGTACAAGTATGTGTCCTGCGGAGAGACCTAACAAGCATAAGATAGATAGAAGTACGAGTATGGATAAGTACCTCCGTCTAAGTATACAGAAGGTTCGCATCGCATACGAGGAAATCTATATAAGTATGTGTCCTACAGGAGATAAGTATAAGTATGTGTCCTACGGGAGATAAGTATAAATATGTGTCCTACGAGAGATCGGAATAAGAATAAGTCTGCCAGAAGTGTAAGATCTTAGTAAGTATAAGTTTTCTATAAGTATAAGTTCAGTACCGTATACGAGATATTTGAACAAGCATAAGTTTATTACAAGGATACTTATGTATGTAAATGTGTCATATGAATTCATGAAGATTATGATATTTGTTACTGTTATATGTTTATTATGATTCAGTATAAATGCACGCATACCAAAGATAAGTTATAAGACACGCTTCCCACTAAGCGAAGCTTAAGACGGTTTTTAATCCGTAGTATTAAAAGGAGAAGACGCTTAAAAACTTCCGCATACTGTCGGGCCAGCACATTAGTAGGGGTTCACTACATGTAGGTTCTGGGCCCTGATTTGTAAATGTAAAAGTACAGTTTTTGTCTATGTAAACGACCCAAGATATGTGCATGATTTTGACGGACACCACCCTGGTAGTTCTTTTCAGTATATAAACATTTTATAATTGCGTAAATTGTTTGTATACCCCTAGGTACAAGTTCAGTTTTGAGAAAAGAAAAAAAAAAAAAACAGGTAAAGAGTCCCAGTATATAGTCTCGCGCCTCCGGGCATGACACGTTTTGCTGATGACTACGTGGCCATGGACTCGCTGGGTCAGAGATTCGAGAAACGGGCCGGTTGTCCATTCAGGCGTGATCGTAGGACTTCACCTACGGACATGGACTCCATGGTTGGGACAACTCGACCATAGAGAGATCGAGATGCTCACAAAGACTCGGGATGCAAGTGTTAAGTGGCAAGAGGAAGGAGAGTCACTTTCTGGGTCGGAAAGAAGCAGAGGGCTTAGTTCACGTGTCCCGCGTCATCCGCCAAGGAAAGATCGTGGTTGCCAATGATCGAGCAGATGGTGTGCTACCATCACAAAGAGCTCGACATATGAGGAGGGATTGCCCTGCAAACGGTGGATCCTGTGGTTTTGGATAACGTAGTCCCGGGGCCACAAGATGAGAGGATACAATATATTCCTCCACGTCTCTAAGACAGCAGGAGCCAAAGATCGCTTTCTTAGGGGTCGCACTCGCACCTCTCTACACAGCAGCCAGAGGCCGCACTACGCCGAGGCAGAGGACGAGGCCCACAGCAGTGGACATCGGGTGGGCACAGGGCATATCTACCCATTATACCACTCGCTTGAGTAGCCTAACATCCAGCTATACTGCAATGCTTTTTGCTATCTCACGGCGGCAAGAGTGTTATTTGATTATGGTGCGTCGTGATCTATTTATCGCTACATCAGTCGTGGATGCATTTAGGCTTAGAGGTTGAGGCCTGGAGGAGCCTATGAGATGAGTTCTCCCAAAGGATCAGGTGGAGAATAGTGATTTGATATGTCAGGGCCGTGAGTTAGAGATCTCGGGACTTACTCACAAAAGCCGACCTGGTGGTCATGAACATGTCGGGAGTTCGATGTCATCCGGTGGATGGATCGACCGACAAATTACAAGGTCATTATCGACAGAGCGCAGGGAGGTTATCGCCACACGCAGACTGCACTCGTGGTTGTATTCAAGGACAAGCATGATGTTTCCTGCCTCGCATGTGCTGTATGAGTCCAAAGTATGTCGTGTGACAAGGTGTCAATAGCGTCTTACCTTAGAGGACGAGGTGAGACTGCACTTAGATCTACCTCGGTAGTCCATGAGTGCATGAGGATGTTTTCCCGGATGAGTCACTGTGATTGCCTCTGGCGCAGGGTTGTAGACTTTGCATCGAAATACACCTCGCATTTCGTCGACCTTGACTAAGATAGGATGGTACTAGCCGAAGTCAGAACTCGAGTCCAAATGCACAGGAGTTAATGGGACAAGGGTTCATTAGACCGAGTACTCACTCACGGGCGCTCCTGCCTCTATTTCCGCCAAGAAGAAGGACAAGACCCTTCGACCGTGCATTGACTACGCATAGCTGAACAGGTTACTATCAAGAATCGTACCATTGCCGAGGATTGATGTGATTTTTTTGATTAGTCGATAGAGCGCGAGTCTACTCCAAGATAGATTCACCGGTTACCATCACCGAGGGTTAGGAGACAAGATATCCCTGTGACAACGCGAGGGATGCGTTATGTGCACTCGAAGCTTACAAGGATGCTCCTTTGATTACCAATGCGCTAGCAACATCTGGCGGACTCATGCATAAGGTATTCCAACCCTATCTAGATCAGTTTGTCGTAGTCTTTATGGATGACATTTTGATATACCCTGCAATGTGAGTGGGAGTACGAGTATCACTTCGAGGATTGTTTTACAGCTAAGAGATCATTACCAGACGCCTGCCCGCAAGTGCGAGTTTCGCTTATCGAGGTGAGATTTTCGGGGACACGTGGTACGCATCAGCGTGTCAATGCACTCCGAGAAGGTCGAGGCCATGATGAATTGGCAAAGGCCGAAGTCAATTTTCGAAATACATAGTTTCGATCACGTACTATAGAGATCATCAGGATTTCTCCCGACACAGACTCTATGACGAGATTGACCTGCATGATATCAAGTTTGATTGGGATGACCGATGCAGGAGGCATTCAGAGTTGAAGAGGAGACTTACTTTTACCCTATCTTGATAATCCCTATTTAGGGACAAAAAGGGCACAAGCACAGATGGGGTCGAGGGCCTGACCGGGATGTGTTTTGATGCAATCCGAGGGTAGTAGCTTATGGTTCCTATTAGTTCGAAGGTCTGTTGTTGCACTACCCCACACACAACATGGAGTTGGCACAGAGTCTCGCCTCAAGATTTGATGCCACTATTTATATGGCGAGGAGTTCGAGGTGTACTCAGACCACAAAATTCTGAAGTATATTTTCATGTAGCGAGACCTCAATATGAGGCAACGCAGATGGATGGAGTTCCTAGAGGATTATGACTTTACTTCAGACACTGAAGCCCCATTTCCTGTGCAGCCTCATTGACCACCCGTCAACCCGCACTCGCACACCCACTGCATTCACAAAAATTCGCAGAGGTCCCCTTTGTACAGGAGCTCACCAAATACAACACCTGTCCCAACAACATCAAAATCCAGATACATGAGTAAAAATGCCTCTTGGGCTCATAAACCAATACTCATAAAAACAATAGCACAACTATATTCCAATTATCTCCCAATAATTCAATAGTTGATTACACTTTTATACAAACATATATTAAAATCTACAATTCTAATACATGTTATATCCAAAAACAATCAAAGCCACAACCCGGCTTTCTTAAAAAATCAGCCTCTAACTAAGTTGTCTTCAAGAATGCTCCCCAGACCGAATGATATTCCTCGACAAGGTGAGCTATCGCTCCAAAGAGTGAGAACTCACCTAAACGGGTTACTCTCCACCTAAGTGCATATGCAATGTTCCAAAATAAACACACACTCAAGTAAATACGTGATCCTACTTGAATGTCTACATGTCATCCCCATGTCACGAGTCCACGACTCACCACACTTGCCTAAGCCATGTATGAGAAAATAATCATTTTCAAAACAAATCTTTTGTTCTGAAAATATACTACCAAAATATTCCTAAAATATGGGACTACCTCTCTCAGGCTTAATAGGTTGGTGAGCTTTCAATGTACTATGGTCCTCATCCGAAATGACTGGTCAGCCCATCTCCCAACTCCACCCTCCTGAATATCATCCTGTGAAATTCCTTTTGCAACCATGTCCGTTGTTTTTACAAAACCATGTCAGGCACTCACACCTAACTCTAGGTTATCTGAGCGCATATGAAAAATGCATTATGCCATTTTCAAACCATTTATACAATATGTCAATATGCATATTTTCAATCAACTACAATTACAATACATGTAATTCAATGATATCAACCATCACCCAAATTCTAGCTCACTTATTGTAAATCATAATCTCATCTCCACGAGTACACACAATAATTATATTCCATATAATTGTGACCTCATGTTAACACATCAAGCATTAACCTTTTAATTTCTTTAATCAACCAACTCCCCAAATTAGCTCACTTGAGCAATTTACAATACCATCTCCAATGGCTTATAACACAATTTTATTCCATATAATTGTATCATTGTGTTAACACATTAAAATCATGTCTTAACTTATCTATTTCCACACATACCAAGCCATTCATATCAAACAATTCCCATGCCAAAACACATGGACATTTATGGTCCAATTATACAAACTGGGATTGTTTTTACAGTCCCAAAACAGAGCAAGTGGGCTGTCCACGGGCAGCCCACTCCTCCTACATCGGTTCCTGGTGAACCGACCCATTCCACTTTGGTCTCTACTACCAAAACATAATTTATTGAATAAATTATGATCCAAGGCTCCCAAACAAACCCATACACACCGTCATGCATCGCCTACTAATTTAAATTTTTCACATTTCGGTTCCAAGATTTGGGACTGATCAAACGGCCACTCACGGCCTCAAACCAACACAAACATCACAAAACACTTAAATCAAGAGTAAAACAAGTAGGATGAAACCCCTACCTCACGGAGTTTGTCGAAACTCCTTAAAACCGGAGTCCACGCGTTGTCCTAGCCGCATATATCGTCTTCTTCCTTGCTCCGCCGAACCGACCGTCTGATCGCCGGGATCTTAGAGAAGTGGCACTTTCTCTCTCTGTACCAAATCTAAAACCTAAGCTCACTTTCTGCACTTCCCGTCCAGCCACTGCCCAAATTTGGTCTTTTGAGGGAGATGAATACTATTCCCAATTTTGTCCTTACTCATTAAACTTTCAAAAAATGCCATCCATGTCCCCATTTGTCATTATTTTGATTTTTCTACCCAATGGCATCATGCCATGTGTCAACGTGGGTCCCACTTGAGCTCAACTTGACTGAATTGGAGCTTGGACACATAAGGCACCCGTGTGCCACTCAAAATGGGCCAAGTGTCCCGCCCGACGCCAAGCCGGAAAACGTGCAAATTCCGATTGGCTCTGGGACCGATGAAATTTGACGTGGTAGCTAGATTTCGCGAGAAAATTCCAACAATAGTCCGTTTCTCATTGTCCGAGATCTAGAAAAATTTTGGATTTTACCGAAATTACGTATTTTGGCCATTTTTGAGAAATCGATTTTCGGTTTCACAAACCACCTCGTAAGGCAAATGTGGTGGCTGATGCACTCAGTCGAAAATCACAGAGAGTATTGGATAGTATAGCTTCCCGGAGTGGCGGATGCTCGAGATCGTGGGACGCTTTGCCAGCGCATCGCGAGTAGGCACAGGTACGCCGGGAGTTTAGTAGCTACACCGCCTCTCGCGGAGCGTGAGTGATTGAGTCCCGTGCCAGGACGCCGAGATAGTGTCCATCGGGACCGGTAGCCAGCCAGCACAGACGAGGGCTGGACCATCCACGCAAATGGTAGTCTAAGGTATAGAGGACGGCAGCGATTCCCGCCTGATCGGGATGGAGAGAGGATCTCGTGGAGTTTCACCGCCTCGATTCACGACATCCAGTGGCACGGCGATGTACCAGATCTTCGTAGTCGCACTACGCCAATGAAGAGACACGTAGGGGAATTTGTTCGATGGATCTCACGGTCGCCAGTTAAGGCTAAGCACCGTGGCCGCCAGGCTACTTCAGCCATCGAGGTGGTCGGTTGAGCCGGGAGCACGCCACGATGGATTTCAAGGACCCACTTGCCATGGACACCGCAAGGACATGATGCGGTATGGGTGATAGTGGACCGACTCACGAAGTCGGCACATTTTCTAGCCGTGCGGATGACCTTCACATCGGAGAGAGATTCTCGCTGCCGGGTTTGAGAGAGGTCCGGCTACATGGATTACCAAAGATCCATAGTGTCGGATAGAGACCCGGAGGTTTACTTGCCAAGACTTTTGGAAGAGTTTCAAAGGCCATGGGCACTTACGACTATGAATACAACTTTCCACCCATGCACGATGGTCATCCGAGAGGACCATACAAGTGTTAAAGGATATCCTACGAGCATGCTCGTCCTAGATCATAAGTGGGTAAATGAAAGAGCATTTTCCTTAGTGGAATTCGCCTACAACAATAGTTATCAGGCGAGCATACGAATGGCACCATATGAGGCATTGTATGGGAGGCCATGCATCATCGCATGTTAGACCATGGTGGGAGAGAGCTCCATCACCGGTCCCGATCTGATTAGAGACACCTCCGAAGGTAGCTTGATACCAACGCCTTTCTCACCGCCTCGAGCCGCTGGTAAGAGCTATGTCGATAGCGGGTCGGTTCCTTAGAGTTCGAGGTCGAGGATCACATCTTCAAGGTGATGCCTAAGAGGATCGTGCTCGTGCTAAGGAAGCTATCGCCGAGGTTTATTGGGCCCTTTGAGATACTCTAGAGGGTAGACATTGTAGCGTACCATTTAGCTTTATCGCCTAGCATGTCAGGTGTCCACGAGGTATTTCACGTCTCCATGCTCCGGAATTACACTCCATATCCATCTCATGTAGTGGATTGGGGAGAGATTGAGGTTGACACGCACTACTAAAAAAAGTTAAATAGACTATGATTGGTTTTAGGAAAAAAACTACGCTTAGTAATAACAAATATAGTCTATCATTTTAGACTATGTTTCACAATTTTTCATAAATTAAACTTAATTACATCTATAATTTAAAACGTTGTCTTATATTATCTTTTAATTTAAAAAGACTACATTTTTAATTAAACCGTAGTCTTATATGATCTTATAATATAAAAAGACTACGTTGTTAATTAAGCCGTAGTCTTATATTATCTTATAATATAAAAAGACTACGTTGTTAATTAAGTCGTAGTCTTATATTATCTGATAATATAAAAAGAGTACGCTTTAATGAAGTCGTAGTCTTATATTATCTTATAATATAAAAGACTACAGTCTTATTTAAGACGTAGTCTAATATAAATTAAAAATTGATTTATATTGAGTTCCAATAATTGTACAACACTTGAAATAAAGTCAAGCCACATCCTGTTTCTTGATGTCTCCTATCAACTTCAAAATCCTTGCACCTCAAAAACCCTAGAAACCCAAATCAAAGACATAGTCGGTTTCTCGAGTTCCCATTTTCATTTTCATTTCAAGCCCACATAGCTTGCTTAATTTTAGGACTTCGTTCTTTAACCTCGCTCTTCTATGAAACCCATCTCTGCTTTCTCATTCCAAGGGTTCTAGAAAACTGCTTCAATTATGAAATCATCTCCTTTTGAGAAATAGAAGAAGGGATCTCTCTCTCTCTTCCCTGAAAAGGGGTTCCCGGTGATAATCACCTTTCTTCAGTGATTTCCGTTCCCTTTAAAAGGGAACATGTTTCTTATGTGGGTTCCGTTCCCTTTTCAAGGGAGCATGTTTATTCTGGTGAGAGCATCTTACCGGATTTTCGAGCGACGAAAGGCGAGGATTTCGTTTCCCGCATAAGGGAACATGTTTCTTGCGTGGGTTCCGCTCTTTTCGCGGAGTATGTTTTATCTCGTGAGAAACTTAACGGATCTTCGAAAGTGACATTCGCAAGCAGGAGTGTTTCCTAAGAGGTTAGATGAAGCTTCGCAGGTCGATCACTCTTCCCGCTACGGATCCATCGCAAACAACCGTCGTTTTCGACCAAGATAGGTCATGGCTCACGGGCATCTTCCACCCGGCCAGGTGAGCCGAATCTCCGGCCAATGGTGTCGGGCTTTGCGCCGACACTGGTTTGTCGAACGACCCGGATGCCAAATCCGCCGATCTACAAATATCCGCTCCTACGAGTTCAGATCCGTGGTCGGCCCAGGTTGCCAATCGGCCGCTTGTCGGTTGAAGGTCGGGTCGGCTTCGTCAGATGTCAGCCGTGGTGGGCCTTTCCGCCGGAAAAGTGATGTCTGGATCGAGGGGGTGCTGGAACCACCTGCTTTCCCCCCGTTCGCCAATTATAGTGGGTATTTGGGTTTCCCCACGTGTGCTGGGTCCCAAGTTCGACTTCAAGCGGAGGGATCCAAGGATTTCGCACTGAGCAGATGGTTTGTCTACAAGGTATTGCCGTGTAAGGCTGTCTGGGCTCAATTTAGGTTCTCCATTTCTATTCGCTTTTGGAAGTGGTTGGTTTGTTGGTTTGTGGCCTTAGAGGACTCTTTGGCAAGCGGATCCCCTTTCTGTAGGTTCGGTTCTGGTTTTAGTACTCATCCGAGAGTGGCAACCAGACTGATGCTGTGTTCCCTGGGCTCAATTCTCTGCGTGTGTGAAGGCTTGCCCTCAGGATATCCTTCCTTGAGTATCCTTGTCGTAGTGTTTGCCTCTTTCAATGCTAGGATGCTTGTGCCCGAGTTGTGGGTTTGTGGTTCCCATGGGTGGTTCCTGTTTGTCTGTCAAGCCAGGCCCTGTCAGGGGCTTTTCCTCTTTGTTATCTTTGAGTCAGTCATGCCCGCCTCGCGGGCTGGCTTTGGTCTCTCCTTACCCAAGCATGGGCTTGGTTTTTTTGCTAGTTGCTTGTTGGCCTATATGTGGGTCTTAGTTGGTTGTCAGGTCTTTAGTGTCGTGGTTGTTGGGTCGCCTCCTCCTTCGTGGGAAGGCTTTAAATATCAGGTGGTGTTTGTTTTCATCATGCCCCTTTCCTATGTTTTGGGGGAGGTGTTGTCCGATGATTTTTTCTCGTAGCCTTCGCTTCTTGTATTGTTCTTTGGATGTTTGTCTGCTTTGTTCTTGCAATAAATTTACTTATCCAAAAAAAAAGAAAAAAAGAAATCATCTCCTTTAGTGACGGTGTAATCTACAATGACGGTTCATCGGTCATCCACATGCCTCCATCAACCCCTGTCTCACTAGGCTATAACAAGGGGCTTCTCGGGCGACATCATTTTCAATAGACTTTTCGTTCTCGATCTTGTCCAACAACGGTGATGACCTTGCACTAGCTTTGTTGCCTAATCATTTCATATCTCAATGGTTTCTACATTTCTCCTTCCTGAACAGTTTAAATTTATTCATCCTCATGTTTCTTTCTGTAGGGGGGCTTTTGTTTGTGATACGTTGTTTAATTGAATGTGTTTCTGTTGGTTTCTTGTCATGCTTATCTCTTTTCCTTTTTTTTAATGTTTTTCTAGTTCTTATACATTCGAATTTAGTACATAGGCTAAATAAAGAGTCGAGCTTTTTGGTTTTTTAGTGGAAGATTTCACTTTATGGTTATAATCCGGGCAACTATTTTAGGTTTCTTGATTGCTATCGTGAGGCTGAGATGGCATATGGCTTCCCTCTCGCCCCAAATCAGGGAAAGGGTCACAAGGGTTACACTATTGTTTTGATTCATGGCAGAATTGGCTTAGATTGAGACTGATGTGGAGGCTTGCCTTTGATTGTGATGTGAGAGGAGTAAAAGGGATGAGTATCTTATTAGGAGGGGAGGGGTTTTAGCCATAAGACATGGGTAAGGATTTAAAGGCAAGAAAAGAGTATGTGTGGAAAAAGCAAATTCACAATTTTATTCTTACTTTGCTTAGACATGCTTTAATATTTATATTATATACTCTTATCCTAATTTATGTGGTGTGGGATCTTGTAGAGTTCTCTAGTGTAGACTCCACCTAATAGCTTGTGGAAATTCTTAGCCCCAAAGAATTATATTAGTTAAGTCAAGTTTCCTCTTATATTGATTTATCCTTATTCTCCTTCATATTTGACATCAATGAAAAGCCCCTTGTCAAGCTTCAGGCTATATATGAGGTGGCTAAGATATTTTTATATTTTACTTCATATGCAATTACTATATGTTATAAGTTTCTAATAAAACTGTGGAATTGAATAATTTGATTTGTGTAGCTATTTGTACAACTAACTCAAGAAATCAAAACTCGCTTCAACATGTATAGCTTCATAGACTCCCGGGATGTATCTTCGTACACTCTACATCACCGAGTACCGATAAGATTTGATTGCTAAAAGATTGAGCAAGCATATGGATCACCATTTCAGCTCCTTATAACTATGGGTAAGTAGTTTTTAATGAAAATTGATATTTTTGATATTAAGTTTTTGATTATTGTTATTATGTTTATGAAGGGATCACTGTCCTTGTGGTTATCAATCTCTCATGGGGACAAAGTATATTTGTGATTCTATCGATCGCTCAAAGGGGGAAAGGAATTGAAAGGTGTTATTAATACGTAAGTATTTATTTCTTTTTATTTTTATAGTAATTTTCTTGAATTATATGATTTGAGTCTCACACGATTATTATACTTTGTTAAATTAGTGCACTCAAAATATTCAATGCTAAAGCTGACCGAGTTGCAAGAAAAAAACTTATTTGGGATCTATTAAGGTATATTGAGTTGCACATTCTTTTTAATAATTCATAAAAATAGATCTTATTTGCTCAATCTTATAAAAACTTTTAAATTCATTTTTCATGTCCTAAGCAACCAATGGGTGTTGAATGTGGCTATTATGTGTCATCATGTATATGAAGGAGATCATTGAAAATCATATCATTTCAACCGGGCGAAAAGGTAGGTTATTATCGCACGTGATTCATATAAGTAGTACTTTTTATGGTTTTAGATTTTTATGTCGTGTTTTTTAGTGCTCTTTTTCTGAGTAACTTATGTATATATGCAGTTTGGCGAGAATAAAACTTATAAACAAGAAGAGATCGACATTATGGGCGGAGAATGGGTCGAGTACTTGCAAGGCTTCGTTTGAAGAAATGTTATGGATGTTTGTTTATAAAATAGTATTGGATATTTGTATGATAGTATCGATATTTCAATTCAATATTTTCGTATTTTTTGGAATTGAAAGTATATGCTTCTCAGATGATGTTATCGATATTTCTAATTCAATATTTTTGGTATTTTTGGAATTGAAAGCATATGCTTGTATGACAAGATTGGATATTACTACGCTTTGAAAATGCAGTCTAAATGTTCATAATAAACTACGCTTTTCAATAAAAAGTAATATTTGTATAGTTGTAGAGATGAAGTTAAAGAAAAACGTAGTTAAAAGTAGTTTAATCCACGCTTAAAAACAAATCTTTGTTCAAATACACATAGTTAAAAGTTGAAATAACGTAGTCTTTTACGCTTATAGACTACATTTTCTCGATAAAAAACATAGTCTAAATATATTTAAAGACTAATGCTTTTTTACTTTAACTACGTTTCAAAAATGTAGTCTAAACGTGGGACTTTTAACTACACTCACACTTTAACTACACTCACCTAGACTACTGGCTAGAAAATGTAGTTCATATATAAAGGACTACGCTTAGACGAGTCTAATTAAAAAAATTGTTATAGTGATCGACATGGACTCGAGGAGGGACTAGTGTGCATTATAGATAGCCGGAGTCAGGTTTTGCGACGCAAGACCGTGAGGCTAGTGAGAGGGTGCGCATGCAGTCACCGTGGAGTGGAGGAGTCAACGCGAGTGCGAGGACAATGCTGCCACCTATCCTTCTTGTTTAGGGGATGAATGTACGTGATTTAGTCGCTTACTTAAAATGACTAGTTTACATGCATGGTATAGTGCACGTTGCATATGCATGTGAGTTGTTGTGATTGTCCGTAATTTCGACTAAATTTCCTTTTAAGAGTGGGGAGAATGTGGCGTCCAGAAAATTCCACTTTCAAAAAGGGTAAAATGGTCATTTCCGCAAAAACCCAAAAAATTTTTAGATCTCGATGACGTAAACGGATTTCACCGCTTGAACTGCCTCGTGAAACTAGCTACCACGTCCACTTCTCGTCGACCCGAGACAATAATTTCACGCTTTTCTAGGCACAAGCGTGTCTGGGTCCCAGAAACAGTTCGAGAGACATATGATGTGGCAAAAGTCACCTATTACATGTACTCTTGTGACACATGTTGCAAGATTAGAGAGAGGATGAAATGGATGGCCTAGATAGTGCCAAGTGTCAAAAATCGAAGACTTAAGGACATAGATAAGATTATTTGAAAGTTTAATGAGAAAGAGACAAAAAGCTAAATAGTGTCATCTTCTCCAAATACACAACAAAAGGGCAGTGGCTGGACGGATGTGAAGGAAGTGAGATTTCAGATTTTTAGAGAGAGAAGGAGCCTTCTCTAGATTTCATAGCTGCTCTGACCGTCTGCTTCTCGACGAGCAAGAAGCAAAGTCGATCTACACGGCGAGGGCCACGCGTGACACCGACTAATTTTCGAAAGTTCGACAACTCCAAGAGGTAGGATCTTTTCCTGGTCGTTATTCTGGCTAAGAGCCAGGAATGGTTAAGGATAGTCTAAGGCTTGATTAGCCAGAATCTCTGCCTCAAACCTTGAACCGAATGGAGAAAATCCCAAATTTGGTGGCCGTGAACAGTGCCAACGGAGGGTTTCACTGTTCACGTGAATAGTGACGTGATTTTTGGTGTGATTTTTATGATGTTAAGTGATTCAAAATGAATTGCTTGTGTTTATTAATTAGCCCATGTGAGCTAATTTTGGTGTTATTGATGTGAATTTAATAACATGATTTATTATGGATTTAATTATGTTAATATATACGCATGCGAATATATTGAAGATGAATGTTTTGGGATTACATCATGCATTTCATATGCACCTGTGGCACCTGCAATATTGTGAGCGAGTGCATGACATGCAAATCGAAAAGAGAATTTAAAATATTTTAAGGAAAGAATTTCAAGGAAGATTTATGAAGAATTGCCTCGGGAGAAGGTCTCAACGCTTCATCTCTGAGTAGCTTTAATTCCATGATCGTTTCTATTATTTATCCAAAGAATTGCCTCTGAGGGTAAATTCCACGTATTTACCGAATTCGGTAGCAAAGTTTTCGAGAACAAACTATTAAAACTGATTATTTTACTCGCATTCAGCTTAGGCATATGTGAGGGAGTCGGTGAGGACTCGAGACACGGGTTTTGCATGGTGTATTACTAGAGCAGTTCATGAAATCGCTTTGAATGTGATTATTTGCCATAACATGTGCACTTAGCGGGGAGTAACCCTAGTAGAAAATTATCACTAATGGGTTTTTGCTTCACTTTGTCGAGGGATCACCATTCGTAATAAAAGTGAGTGTGCACGAGGATCCATCTACTAGAGGCCGCTGCTAGAAGAAAGTTTTGCCAGCTGCATTTTTATTTTGTATAACATGTATTAGAATTGTAAATTTTAATATATGTTGAATTAAGAGTAATGTAAAAACTTCAACCATGTAATATATTTGGTCGGGATATATTTTGTGAGTATTTGATGTAAAATTATGTAATATTAATTTACTCACATATGGAATCTATGTGGTCATTGTAAACCTGTCGATTGTGCTCAGACCTCTGCAGAGCTCCCGCACAAAGGAGACTCGCCCGATTTTTGTGAGTGGTGCTCGTTACCCGACATTCATGAGCATTCAAGGCGGCCGACGTGGTTTCAACGGACTCGGGCTCAAAGGCCACAAATCAAAATCAAGACCGAAAACCATCCCAAAATCTGGGACACAACCGATAAACAAAATTTAAGCCGCAGTTAGCCCGGAAATGTGACCATAACTTGAGTCAGAGGTCCACCTGGGTGATTCAAAAGCTTAACATTAAGTTCACAGATGCAACTACAACTTCTATGAAGGACAAGAGTCCAAAGTACCTCATTTTCCCAACTAAAAACCAATCCTAAAATCCGGCCAGTGTGTAAAATCAAAACCGGGCAACATTCCCTCATTCCAAAATTTGGCAACACTCTTAGGCAAAAACACAACCACACAAACTCTTATAGGAAAATAAACCAAAGTAGGAAAATTCATCTCGAGCTTTAGGCCCTCAAGCCAAGCAGATCTAATTTTACCTCTGGTCCGACAAATTCTAACTGTCAGAACGTTGTAGATTGGAGGAAGAATTGTCGATCTCCTTCCTCTCCTTATTTCTCTCCTTTCTCTCTTTCTTTTCTCTTCACTATAACTGATTTCCTCCCCCCACCCACAATAATCTCTCACTTTGCATAAACTTGACACATGGCTATTCTCAAGCCATGTGTTACTCACATGGCATGTGTAACATGCCATGTGTCCTGCCATGTGTCACTATGACACCACTTAATCAAGTCAAGTGTCACTTATGCCCCATGCACCATGCCATGTGTCACCTGACACCCGTTGCCTCGAAAAACGTGAAATTGCGACTATCTCGGAATTCAACAAAATTTGTTTGGGTAACTACATTCCGCGAGATGAATGTAGCGATGTTTTTCGTTTCGTCATTCGAGATCTAGAAAATTTCCAGGGTTTCAACTTGTATTATAGCGGCAAATTTTTGTTTTGCCATTTTTCAGAAAAAAATTTGATTTTTCCTCAGGTTTTATAGATGCTATGTTGTAATGAAAGCTTCTATTTATGGTGACTTATTATAAACGTCACCATATACTTTTTTTTCTTGTAGTACTCCCCCTTCAGCAATAATAACCTGGCGGAATACTTATATAGACTTCCTCAATGAGATCTCCATGGAGGAACACATTTGTCACATCAAGTTGAGTGAGAGACCAATTGAAAATGGCAGCTAAAGAGAGCAAAAGTTTCACAATAACTAGTTTAGATACAAGGGAAAAAGTATCTAGAATATCAATACCTTCCTTTTGTGTGTACCTTTTTGCTACAAGGCGAAGCCAGACGCTCCACCTGCCATCATCTTTATACTTTATTTTATACACCTATTTACATCCAATGGGTTGCTTCCCTAAAGAAAGAGTAACAAGTGACCAGGTACCATTGCTCTCCAAAGCTTGTAACTCAATATCCATAGCATCTCACCATACCTGAGACCTCAATGCCTTGTGAAAAGTTTCCGCCTGCTGAGTGTCATTAAGCAAAGTAAAAGCATGACGGGCTCGAGAGTTTATGGGCAGCTTAGAAAATAAGAGACGGGATATGTAATAAGTCGAGCAGAACCGTGCAAGTCGATGATTGGCTCAGAAGAACAGCGCTGATAATCTTATGTATAAGCCGGACGCTTGCAATACAGAGTGGATGATAGGTGGGTTGTAAAGGTTGGTTTCTATTGACATTAAGAGGTTGAGGTGAAGAGGAAGTGAAGGGAGTTTAGTGAGAAGGAAGTGTAGTGACGGACTTAATGGGACGAGGTATAACTCTATCGACAAAAAGATCAAAATGTTCATTATCAAGGTCGGACTGATCAAATAGAAAAATCGATTCATGAAAGACAACATTTCTAGTGATACAAATTTTATTGCTTTCCAAATCAAGTAATTTTGACCTTTTGTATCCAAAAGGATAACTAAGAAAAACTGATGCCCTAGCTCATGGAATAAATTCGTTTGTCAAGCACAGAGTTGAACCATAATATAAACACACAAAAGAATGAAGATGTGCGTATATGGGTTTCTTATCATTTAACAATTTAAAGGGACTTTTGTTGGACAAGAATGGTGATGGTGTTCTATTAATTAAGTAAATTGTAGTTAAAACACATTCACCCCAATAACAAAGAGGAACATTTGATTGGAAGAGAAGTGCTCGTGCCATGCCAGATTGAGGATGTGTAGGTGCTTTCTTTCAATAACAAAATTTTGTTCAAGAGTTTCCACACAAGAATGGAAAGAGATAATTCCTTTTGAATGAAAGAAATCATGGAGCACTAACTCAAAAGCAGTACCTGATCTAATAGATTTGTTGGTACTCTTGTTGTGTGTGGAAATCCAATTATAAAATTATGGAAAGATAGTTATAACTTCTGATTTTGAAGTTAAAAGATATACCCATGTGGCTCGTGTACAATCATCAACAATGGTGAGAAAATATTTATGACCAACTCGTGTGTTGACATGGAACAGACAACAAATATCAATATGGCCTAAATTAAAAGGATGTGAAGACATGATTATTCGAAATGAAGGGCAAACGTCTTTGCTTGGACAAATGACAATTTCGACAATGTGAAGACAAGTTGACAGAGTAAATTTGGGAGATTGGGAGGAATTGGCAATTGGTCGTCTCAAGGTCCATACTCGACGTTGAAGCTACAAACTGGGGTGGGGCAATTAATTGTCAGACTTAACTGCGGGTGAGTGATCCATGTGATAGAGATGAATTCGTAGCTTAACCGTAGCCTTTTGATGAGCATTTAGGTTCTGGGTGATTGAACAAAAAAGAGAGCTCTAATAGGGACCGCTGGGCCATTTGATTTGAATGGGTCTCAGATTTTGGGTCAGACTCAAAAGGGTATCCATGCAAATTGTAACATCTTGTCTATGGGCGCATTCAACCAACCCTGCACAATGGGTATACCACGATCTCACCTCGCCTTGTTGCTGTAATGTTACCTTACACTATTAGTTTTGAAAAAATTATCTGTTGGAAGATTTTAGTTTAATGGATATTTTGTTATACTTTGACGATTTTATGTCATTGGAAGATTTTGATTTACAAAAAATTAGTTTACCTTTCTTTTGCGGAGCATATTTAGACAAGCAAGATTCATAAGCAGATATTTTGAATGTGTTATTTATATATGGGGTTTTAGAGCCCTATATGTGAATGGATAGTAATATCTTTGGTCCGGGGTTTGGGATGTTACAAACGACCATATTTTGTAATCAAGAAGAAAGTCACATAGAGTGTTTGATTACTTTTACCTTATACCAAGTAACCGTATCGGGCCGTCTCTTTAATCAAGCCAACTCGGTTATTGATCCTTTCTTCAATTTACTACAACAACGGGAGCTTATGTTACATCATACAAACTGGCAGTAGTGAATGTTTCAAGTACATTATAATCTTTTTTCTATATATCCTCCCAACATAAGAAGTGGTATTTGACAAAAGCCAACCAAGTTTTAAAGTTTCATAATGTCAAATTACAAAGAACAAAAGATGGCATCCACCAAAGAAAGCACCACAACACACAAGGCCTACCAAAACCGCAGGCGCATTTTCATGGCAAGAGCAGATATCCAATACAAGAACGCAGTAATCTTGAAATTCATTTAGAGTCAGAAGCGACATCCACTAGGAAAAAAAAAATGTTTCTGAGGATGGACCATAAATACAATATAGATTTAATGAACAAGAAAGAGGATGGACCATAAATACAATATAGATTTAATGAACAAGAAAAAAACGGGACAAGCTCATATACAAGTATATGAAAAAGTTAATTATCAAATGAATTCCTAAAATTGAGACAAAGAGAAGATATTGCCCATCATAAAGATGATGCAACTTATTTAGAAAATTTGATAACAAAGTCAATTACCAATTAACTATCCAAATGACTTGTTACATAGAATTGATGTAATACGATCAGATTACAGTGTTAATAATAATTTTCTAGAACATTGTCAATGCTTAATTGCATGGGTTCTAACAGAATTCTCCCAGCGGTGGTATCGTTTAAGAAAGTCAGCTAACTGTTCCAAAGCCTGTCTGGAGCTTGCTAATGTTAGACCTGTGGCAGCACATACGTATCAATAGCTCAACTTTTGTGTATAGGAAGTAAACACATGCATACATGTAATTGGAATCTAATAGTAAGTATTGCATATTGCTAAATATGCAAATCGTAAAACCAAGACTAATACTCGCCAAAATTACTAGGCCGGGCTTGACAAAACCATATATCAAAAGTAATTAATTACGTATCAAAAACAAACATATATACACACCCAAAAACCATCCAGCATGGGTAAGAGGGAGTTCAAGGCTTACCTTTTTGACGACGTATATG
Source organism: Tetrastigma voinierianum (assembly GCA_016808115.1). Classification (NCBI taxonomy): domain Eukaryota; kingdom Viridiplantae; phylum Streptophyta; class Magnoliopsida; order Vitales; family Vitaceae; genus Tetrastigma; species Tetrastigma voinierianum. The sequence goes on along the minus strand of JAEQBH010002330.1, from coordinate 454,732 downwards.
AATTCCACCTTTTGCACCCGCTATCCTAAAATAATTTGACAACCAATATATTGAGGGGTACAACAAAATTGGTAAATGAAGGGATCCAAAAAAGTAGATAGGTGATGGTAGTTACCGCGTCCAATCCCAAAAAGAAACTTTGATACTGAGGAACTGTTCCAGTGATAGGCGCTCAACCCGAGATGAGAAGCGCCGAATTTTAACCTCTACCAAATTTAGCAGCCCATTAAGTCCAAAGATCTCTGCTTTGAAACCATCAAACTCTAGCTGCATAAGCCATGGCATCGCGCCTTTCAATATATTCAACAAGACCAATTCCTTCAACCTCAAAAGTTGAAGTATTTTGAGTCGAGGAAACCCATTTGGCAGATACATGCATTTCCTCTTTCCTTGATATGAACCCAAATTCTCTTAGTCCTGAGAGTCAACAAATTTGGAAGCTTCAAATGGGCGTGGGATCACACCCAGCTCTACACGCTTCCAATGTCAACTGAAAGATTCGAGGAAATTGGAAAGGTTTCACTAATTTTGCATGCGTCCTTATGTCCAACTTACGATGTGGGGGCAAGAGCTCATGGCAAGGATGGAATGCTACACTCATCCGATGCCTGAGGTACAAGGATTTAAGACTACCACGTAGCTTCGCAATGGAGTTTGAAACTCAACCCTTCTACCAAATTTCACATCTTCCTTCTATTTTCAAATTTTCTCAAGACAAGTTAACTTGCTTGAATTGTTTCGAATCCAACGTTGAAGGTTATGCCCATGTAATTTGAAGATTTCTGGGACCGATCAATTTTCTCAATGGATCGCTTCGCTTCCCTCAATGTAAAGATATCTCATGTTTGTAATCTTCCAAATGACATCTCGCACTCAAGTAAGATTATTTATATCCAAAGTCCGTAAATCTTTAAGTCGCCATAGATAGTGGTGCTGATTTTTAGTCCAAGATGTTCTAATCCCAAGTACCTAATGTAATGTAATTTCCCCAATTATACTTGGTACATTTTCTATTCTGGGACGTCTCCAAATCTAGCACGCACTTTGAAGCATTTGGCAATGAAATCTAGTTGCGATGTTCGACAAATTCCCCCAAATTGAAAAATAAGAGAGCAGTATAGAGGGAGTAGTGTTCAGAAGCATACTTCAAAGTCGAATAAATACTTTGTCTACTGGATTTTGATGAAAATGCAGGTTAACTAATGAAAGCATCAGATTTATGACCAACTACAAGATTAGTCCAAAGAAGTTGTGCTCTTTTTGCCTTTTCAATAGCCAACTCTCGTATGAAGCCGCGAACCCGCATTCCATAACCCTTGCATTAACACTAGCTTCAAATTCACTTGAATCAAGTTTCTATCGATTAACTCCTCGCTCAAGTAAATCTCAGCCGTGTCTTTCATGCTTTGTCGATCTTGCTGCAACACAAAACCTTCAGCAATCCACAAAAGGAGTAGTTTTCTTGTGGAGATGACATAATCCTCTGGGAAGAGGCTCAAGTGTAGAAAGCATGGTTTCAAATAAGAGGGCAAATCAATGTAGCTCAAGTTCAGCAATGTCATTACTCCCGTTTGGGAGCCTTCTTTAGCAAGATACGCATTAATGTTGTCATGTACCTTCCTCCATTCTGTATGTGACATATTTCTCGACAGCAAACCTCCCAATACTACTATGGCTAACGGTAAGCCATTACATTTGTCCACCATCTTTCGCCCAAGTTGCACCAAATCTGGGGGATATCTATCAGCATCAACATGATCAAGGAATGCCTTCCCACGAACAAGTCCCAGCTCTCTTTTTCAGAAAGAATTTGCATTTCCTGGGGAATAGAACGAGCATCTGCATGCAAAGCAACGTCCTTACGTCGAGTTGTAAGAAGTAATCTACTGCCCTTACCCCCATCAGGGAACACATTTCCAAGGGAATCAGGATTGTCGCTGCTCACTTTTGCAAGACAACTCCAATCAGCAGGGCTCCATTCATCATCCAGAACTATTAAATATCTGTTATCCTTCAGTTATCCATGAAGGAAATCCCCCAACTCGTGCTCTTGCAATTTCTCCACCATCTCCACTTGCTCTTTTGTGGATGAACAAATCTGTTTAATAATCTGCATATAAACGTCTCTAGGTCTACAATCTTGGGACACATAAGCCCAGGCACGATAATCTGGAAAGCACTCCACAACTTGTGTATGATTATAGACTTTCTTAGCAAGGGTTGTTTTGCCAATGCCACCCATTCCCACTAGGGAAATCACGCGGCGTCTTTGGTCTCCACCGATCAGCTGGTTCACAAGCTTATCCGCTTCATTTTCCAGGCCCACGACAACATGTTCTTCAGCATGAGGAGTGGACCTTCTCAGATCCTGCAGCATCTGAGCTGAACGGCTCATGCTCGTTCCTTCCCCAATATTTTTTATTCCAAGTGCTTCCCGTCTATTTGAAATGTCTTGGAGGCCAAGTTGGATGGCTTCAACTTTCTTGCCAACCCTATAGCGGTTTATCAACTTTTTGACGGCACCCGGGAAAGGAGTGTGTCCTCAATGACTGGGCATCTGCATTTAAACATGTCTATGATGTCCTCAGCCTCATAAACAGCTTCCCGGATCTCAGAACCCAGTTACGCACTCTAGAATTCTTCTTGCTTGTCCTCCTTCCAAGAAGCACTACACGCTCTCTTTAGATCTCTGTGGGCCTCTGACTTGTCCGCCCACACCTTTGAAGAATTTTGCTTCTTGAATTAGCATGTCACCGATCCTCTCGACAGCAAAGGAAACAAGAGCCTCTGTCTAATGTAATGCTCTCTCTCGAAGGAAATACCAGGTAACACTTTCCTTTCCTCTGATACTAACACGGAGATTCCTTTCAAACACCTTGCCTGCGCACACCATTTGTTCTTCCATTAATGCATTTAGGGAATTAGAAAATTATGCAGAATGTTTGAAACTCCCTTCAATCGAAGGATGTAAAACTCGGCCGAGTCGTAACCGTATGGAGGGTGACCGCACCGATTCCGATAACAGATACGATACAATCACAAACTCGGTACTAAATCGGCGGATGATTCGGCCGAGATTCCGAATTAACTCGGTCAACTCGGCCTTATTTGAGAATGAAAAAACCGATTCCCTAACCTCTCAATCTGTTTTTACCCTCACAACAAAAAAAACCAATTTTTTTTTTTAAAGAAATCTAAAATTTCTCTTCAAAAGTACCAAAAATGAACACTTTTTCACTTCAAAATTACCAAAAATCTGTTTTTACCCATCACAACAACAAAAAAAAAAAAAAAAAACCATTTTTTTTTTACAGAAATATGAGATTTGTCTTCAAAAGTACCAAAATCAACACTTTTTCACCGGCCTTACCGATCAACTAGTTTTCTAACCCTGGTCGATGGCTCGATGCTGCGTAAGTGGAAACGGCAGCTCTCATTGAGATGATCTGGGAGGAGGCCGGCGATGGAAGGGCGCGATGAAGACGAAGAAATGAAAGAAGAAACTTACTGCGGAATATCGCCAGGCGTATAGTTGTGTTAAGAGAGAGAGCGAGAATCCATGGGGACTGTCACGATTGCTTTCCAAAGAAGAAATAAGATGATGGCTAATGAAACAAAGAAGAAGCAGAGAACTATCGTTGGGTACTTTATAAAAATGGGTTACGATCTGACATATAATTACGGAAGATGCCACCAACTTGGTTTTTCTCAATTTGTAGATAAAATCGTTGCATTTACAAACCATCATGTAAACGACAGAGAAAAGCATGAGCTGGGCCTGGACTTCTAATTTCGACCAAGAATCACCATGATAATTAATATGATATACCGCCACCCACCCATGAAGCCACCACTAGCCACCCGCTTTCTTTAATTATTACTTTACTTTAATCATTCTCGCCTCGCTTCCTATAATTATATATCTTTTGAATTAGCTTTTAGAAAATAAGTAAAAACAACTACAAAAATATTATTTGAAAACATGTTGTTTTTAAATATAAAACAATTTTACTAGCAAATCCTGATTTTTTTTGGGTTAAAAAAAATAAAAAAATATTCTAAAAATAGCATATCACACCTAGTTCATACAGTAAAGCCCTCAAAATTTCAAAAAAACAATGTCTAAGGAAGGTAAGGGGTCTCAAATTCGAATATAAGGAATAATTTATTATATTATAACTAAAGTATTTAATTATAAAATCATTTTAAAAATAATCGCTTTTAAGCAATCATTTTAAAAAAAGTCACTCCGATTAATAAGATTTAATTCAATTGGTTAAAGTTTGACATGTATAGCTAGATATAGGAAGGTGAAGGGTCTAGATTGAGTCACTCCGTGACAAATTTTGTAAAAAGAATTTAATTTAATTGGTTAAAAGTTTGGACATGTATAAGCTAGGAAGGTGAGGGGTCTTAGATTTGAGTCACCCATGAGGACAAATTTGTGAAAAAAGAGATTATTATAATATCATTAGATCTAACAAAAAAAAGCCCTCATCCTCCAACAATCTAGAATTCTCTGATTTCGTTTTTATGGGAATCACTACAATACCCCCCACTGCTTTATCCCTTTTTTTGTTTTCCATGTAACCATTTTTCCAAGATGCCCTTGAAAAAGGAGAAAGACGAGAAGCCCGTTCCTTTACTTTTTATAAAATATGGTTGCCTTTTGTAAAAGATAAATTTCAATATGACTCCAATATACATATCTTCTATAAATTTGGTGTCATTAATAATCATCTTTGTCGTGTCGTGTGCAAATGATCCTTTCACAATCATAGGGGCTAGCTTAATGCAGGTAGGTAGACGGGTATTTTTGTAATTTTATAATATCTAAGGTTTTTTTGAAAGAGACCCACATTAGTCTTCAAAACTAATGTTTTAAACATCCTTAATTAGGGAAATCTGACTTCCCAGTTCTAGAATCCATAATACTTAATCTTTTAGCGACAATCCATAATTCTATTTGCTTCTTTAGATACGTGACAACACTGATATACATTTAGCTCTTAAGACAATTTCTAAACATCTTTCATTAATCAAAATGATAGAACAAGGAATAGTGATCATTTTAATAAAAGAATCTATAACTATTTTGGAATCACCTTCAATATCTAAATTTAAATAACCATTAATCTTGGTAGCTAATATCTCATCTCTTATAGTCATGCATAACACAACAATGATTGAGCAATCACTTAAATTTCTACAAGTAGTCATCTAAATAATACCATTGGAATCTCTAGTGACCCACCTAACAACGTTGTTATTTTAAAATTTTAATCCATCAAAATTTAATTTGAACCTATCCTTAATAGGGGCAATCCAACAAATCCATTTTTCAACCATTCTAGAAACACTGTGTCCTTCAATTTGAAGGAAATGGTCAATTGGGGCACTTGCAAATTTTGAAAAATTTTAGTGACTTTCTCAATAACGAGAAATGAGCTTGGTTGAGCCTTAAATACTACTTGATTTATGTGAATCTAAAACATTCAATATAATTATGTTAATCTTTTATCATAGGATAATCGAATAATTTGCAGTTAATTTTATTGTTTTTATATACAATTCCTAGCCAAGAAAGGAAATCAACCTCGTATGAGATGGGTGTGGGGCAATTATATCTAATACGATCCCAAATATTTTGAATAAAAGGATGTTATTTAAAATATGGTTGATATTTTCAATGTAGAAAAGAATGTCTGTGGTTATTATAATAAGAAATAATTTTCTTGTAACCCTAATTTGATATAAGGAAGTTTTTCTCGTTGTTCATATTGTCAAACCATGTAAATTTGTGTGTGCATTCTTCTTCTTTCTTTGTTTAATTTCTTTCACTTTATTGTGTCAGAGCAATATTCAGGTTATTATAAATAGTAAATACCCTCTCTTATAACCCTAATTTGATATAGTGAAGTTTTTCTTGGTTGTTCATATTGTCGAATCATGTAAATTTGTGTGTGCATTCTCCTTCTTCTTTGTTTTCTTTCACTTTTATTATGCATGAATACAACAATAATATTATGTGGCGACTTCTCTAAAATGGGTATGGCATCATGGTGTTAGGGCTATATATAATAAAAGTCATTTTAATGTTATAGATGTTTATTTTATTTTAATAAAATTATGTTATTTCATTTCAATGAGAATCTACATGAGCTATGTTTGCATTTAAATATCATGTATGTGTGTTTTTTATTCTACATAGTAGATGATTTGGTGTGTAGAGTTAAGCTTACGCACAGAAGATCAAATCATCGGTTCTTGTGGAATATAAGCTATTGGTTCATAGTCTAAATGAAATTTGACACAATTATCAAGATTGTAAAGACAAAGACTCCGCAGGTCTGTCTTGACTACGGGGAATGGCTTAGTTTCAACTTCTTGTGCTAATACACTTATGTGTATTGAAAGAGACCAACTTGGGGTAATTATTTTATACTAACACATAAAATAATTAATATCTCATGGTTATTATGAGTACTATTACTCTTAATCTCGAGATAATTACGACACTTCAGATTTATCATATTATTTTGACTCATAAAGAGTGAGATTTTTATAGATCAATAATCTCTGAGTCGATAACCTGCATTAATTGTATAGTGAATATTAATTATTAACGAAATCCACGCCTGCTAATAGATTGATGATAAATTTTCGAGGATACTTATGTTTTGATTATGTCAAACCCCTCGCCAAGTGGATTTTTAATCCGACATATCAAATAAATATGGAAAGTTTCAAGGTGATTAAATAACCACAAGCACGAATTTAATCAACGAGTATCTATAATCTTAACGTGAGGAGATTAATAAGTATTTAATAACAAAGGGCTTGAATTATACTTTCGAATAAGTGAGGGAGTGAAATTATGATTTTTTAGTTGAGTAAATTATAATTAATGTAAATAAGTTCATATATTTACATTGGGAACCCGAAATCTTATTTGTCTTTAGGTCCCTACTATGGCCTATTTATATGCTATGTTGAGCAGCCTCTAAGATAAAAGAAAAAAAAAATCCTAAAGGCAATCGTCCAAAAGAGAGCATGAAGAGAGCCACTCTCTCTTCTCGTTCTGACATTGGAAATATTATTTGAAAACATGTTTTTGTTACGCCTCAAAACCTGGGGGTCCATATATTCAGATACTATATTGTGACTTTTCAAAATCCGAGGGTTTGGTTGATAGCTCGTTAACCCACGGAATATTCGTGATCGCCTTTCTGTATATTTTTCTTATAAATATATAAATTCTTATAATATTTTACAAGAGTTTGATGTACAACTCCTTCACATTTTTGCATGTCAAAATATATTAAAACTAGATTGTTCTAATATTTTACAAAAATACTTCTCAAGGCCACAACCTGGCCTTCTTCGTACTCACGGTCTCGAAAAAGCGTCGTCTTCTCTTGTACCTGAAAGGGTGGTCCCACGACGGGGTGAGCAAAGCCTAGTAGAAATTTTCCTACAAGGGCTACTCCCCACCTAAAATGCACATGCAATGGCGTACATAAAACATTAAATCATATTCCATATAAAATCATGAAATCCTATATAGAATGTTTCCTTGTCATGCATGAGATGAGACTCCTCATGCCCACAATCCGAGCCCCCAACCCATTCCCTCACACCCCGTAATGCCAAGTGTGAAAACCAGTCATTAGTGTCTCACCCAATGACTTAAACTATTGGACAACCCTCCAATATTCATTCGAATTCTTTTATCAAATTCCGTGTGTTATTCATTTTGTGGGCCATGGATTTCCGGGTTCTCACCGCAGGACATCGCAAGCGTATTCAACATTTTTTTACGGGCTTTCACTGACAGTTTTATGTCTAAACCATATAAATTTGGGTCTTTCACCCTGTGGGAGATCTACCCCATCTTGCTACACCCAAACACACACGTGATTTATATTTATTATTGTTTTATACAACCGTGAGTCTCGATTTCGACGGGTCCCATTTCGAAGCTCACCACATATTCACAGCACGGCGAATAACAGCACTCATGCACCCACACACCTTACTCGAGTTACGACGTGACCATGCATATTTAAATGCAAATATTGCCATTTCATGCTATGTCACGTTACTTATAATGAGAGTTACATGCAACATTATCAACACATGGACAATATTTTTTCTATATATAATTTACATCCATCAACAATCTATGTTATATATATATATATATATATATATATTTTTTTTTTTTCACACTCAACATGTTATTTGATTTAAACAATAACACACAAATGACCCTAATTTCGGACCCACAAAACAGTGGCACCTTTGACTTCGGCCCTTCACTGACACGAACCATTTTGGCCCATTCATCAACAACCATCAGACACCAAAACACGCAACAAAACCCAAAACATCGGCCTGAATCAAACCAACTTCAATTATTCGTGACTAATATTCGAAACCAAATCCCAAATTTCGGGACTAAACCCACAAATCGCCACCAAGAATGCCCATGCCATTAAATGGATTTTAGGTTAGAAATAATCCAAGTAGAAAATTTTTTTACCTCACAAAGTTTGATGAAACTCCTATATTTTGGCAATCTATGCAAGAAGACTCGTCATGACCAACTTTTACATTTTGTCGACGAAAACTTACGATCCGACAGAATCTTGTAGAGCAAGCTAAAGCTCTTCTCTCTAAAATCCTTTCTCCTCTCATCTCACGCACACTCCAGTCTCCTCCTTTCTTTTGTTTTTTCTTTTGTTTGCTCCACATCAATTTCTCATCTTCTCATTTTTCTCTTCTTATCTCCTTTCTTTCCTTATTCTATTTCTCTTCTCATCTCATTTTCTCCTTTGGATCACCTTCACCCGTAGATATCAATGAGGGAAACTTCCCCCCACCTTCCCTCTTGACCACTTATCATCACCATAGTTATCCTTTTATTTTCCTTTATTTTTCTTTATTATATTTATCGTGATCATGTAACACACTTTGCTTTTAACGCAATATGTATTTCAAGTGTACCATATGACTCTTGCCATGCCAGAACTCATCGCGCGCCATACGACATTATACGATCACGCTACGCGTCACCGTGACTCCCTATACTGAAACGTAAAATTTCGATTATCTCGAAATTCAAACGAATTTGGTGCGAGATAGATTTCACAAAACGATTAATACAGTTCAAGCCACACATCCGGCATTTAAAATTTGTAATTTTGGCCGAAATTATCGCTTTACTATTTTTCGTAAAAATCAATTTTTTATCGGTTTTGATAGTTTTTAATTGTTAGAAACATAAAACAATTTTATTAGCAAATCCTGACTTTTTGGTTAAAAAAGAATAAAAATCAAGTTCCCTAAAATAATCGTTTTAAGCGATCATTGTAAAAAAAGCCCTCATCCTCCAACAATCTGATTTCGTTTTTACGGGAAGTGGAGCTGGCAACCACTAGCACTACAATACCCCACTGCTTTATCCTTTTTTTGTTTTCTAGGTAACCATTTTTCAAAGATGTCCTTGAAAAAGAAGAAAGATGACAAGCCTCTTAATTCCTTTACTTTTTATAAAGTATGGTTGCCTTTTGTAAAAGATAAATTTCAAACTAATCAGCGACTCCAATAGACTGCGACATCTAAGGAGCAATGCAACAAGTTTTTGTATTAATCTATTATCTTTATTAAAAGCATATTTTATTCCTGCAAAGTCAATAATATTTTAACATTACGATTCATATATTCCATGGTTTATGCAATTACAATATCGTTTTGAAATGAACATGACGGCCTTCGTTATCTCCTAAATCTACGGTGCAAAATCACGACTCGCACTATATAAATCGCCCGGAAGCTTTTCATTTTCATCCCCGCTTATGTTTCATGATAACTACTCCAAATGTCTTCCCCGAAATTTTGCATGCATGCAGAACTATATTCACCTTTCGTTTCCCCGAAATTTAGTTTCCTAAGGTTATAAATATCATATTATATAATTAAAATGGTTTTTATTATACATGAAGTATTTGAAATTGGCAAGTTTTCTCCTTGTATCCAAACATTCAAGATATTTATTTGTCTTTCCATTCACTAGATAATTAATAAAGAGATTTGCATCTCACTCCAGTTTTAAGATAGAGTTATATCCTATTAATAAGATTTGCATTCTATCCAAGGTGACCCAGGATTAATGATCTTTGACCTAGTAATTTGTATATCTACATAATCTCAGGATATCTGCATAATATTTTTTTTTACAAAGTATTAGATACCTATTTACACTTTCTAGATTTTTCTCATCAATTATAGATAGAAGGGGAAGAAGATGGCACAATGATATGTTTGATTGTTAAGTTCTTAATTATTAAATTATCTAATGATAGACCGATCAGATCATATTTTTATATTGAACATTTTGAATAAAGAATGATTCATACCTCTATTGTTTTCACGCACATGATTAATAAGAAAAAAAAGAACAAGAAATTTGGACTTTGAGAGTTGGAATAGCCCCCAAATTGTCAATGTGTAATGATTTAAGTTATAGAGTAATAATTTAACTTCTCTAAACATACTATATTTAAATCATTGAGTTATAATTCAACTTCTTTAAAGTAAAGTCTAATATTTTGTATTAATTTGATTCTAGTTCATTGAGAAAACTTGATCAATTTAAGCTTTTTATTTTCCAATGGGAATCTAGTTATATATATATATATATATATATATATATATTAGCATAACAATGACTTATCCCATCCCATATAAAGATTGTCTAAGTTTGGTTTAAGGAGTTTCCTTACCTTAAAGATACATTTATGCCATTGAGAACAACTTCAAAACCTTCTTCTAAGAATATAATAAAATTTTGAAATAAGATGCATAGATGCTTTTTAATAGAGCAGAGTAATATATCGTGTGTTTGTGAATGTAAAACAGTGTGAATCCATCATTGTACCTATGATCTAATAATAATAATAATAAAGTCATAATTGACTTCTTATGATTATATATAATTTATACACTACTATTATTGTAGAATTTGATCAAATATAGAAATAATAAATTCTTAGTAATATTCATCCAAACTTGTGAATGTCTAGTAAGTTTCCATTGATTAAAACATTTGCCTAATAAGTTTGTGACACATAACTGCATTATTACCTAATACGCCCATCCACTACGCCTTATCACAATTAATGCACATGATGACGATGGTAATAAGAAAATAATTTTTTTTAAATAACAACAATTTATTCTCAAAATAATAATAGATGACGGTTATTATTTGGTTACTGCTGGGACAGAAGTAGGCAGTAATCTATAAATAAGTTAAGGGGGGCAAAAATGTTAGGGTTGTGTTTGATTTCTGAAAAAGATTAAATAAAAAAACTAAGGAAACTGATTTTCTCATGTTTAGTTATCTAATAAAAAAAATTAGGTTATGTTTGATTCTCAAAAAATAGTAATGAAAGAAAAAAATGCTAATGAAAATAATTTTCTTATGTTTGATTGCCTATTAAAAAAATTAAATATAAATAAAGTTACTTATAAATTTAAGTATTTTAAAATTATTTAATATTTATATTGATGAGTTTAAATAAATAAATTTGATATGAGGTAGCAAATAAAAATATTACATAGAAATTAATTTTATTTTTATGTTCCATTTTTTTTTCCTTTCTACTTTTATTTCCTATTTTTCTTTCATTTGATTTTCCCTCAAATTTACCGGGACCCAAACATAGCCCTAAAGAAATCAAATATAAATAAAATTACTTACAAACTTACCAATTCTTAAATTATTTAATCATTATATTAATGAGTTAAAAGTAAAAATAATACGTAAGATTTAACTCTCTTTTTACTTTTCTTCATTTTTTTTCCTCCATGTTTTTTTTTCTTACATTATTTAGAAACCAAACATTACCTAGATTAATTTTAGGAGGAGGGGCAAATCAAAGGACAAATTACTTAAATAGTTTAATATTACTTTGAATTAAACAGCTAATATAAATATATATTTTTCCAAAATTTGAGGGCCTGTTTGCCCCCTCCAAAGCCTTTGCTAGGTTCGCCCCTGACTACTATTGTAGAACTTGATCAAATATAGAAATATTAAATTCATAGTAATATTCATCCAAACTTGTGGATGTCAAGTAAGTAGGGAACAAAATTTTCGAAATTCTCGTCTAAATATTCAGGCCCCTGATCGATGGAGATCGGGAGCAAGATATTTCCACCGAAATTTTGATTATACTTATTTTTCCCGATTTTGTCCCGATTTTTCCGATTTTTCTGACACACCCCTACCCCCTTCCAAAGGCATGCGTGCCGCCACTCCACGGGTGAAATCCCACCAAGCACTTAACGACTGGGAACTCCCGGTTTAAGCCATATTGCTTGCTAAACCTCCTATAAAAATTCTTCTTTCTAAACTTATGATTTTATAAAATTTCTGAAGATACCTAAATCGCATATGATACGCCCCAACCTCAGATACATCCAATTTACACTATATCCAAAAATATGGCAACCAAAGATAGTTCAACAATATTCTCACAAAACTACTCTATGTACATACATATGTTCCATTATACAAGTTCAGTTACTTCACACAATATTCTTAATTACAAGACTGAGTATAAATGTCGTGAGAATCCTAATCCGCTCCAGCGTCTGGAGGTCCTAGACTTAAAATAGCTTTTAAAATACAAAATAATGAGCTTTAAACTGAGCTCTGAGTGTATGCTTTTATAAAGGTTTTGCTTTTCCTAAAAATATCTCAAACTCAAACTTTCTTTACAATTATTTTCCGTGTTTTACTTGCTTTACTTTGTGTTTCTAAAACTCTTTCAGATTGTTGCTTAAAAGCCTATAAAACTTTTAATACTTGCTTGCTTGTTTTGCTTTGCTTAAAAGCTTATGTTCCTACATTGTCATGAAGTTTATAAAACTTCTCAAAACTTCTCTTGTTTATTGTTTATTCAGCTTGAAAAGCTTTAAAACCTTTCACAAATCCTTTACTTTAAAAGCCAAAACTTTTTCATAAAAACGGGAGCCTCATTCAACCGCATTCTTTTTGAAAATAAACGGAGCCTGCTCAACCGCTTGCTTAAAACTCCAAGCTCAGGGCGATCGAACCAATGCATATTTCAAAATCAGACATGCTTATAAAAACATCAACCACCTGAGCCTATTTTCGCTTATCAAATTCTGTGCGAACACGGTCACACCGTGTCGTGGAAGGACCGGTCCTTGATCACTTCTTTTTCCGCTGAATATATTGACCGACTCTCGGCCGCCATCACCATAATTTAGTTAGAGCTCATAACCTTATATACCCCCAGACGCCACGCTCTTTAAATGTACGATATGTCCTAAGTTTGCCGGTTCAGCAAAACTAAATGCACGTGACAGATCCTAACACCACTGCCGCATCGCATTTTAATACTGACCGGCTTGGCCGCTAGAATCCAGTGAAGGCCTGCTTCACAAACTTTCTTTTGCTTGCTTTGTGCCGCTTTTATAAAATGGTAGGTTTTTTACACTTTGAAACCATTTATTGCTTGAAAATCTGGGCTAATTATTCAAACCATTTACTTGTCGGTTGCTTGAAAATGGTTTTACAATTTAAAACCAATGTTGCTTTCACCATATTAACCTGAAACCATTCGTCACTCTCAATTTATTACCGCTTTTGAAAACGGTTTGCATTCAAAACCATGGTAAACACCAAGTAAACAATTTATAATAATAATAAATAATACACTAAGTATTCGAAAACGAACTTAACACCCCGCCTCACTACTAAACTGAAAGACGCCCACAACTTTCCCGCCGCTTTTGTGTTCTCACACACCACGATATATCACACACGCAAGACAACCGCCACTTGCACACTTTATGTTATAATTTAAAATTATAAAATATGGGCCCAAATGTTACTACGCGAGATTATATTCTGACGCTAAATGGACTTTCCATAGTCTAAAAACACCCGAAAATATTTCTGAAAATTCTGTCCGGACTGTCTGAATAAAATCCTGAAATTTTTAACCAGGGACCGGTCTCAAAATAACCTAAATTCACTGATCGTCCAAAATAACCCAAAATTTCCTAAAATTTCCTAAAATTCCTAAAATTCCTAAACTCAAATAAAAATTTTCGTGACTAAATTTATGGTCTCTAAGAATATTCCAGCTCATTATATACCTTTTGGTACGAAATAACACAAAGAGAGGGAAAATTTCCTACCTCTTCTCGAAACACCTAAGTTCAAGATTTCACTAAGTCCACGCCGTGAGCTCTCGTCGCAAGTAGAAGCACTTTTGCCTACTGGTCCGAAAAGTGACCACTCAGAATTCACAGAAGACTGGTAAAACTAAAACTCGCTTCGCAGACATTTACTCGAATTCTCGCGAAACCTCGTTGTTTCCTGCACTCACGTTGCAGCCTCGTCAAGGCAAAGACTTTCCATGCTTATTCCACAACCCTACACGATCGCATTTTCAGAAATCTACAAAGAAGATTAAAGAGAATTAAAATTTAAAAATCTTCCAGACCTCACGCCATTCTCTTCGCGCATCGCCTCCTTCCTTTTGTTTTAATTTTTTTTTTTTATTCTTACGTGGGACCCATATGTCCTTTTTCTTTCTTTCTGTCTGCTTCAGTCCTCGAAACAATTTATTTTGGTTCCTGCTTTCAATTTTATTTATCCTAAACGAATATTCTTATATACTTGCAATTTTTCGAGATTTTAAAATCTCCTGGCTTAAGGTTTCACTTAACTCCGTCGCTTGGGGAATTAAAATATCTCACTGATCTCTTGACGAACGAAACTTTCCAGGCCACTCGGGATTCGCATCGAACTTAATCTACAAGAGTCCGCTTCTCAATATCCGAGACCATGTAATTTTCAGCACTCTCGAAAAATTCTGGCAATTCATTATTATTATTTTACTATTTAAACTTTCATTAATTATACTTTCACCCCCTCAACTTTCCTTAATTGCAAATCCAACTTTTGAAATTCCTACTATGGCCCATCTCTAACTTAATTATGCTCATATCCTTTCTAAACGACAATTTGTATCTTTGTTTTAAGTACCAAATTCTGGTTCCAAAATCATAATTTCCCACTTCATCTCCAAAATACTACAATGCGACACTCTGCAGATTTTGAGTACACCCTACATTCAGACCCAGACACTCTCGTGACGGTTACAAAATCCTCCTCTCAGAACATTTCGTCTTCGAATGAATAACAAACCAAACTCCAGTTAGTAGGAAACGGGGAAGCACTCATCCGAAAATGTTGAGGGTACCACGGCCAAGATCTGAGCCTTCCGTCCCGTACCGCTCCTCCTTACGATTCTTCCATAGCACTTTAACTAATCTAATCACTTTCATTTCAACACTGCTCTCGCGATCTACAATCCGCACGTATCTCCTCATAAGTCAAATTTTCCTTTAACTCGCACCTACGCTTCTCAATACATGTGAAGGATCCGATATATTTCTCAACATCGATACATGGAATGTATCATGAATCCTTTGATAACTCGGCAGAATCAACCTGGTGTCATCGGCCTTACTTTCGCTTCATAATCTCATAAGGTCCTATATATCTCTGATTTGCTTCCCTCGCTTTCCCAGTTCAACACACCTTTCCAAGGTGAAATCTTCAAAAGACTCGTCACCTATCTCGAATTAAAGTCTCACGGTTTGTCCGTAGATAACTTTTTCTCGTTTATCTCTGCTATCTTAAAGTTATCACGAACAACTTTCGTTCTCTCTTCTAAAGTGATCTGCATTTGGCTTCAAGGCCTATTAGTCTTCTCTCTCACTAACCCCATCCTGAAGACACCTGAAATTCTACATTTCCCGCCATACACGCCAAATGGAGCCATTTCTCTTATACCAAGCCGATAGCTATTGTTGTAGTAACTCCATTAGTTAAGTGAGTATCCTAACTTCCTTTAAATTCCATCATTGTGTTTTCTCAAGATATCCTCTAACGTTTGAATAGTCCTCTCTGACTGGCCATCTGTCTGAGGATGAAATGTCAGGCTAGCGTAGGCGAGTACTCCAAAGTCAGTTGGTCAACTAAAGCCAAAACCTCGATGCGAACCCCGGTTCTCGATCTAAACTATCGAAATCAAACCCCATGAAGTCTCACTGATCCAACCCACATACAATCGGGGGCCAACTTTTCCAATGAACCTCAACATTAATTGGTAGAAAATGGGCGTATTTCATTAATCGATCAACTATTACCCATATCGCATCATTGCCGTCGAGTCCATGGGAAGACCGCTACAAAATCCATATGAATCTTCTCCCATTTCCACACTGAACAGTGGGAGTAATCAGATCTTCCCCGCGGCCTCTCATGCTCGCTCTTCACCGCAACAGTTAGGCACCCAGAACGAAATCGCACTTCTTTCTTCGATCCATTCCACCAGCACGTTCTTTCAAAGCCAAGATATTCTAGCATCACTGACGATAGCATACGCAGATGAATGTGCCTCAGATAATGTCTTCACCGCCATACCACGCATTCTTCCGTCCTTTCACTATCACGTTTACTCATCTCTAATCTGAAATTCTGCTTTCTTTTCCTTTTCTATTCTCTTAAGCTTAATCATTTGTGGATCATGCGACTGTCTCTAGAATCGATCCACTGTGGCATTTAACATGAAACGGGCCAACAAGGCCCCGAATCCTCAACCTCCAATATCACCCCTAAAGCTCTCGGGGATCCACCAATAAGTGGGAAGCATAACCTGATCTCCCGTGGAGACAAAGAACTCCTCTGTCGCCACTCGTGCATCCGCTACGACATTAGCTTTTCCCCGGATGCAGAATTTCTCGAGCAAGACAAATAGTCCTTAATCAACTCAAGCCATCTTCTTTGCCTCGTGTTTAACTCTTTGGGTGAAAATATATTGAAGACTTCTTATGGATCTGTAAAGATCCTGCCAAGGAACACCATATAAATAATGTCTCCATATTTTGGGCAAACACGATCACGCGAAGCTCTAAGTCGTGTGTGTAATTCCTCATGCTTCTTTAGTCATCTAGAGGCATATGCAATCACCCATCATTCGCATCAGCACAACCAAGGCCTTGCCTACATCACTATAAACCACAAATCCATCTTTCCCGATCATGGTAAAGCTAGAACTCGGGCTGAAGTCAATCTACTCTTCAACTCCTCGAAACTCTTCCCCGATTGTGCATCTACCCAATCATACTTAACATCTTTCCTCATGCCTTGTCAGTGTGGTCATATCTCGGAGAACCCTCAACAAACTTCCCGTATCACCAAGTAAACCATGAAGCTTCGACCGACACATTCTTCTTAGCTGGCTTCAATTTACTACGCCTTCTATTTTCTGGGGATCCACACTCACCCCCTCAGCTGAGATCACATGACTTAGAATGCCACCTTATCAAGCCAAAACTGACACTTGCTCAACTGCATACAACTCAGCCGCTCCCTTGGGTCTCGTGAACACAATCCTCGTGTACCAATGTTCCTCCGAACCACCCAATACACTAGGATATCATCACAAAGACTATAACGAACCTATCCAGATACGGCTGGAATACTCGGTTCATCAAATCCATAACGCCAGTCGAGCATTAGTCAAGCCAAACGGCATCACCGTAAACTCAGTAATGTCCGTGAAGGCGGTCCTGAATGCCAGCCTTGTGAACATCACCCTCCCGCACCTCAACCGATGATACCGACCAAATCTATCTTGGAGTACACTCGAGACCCCTGGAGTTGATCGAATAACTCATCGATCCTAGGGAGTGGATACTGATTGCGGATGGTAACTTTGTTCAGCTGCCTGTAATCTATACACAGCCGCAAACTCCCATCTTTCTTTTTCACGAAGAGAAACTGGATTCTTATGATATGCTCGGCCGAATGAACTTTACTTAAACAATTCTTCTAACTGAACCTTAAGTCAACTCTACAGAGCCATCCTATATGAGGAATGGAAATGGGCTCGGGCCCCCGGGATCAAATCAATGGTGAACTCCACCCTCTTCCTGGAGGAAATCCCGTGAATATCATTTCGAATACATCTTAACTCTCTAACAACTCAATCTCATCCACCGTAGCCCCTTCTTTCCTGCTTTCCACCATAAGCGATAACCCCGACAACTCCCACGCAACATTCTCTGGCACACATGGCAGAGATCATACCGAAGATAACTCTACATATTCCCTTGAACTTTACCTCCACTTCCGCCTATTCAACTTTACTTCTCAGAACAATCTAACGTACTCTATGGCGAGACAACCAATCCATGCCGAGAACCACATCGTAAATCCTCATATCTAAAGAGCTACAAGATCCGTTGGGGGAACTCTTGTCCTCAATCGAACTCTACTATCTCTCGACTACTCGCTCGCGAGTAACGGATCTCCAAACGCAGGAAATCCTCATATGACCCTCTCTAATGGCCGGGTTCCCATTCGAAAACGACTAAGAATGGCTCGATGCAAATGAATGCGTGGCTCCCGTCAATCCAACGATACGCATCATGACAAGGATAGGCCACACCGTGACCACATCGGAGTCAGATCCGCATCTGGGCCGAGCCACAAAGATATACCGGCCCGAGTGCGGGCTCGTCTCCTGTATCCCCGCACGCTCTACTCTTCACCACGCTACCTCTGGCTTCGCGGCCGTACTGGCCCTCTACTTAGGAAACCTTCTCTCAAGGCCACCTCAGGTGTGCTCATCTCCAGACGGCAGCTGACTCACACTGACAAGCCTCCGCACCACCGCCCGAGGACACCTCTAATAAAATGGCCTCCCGGCCACGTTGGAAACACCCCTCGAACTCCGAATCTCCTACACTCCCCATGGTGTCACATATGACATACAAGTGAGGACACTTCAAAGCACCAAGCAAGAATCGGGGCCTCACCGGGATCTCTCGACCAGAGATACCGATCCGCATCGGCCTCTATAACCTCTCGCTCTTGCTTTCTTCTATCAGACCGCCCCAGCTTTGTCGGGACGTGGCCTCGGTGCACTCCTCTCTTACTCTTACTTTCCGCTCTACTCGACATACTGCAGATTTCTTGTTCAATCCCTCGAAAGGCCTCAACTAAGTCCCCAAATCTATTCCATGGACCATCGATAAATGCACCGATCCTGGCTGGCCGTAGTCCTCGATAAAACTTCGTATTTCAGACTTCATCCGCTTGAATGTATGAACCAATCTAACTAGCTCGGTAATCCTTCTCATACTCTGATAATCGACACGTTTTCCTGCTCTAACTTGAAGAACTCCTCAATTTCAATCCCATGACTCGATAAAGAATCTACTGAATTCTTGTTGAAATTCGTTGGTCCCATGCTATTCCATCGTGATACTCCCTCTCTACTTTATCCCACCAATCTCAAACTCGCCTTCCATCGTAAAACCCGAATCCAGACCCGCTTCATCCGTGCAGCCATAACCCGTAAACCTTATTTACCGGGTTCAACCATAACTGTGCTGCTTCTCGGGATCACCACACGCCGTCATATACTTACGCCCGCCAGACTTATCACCTCCCAGGTTCTTCCGTAACCTCTCTAAGTCATGGCGGAGGTCATGGGACACACTGGTCGCTATGGCTACTCATCTCGCGCAATCTGTGCCAATTTTGCTCATTGCAAACTATCTCCCCGTGACTGAGCTCCTCCTGGCTCCGGGACATGGCCTAAACACCTGTCATCGAGGTCGATTCATAGAGGTGGCTAGATGAAACTAACTACGTGCTCATCCCTCACAGCAAGATCGCAGTGACGCCTAAACCGCCTGAATAACTCTCCTAGGACGACCTCTCTAAGTCCTCTTCCCGACATACACAGATTTACTAAACTCAACTGGCTGAATCACTTGACATGCATGCACTTCAATTCGAAAATGCACTTCGCTGCCAATACTTACGCTCCGATACCACCAAGGTGGTATCATCTTTACTCAAGTCCTGTGTTATTATATACAACCTGCTCGATACTCACCTCGACAATACCCCTACTCCCTTCCAAATACGTAAGCGCTGCGGCCACCCATTTAATCCCTGCACTGCTACTTAACGACTAGGAACTCCCCGTCGCTCGTATTACTACTAAAACCTCCTATAAAAATTTTCTAAACTTACGATTTTATAAAATTTCGGCAAAGATAATACCGTGATATAGTGACATGTCCCAAATCCCGTATACATCCACAATTTATTAATATATCCAAAATATGGCAACCAAAGATACCAACACATTCTTCACAAAACTACTCTACGTGACATACACATACGTTCCATTATACAAGTTCAGTGATTTCCTCACACACATTTTAATACAGCACCGAGAGCAATGTCGAGAATCCTAATCTGCCTGGGGCCAACTGAGTCACCATTGCATTCGAAAAAATAAGTTTTTAAAATACAAAATAATGAGCTAAACGAGTCAACTGAAAGGTGATGCTTATAAAAAGTGCTCGCTTCCTGAACATCTCAAAACTCCAGAAAACTTTCTTTACAATTATTTTCCGTAGTTTTACTGCTTACTTTGCTTTCTAAAACTTTCTCAGATTGCTGCTTAAAGTTTATAAAACTTTTAATACTTCACATTTCGTTATTGTTTTCTTTAAAAGTTTTTTATAAAACTCTCATATATTTCTTTTCATTGCTGTAAGCTTATAAAACTTCAAACTTTCATTACATTATCCTACACAAAGTTTAAAACCTTTCACAAACCTTTACTTTAAAAGCTTTCAAAACTTTTCATAAAACGGACCGTGGCCAACCGCAAGCATTCTTCAAAATAAACGGAAATGCCAACCGCTTGTTTTAAAATCCTCCTAGTTCTGGCGACGGGAACCAATATTATTTTAAAACCGTATATTAAGTGCTATAAACATCAACCACCTGAGCTCTGCCACATCAGACTTAAATAACACGGTTCTGGGCATCAGGTCAAGTAAGGACCTCGCGCCCGCATCACCCTTTTTTTCGCACACGCATCGACCCTCGCCGCCATCACCATAATTTCTAGTTGCCTCATAACCTATATACCCTCGCACGCGCTACGCCTCCTTTAAACGCATTTAATGACGCCCCAAGTTCGGCCGAATTTCGGCGCGAAAACCAAAACGCATTTACGGTATCCCAACACCACCGCACGCATCGAATACCTCGGACCGCTGCTGCTTTTTGTAACTGCGGGGCGCCCGCTTTTCACAAACTTCTTTCGCTGGTTGCTGCTTATAAAACGGTTTTAATTTCAAACCATTTCGCTGTTGGCTTAAAATTGCTAATTATTCAAACCATTTACTTCGCTAGTTGGCTTTGAAAATGGTATTTACAATTTAAACCAACGTTGGCTTTCACTATTATTAACTCAAAAACCATTTGGCTGATTTCTAATTTATTGCCATTTCGAAATTGGTTACATTCAAAACTACGAAATACCAAACAAACAATTTATAATAATAATAATAATACACTAAGATTCTAGTGAGCTTTAACACCGCCTCTTTCGCTACTAAACTCGAGCACGCCCACAACTTTCCGCCTCATGAAATTCTACACACCTGGATGATATATCACACACGTCGAAGACAACTAAACACTTCCGGCACACTTGGCAGCAGCAATTAAAATTTTCGTGAAAATATCATGGGCCCCAAATGCCATTCACACAAGATATTTACTGTGATTCTGTGATCAGCGACTTTCCATATACCTAAAACACCCGTAATATTTCAGAGTTCTCGTCCTGACTGCTTCAATAAAACTAAATTTTAACCAAAATCGTCCAAACAAATTCCGAATCTGTACTCTGACCGTCCGAAAATAATTCCAAAATTTCCTTAAAATTTCCTAAAATTCCTAAAATCTCTAAACCCGCCCCAAAATTTTAACTAAATTTATTGGCCTCAAGCACATTCCAAACATTATATACTTAAAATAAATAACACAAGAGAAAATTTCCCACCTCTTTCAGCCAATGAAGTTCAAGATTTTCACACCCACGTCAGAATTGGTCGCAGAAGAACTTTAATTTCCACTCATCCTAAAGCGGACCACTGACCACAGATCCAAAACCAAATTCCGCTTTTTCGATATTTACCTCGAATTCTAGCTAAACCCCGCTGCTTTCCCAGATCACGCCAGAAATTCCTCGTCGCTGCAAAGACTTCCATGCTTATCCCGACGAACCGACGGCCAGATTTTCAGAACCCAAGAAGTTAAGATTAAAGAGAACAAAATTTAAAAATCTCCGCATCTCACGCCATTCTCTTCTCACAGATCGCCTCCTTCCTTTGTTTTAATTCTTTTTGTGTTTTTTTTTTTATTTTTATGCGACCTATATGTCTTTTCTTTCTTTTCTTCTGTCTGCTTCAACCTAAACAATTATTTTCATTCCGTTTCAATTTTATTTATCCTAAATGGTCATTTTATATACTGGTAATTTTTTCGGTATTTTTTCTAAAATCCCTGCGAAGCGCTTTCACTCTTAACCCGTCGCTTAATTTCGTGAAAATATTCGACTATCTCTGAATTTAACGAACTTTCCTTGTACATTAGATTATGTAGATTTAACTTAATCTGGCCATAGACTGCTTTCAATATCCGAGATTCATAATTTTCGGCATTTCTCGAAAAATTCTTACAATTCATTATTATTATTTTACTATTTAAACTTTCATTAATTATACTTTCACCCCTCAACTTTCCTTAATCGCAACCAACTTTCAAATTCCTACTACACCCATCTCTAACTTAATTACGCCTTTACATATCCTTTTCGCTAAACGACAATCAGACCCTCATAAAGCACCAAATCTCGGTGGCTCCAAAATTTATACTTCCTAATTTCATCTCCAAAATACTACACGCGACACTCCCGAGACGATACACCCCCTACAAGATCTCAGACGTACACCCCTCTCGTGACGGCTACATTTTCCCTATCACTCTTACTCCAAAAAATCTCAAAAACGCTTATTGGCGGTTTCAACCCACCCAAACGCCTTTCCCCGTTTTTTTTCCTCGTTTTCTACCCAAAAAATCTCAAAAAAAAAGCTTCTGAGTACTCAAAACGCCGTTTCACTCCACCACTGCTCATCGATTTCAATTTATTATATACAAGTAAACTTTTTATATTCTCTTATTATTTATTGCTCATAATCCCTACCAATTATCCGATTATAATATTTTATTTTATTTTTATTTTACATTATAACTTATAATATTTTTTAAATCAAATATTAATTTAAAACGAGTTAAAATAAAATAATATCATTTAAAAATTTAAAATTATAATATATAATATTAATCTTCTCATTATCTACATAATATTTATAATAATAACAAAAACAAATAAATAATATCTTTTTTTAACATAATAATATTCGAATAATATATTAAATATAAAATATTTAATTTAATAATTACTAATCCATTTCCGATTTAATCTACCTTAATTAAAATACGACAATTTCTCATCATCTATATAATTAAAATATGAAAAAATTTAATCAAACCAATATTTTTGTAAAAATATCCACCGATATTTTATCGATATTTTACCGATATTTTCGTAAAATTTAATTACCAATATATCCATATTTACCGATATTTTGATCATTGCAATAAGTTACCATTCATTAAAACATTCGCTAATAAGCTCATGACATAAAAATCGCATACGTTCAACACTTCCATCAACTACGCCTAATCACAATTAACGCATTTAATTTTCGGGATGGATGATAAAGATAATGCTAGACGACGACGCATAAGTAATGTGCTAAAATAATATATTTTTAAAACGACTATTATCAGCGAACTCGATCAAACATGTAAATAATAAATTCAGCAATATTCATCCAAACTCGCTGACGTCGTAGCAAAGCTACCATCGACAAAACATTCTCCGCTCTAATAAGCTCATGACACATAATCACATACCAACACATCCATCAACCACTCATCACAATTAACGACGATGGTGATGATCGATATAATAAAAAAAAATAATATATTTTTTAAATGACCATTATCATAGTAACTCGATCAACATAAATAATAAATTCATAAGAATATTCATCCAAACTTGCTGATGTCGAAGAAGCTTAATTATCGATAAAACATTCGCTTCAATAAGTTTAAGCACACATAATACGTATTATTATCAACACATCCATCAACCGCGCTATCACAATTAATGTAATGATTACGATGACGATGATAATAAAAAATAATATATTTTTTTAAACGACTATTATCAGAAGAATCCCGATCAAACATAAATAATAAATTCATGCAATATTTATCCAAACTCGCGACGTTATCACCGACAAAACATTCGCTCTAATAAAAGCCAGGACACATAACTGCACATACCAACACGTCCATCAACTACGCTAATCACAATTAACGACGATGGCGACGACGATGGTACAAAAAATAATATATATTTTTTAAACGACTATTATCGGTAATCCTGATCAAACATGTAAATAATAAATTCATAAGAATATTCATCCAAACTCAGGATGTTAGAAAGAAGTTACTCGATTAAACATTTCGCCTAATAAGCTCATGTACACATAATCAGACATACCAACACTTCCATCAACTACGCCATCACAATTACCGACGACGCGACGATCGATGGTACAAAAAAATATATTTTTTTAATGATCATTATCAGTTAACTCGATCAAATATGTAAAATAATAAATTCATAAGAATATTCATCCAAACTCGCTGACGCCAAAGAAGTTACCATCGACAAAACATTCGCCAATAAAAGCCATGACACATAACTGCATACCAACACGCTCATCAACTACGCCTTATCACAATTAACGCTTGACGCGATGATCGATGGTAATAAAATTTTTTTTTTTAAATGACTATTATCAGAGAACTCGACCAAATATAAATACAAATTCATAAGAATATTCATCCAAACTCGCTGATATCATCGACAAAACATTCGCTTCAATAAGCTTTCGCGACACATAATTTGTACATACCAAATACGCCCATCAACCGCGCTTATCACAATTAACGAACACGACGACGATTTAATACACGACGTTAGATGCATTTAATAAATTGTGAATAAGAAGATAATATATATTTTAAACGACTATTATCATAGAACTCGATCAACATAAATAATAAATTCATAAGAATATTCATCCAAACTTGTGGATATTAGAGTAAGTTACAATTGATTAAAATATTTGGTCTAATAAGTTTGGCACATCGCACTATACATACCAACACGCCCATTAATTACACTTTATCACAATTAATGCATTTACTTCAAGGGATAACGACAAAGGATGTGATGTTAGATGATGACGATGGTAATAAGAAAAATATATATATTTTTAAAATAACAACAATTTATTCTGAAAATAATAATAGATGATGTAGTTATTAATTGGTTGCTTGGCTAGCTTTATAGTCAATTTTCAATTATTGAATTATAATTTATTAGAAGGCGAAGCAACAAAATGTTATTGAAAATTATATTATAATAGATAGGCTGATGAAGTTATTAATTGCCCATTTCTCTTGAGTGTCAATCTCCAATAATCAATTAAAATTCTATTTATTCACGACGTTGACCAGATGATATTTGAAACCACAATGTCATTACACATTATACCACTTCCGTGATACAAGTGGTTGACGCAAATGCATAAAAACGCTGGTAGACCTTTAAAATCCAAGATTTTGATAGTACAGAAATGTAAATTTCATTAAAAATCGTGAATTTTACTGTATCTCTGATGACGAAATCCGACTTTTCCTATTGAAATCGTCTCTCAAGGAATCTAGCTACCACGTCGACCCCTCATAGATTCGCATACGATTTCACGCCGAGGCATGGCCTGACGACACACTAAGAAGATAAAGAAGACGCTACTAAGACCTCAGCGCGACACTTACATAAATACGCCTCACAATTAAGCCATGCGAGAAGGATTCCACGGCTCACATCAACGCATGTAAACGACGACAGTCATAAAAGCACTATAACAAATAAAACGACAAAAGTACAGTACCACACACCGCCGCCATGAAAAGCGAGGTTTAAATTTCCTTCTTCGACCATACTACTAATTCTCATCCAAAAGAGGAGAAAAGGACCAAATATAAAATATTATAAGATTTTATATAAACTATATAACTAATATAAAACTATATATAAAAAGAGAAGTTAAAAGTAAAGCAAAGAAAAGAATTCGCGAGAGAAAATACAAAATACCAAACATGCAGAATCCTGCAGGTAGAACGTCTTCCTTCTCTCTAGATTTGTAGCGATCCCACCATTTGATTCCTTTCGAGACAAGCACATTTAAGCCGTTTCTACCTGGAAAGCGACAATCGCGCGACCGTTTTGGAGTTTCTTCAACTTCCAAGAGGTAGACATTTTCTCACTGATTACTTAAATAAAGGCTTTATAAATTCAGAGGCACAAGGAGGCCATGAGAGCCATATGTAAATTAGTTCCACGCCGTAATTAAAGCAGGCCATTTCACGACGCTTTCTGACTATTATTGTGGTTTTACTAGAAACTGAGCTTTCTAGCGCTGGGTATTATTGCCAAGGAGCAAACAGACGGAACCACGATGCTCATGCTCGCTGGCGGCCGTGAGGTACCTCGTCAATGGTCCCAAGTCGAGACCTCACCAGGCGCGCGGCCACACAACATGCTGCTGCGAAATAATACGCCGACGACGCCATCGACGACGATACGCTTCAGACAAGAGATTATACGTATAAATTATAATGCCCATTATTTGTAACGCCTGGCGTAGCCGCTATCTACGCACGAATACTTAGGAAAATGCATCGACATCATGCATTTCATACGCACTACCACATCAGCGCCGCCCGGGCATGTGTGCAGACGGCGATTCATCATTGCTTTCATGAAAGGGTCGGAGTCAGAAAATGGGACAAAGTTCGGGCGTAGACCACGAGCCACAGAATGATCAAAATGATAAATTACGTTCGCGAAACAGTCGGCATCCCCCAGCAGAAGTCCCACGCGCTATTCACTGCTAGACATGAATTACCGACGACGCAGTCAGCTGGTACGTCGAAAATACAGGCGGGCGTCTCACGGTGGTAAACCTCGAACCGCTGCCCACAAATAAAGGAAAAGCAATCAAAATCGCTGATAAATAAAATCGGAGTACATCCAATTCATTAGTCACGGCAAGTATGACAAGCGAATGCCACACTCTATGATTCTGCGCTGGAGTGAGTCGGTTGTGACTGCGGGTCATGAGCATGTGAGGGTTGCATCTCACGTGTTATGCACTTCACATGCACGTAATCAGACAAACGCCGACGACATTTATATACGCCATCGATACGTGATTTGCGCTTTAGAATCTCGTATAATTTTCACGGCCACACCCTCGTCATGACCCTTCGTGCAATGTGGACTATCCAGAGACTAAGACTCGTTAGGAGCAGAAGCTTTGGCAAAGAAGTCAACGCCGCACAAGAATATTTTGTAAATACGTATAAAGCTTTTGGTAACAAGTAATTTAAACCCATGTGAGAAAATAGTCGAGACATTTTGTTTTTATACAGATGATATATGAGCCCACGTGGCCATATTACTACGTGCGTGTCTCTAATACGAGACATATGCTTCCGTTGCGCCGACGGCAGGGCCAACCTGACACTCCTGGATTAGCACAAAAATCTCTTCACATTTCGTTATGTATCACTGCCATATTTCATTCTCGTAACAATAACATGAATGTTCTTATCTATCTAAAAGTCTTCTGATCTGTTCAACTACCGTATGAACGTTTGTCTACCTAAAAGTCTTAACTACCATATTTTCAGATATATGTGTCAAAAGAACTCTTTTTTTAATAAAAATTGATTTTAGCCAATTCTTCAAGCTTACCTTTCACTCTGGTCTTCCATGTCATGTAATTATACAACATAAAAGAGATCATTTTAATATAAAACAAACCGTCATAGTTTCATAATGGACGTCATGATTTGGTTAAAAATGAAGGTAGTCAGAAAACCCGAGAAAATTTTATTTTCTTCAAAAGTGCAAACGTAATTTTATCGAATAGTATAGGCTAAAACCCTAAAATTCTATCTCGGAACGATGAACGGACTTCACCACTTAATCGCCTCGAAATTAGCTACCCTATCGACTTCTCGTCTGATTCGGCATGCCCACTTTACGCCGAAAGATAGTGTGGCTCCCACTAATAATACGACACGATCATTGACGCCATAAAGGCGAACCTAATGGAGGATCAGAACACCCTGTCCTGAGAACAGACAAGCATACTTCGATACCAGAAGATAAGTGAAAGTACCAAATGGCCACATCAGAAGATTTCGAGATTAATTAGGAAATTATAAATTTTGGAACCCGAAATTCTGAGACTTAAAACAAGCAGACAATTTGTCATTTAAAGAAAAGCGATATTGTGAAGGATACTGTTAGAGATTAACATAAGTAATTTCAAAAGCTGATTTTCAGAATATTTAACGTTGCGACAAATTTACACCATGAAATATGGGCGAAGATAATTGGCGAAAGTTTTAAATAAGAAATTAATACACAATCAAGCCGACACCATGTTTCCTCGAAATTCTCTAAATTTACTACTAAACGGATCACGCCGTTAAGTTCGTTCCGCAATCTAAATGGATCTAAAAGCTTCGTTTAATTCCGAGATAGTCGGAATATTTTACGAATTTCTAGGCCGACTGGGCTAGAAAATGAAAACTCGAAACGCGATTTTAAAATCTCGAAACTATGAATACTTGTTAATATTCACCAGATAATAAAGTGAATCAAAACCTGATAAAATAAATTGCTTTAAATTAAAACTGACAGGTAGTTGAGTTAAAGCATACGTGGGTCCCACATAAAAAAAAAAAAAAAAAAAAAAAAAAAAGACAAAACAATTATAGAAGCCAAATTGACTGACGGAGGAGACGCAGAGAGAGACAGCGTGGGAGAAATAATTTTTTTCTCTCTTTTTATTTCTTCTCGATTTACAAAATCGACCGTTTGATTGGGTTTAGATAAACACTTATGCCGCTTACGATCAGTGGCCACAGCACTCGTAAACACGTGGCCACCGGACTAGTGAATACAAAACCCAAATTTTGGCTTTTCTCATCTACGATATTCTACTGGTCACGCGGACCAAGAGGTGAAGCTTACCTACGCGAAGAGTAGCCACGCGACACCAAAATCTCGCGCCATTAAACTCAAGATACGTGAATTTACTCATCAGACATTTCGGAACAGCCATATGTTAACTACGAATATTTCAGAGTGGCCATAACCAAATTCCAAAATTTAGACCGAAACAGACCAGGAATTTCCAGTGAATTTTGTGATTATTTTCTGACAGTCCCACACTGACTGCTTTCTGACACAAGAAAATTTCAGTGATTTTATTCAAATTATCCTGACAGACCGAATATTTTCTGTTGCTTGTGACTATACAGAAGTTCCTTAGCCTAGACCGTACCATACGCTCCGAATTCGCATTCAAAACCACATATATTTTCTCAAAATTTTAATCAGAAGACAAACATAAGAACCAAGCCATTACACACACACAAGTGATCGAATACATCGAAATGCCACAGAAAGCTTAAAAGTTAGCCACTGAAAGTCATTTAATCATGCCAAGCTTAAAGAAAGAGTACAAATGGGTTTAAACTCATTTTCCAAATACTACTGTATTATTATTAGTTTATTAGTAAACTGGTTACACTCAGATTTCATTGGTTGGAAGACAAACCATCTTTCAACAGCAGTTAAAGAACTATTAATAATTAAAACCATTTTTCAAAGTTAAAGTTGTGCCACCCGCTTTTCGAAGCAAAAACCACTTTTCGGGTGCAGTGAAATCTGCTTCTAAATCAGAACCATCTTCAAGAAAGTTAGCACGTAAACGGCTTTCAATAATTAAACCATTTTTCAGTTGTGTTAAAGTTAACTAAAGTTGAAATTGCCAATTAAACCATTTTTCAGTTGTGTTGTTGTGTTAAAGAATTGGCTTTCAAAGTTGTGAACCATTTTACAAAGCAGCTGTGTTGTGTTGTTAAAGAATGAAGTCACAAAATGCTCTTCCCAGCTTCTAAGAAGAAACTGGCTGTGGTGTATTCCGCACGCGCATCTAAGGCACAGCAGTGATCTCATACACGCATTTTGGGCTGGCTTCATTTAAACTTGCATATACATCACGCATTTAAATGAGCATCATCGCATGCGAAAGATATAAGTGTTACGAGCCTAACTACATACGCGACTACACCCAGCCAATTCCACCATATTCAACGGAAGGACGCGTGACCAGCGCCCTTCCACTCAAGACGGCCGCCGCGCCCGCGGTTCACTAGGGTACGTAGGGCGGTGTGCAACAAAGCCCCGTGCCATTGGATGCTTTATAAAGATAATATACGCTTTGAAAAATCAACTATCGTCTTGGCCGCCCGTGCTTCCTGAGTAGTTTTAAAAAGAAACGGCTGGAATTTCAGTTCTCGCTTTATTTTCAAAGACGCGGCCAAATCCCGCAGCCCCGCTTTTATGAAAAAGTTTTCGAGAAACTTTAAAATAGTGCCAAGCCAAGGGAAATGCTTTGCTAAACTTTTCAAACAAAGATAAAGAAAAGAAGTTAAAGAAATTCGGCAGCTTTATAAACTTTAAAGAACAATAAGAGCTTTATGTCTTTAAAGTTAAAGCAAAGCCAGGTTGTTAAAGAAATAAAAGTTTTAAACTTTTAAAAAGCAAGTACAAAAGCAAAGCTAGTTAAAGAAAAGTTTTAAATCAAAAGAAAGAAAGTTTTCTGAAATAATCAAAAAGAGTAGTTTTGCTTCTTTTATGCTTCGAAGTTAAGAAAACGCTTTATAAGATACACTCAATTTGAAATTCAAGCATCATTATTTTGTATTTTAAAACTATTTTCCAGGTACAAATATCGCAAAGACGCCTGAAAGAGACAGATTCTCCCCGACATTTATATCATTACTCAGTTAATATTGTGTAAGGAAATACTTTAACTTGTATAATGGAGCATATGTAATGCATGTAAATAGCTTTCATGAGAACGCTATGAGATGTCTGGCTGCCACATTTTTGATATAGTAAATCGATGTATACAGATTTCGGGATTGCCCTATACGCAAACAGCATGTCAATAAATTTTTATAAAATCATGTTTTTTGTAAAAGAAAATTTTTATGTGAGTTTTAAAGAAGTTAATACGCCGCTTCACAGAGTTTCAATGTCGCGTGAATCTACGCATTTCATGGATATTAAGACGCCCGCCACCGGAAGGGGGTGGGGGTGCGCGCAGGTGGTATCGTGAGCGTGTCAGATATAATAACCTAGATCGTGATAAAGATGATACCACGCAAGGCAGATCGTTACGTTATCGGGCAACCATGCATGTTCAAACTTAGAGTACATACATATCGAGTAATTCAAAGTCTTAAACAATTGATATTTTTGGAAATTACAAAGACTATGTCGCAGAGGACGTAGAGGTCGCCATGTGAGAGTCATTCCAAATGCTCGAGCCGCCCCATGCATTCGAGATGAAGACGTAGTTGGTTCCACTACCGCCTCTATGAATCGCCTCCAAAGAAGCAGTGCTAAAAATGGACCATCTAGCCACCAGGAGCTCATGCCGTTGATTATTTACGGTGAGCAGCAGATGATCGCACAGATAAGAGCCATACGACCACATCACCGCAGCCTCCACCATTAACCTAGAGAGAGGTTCTGAAGAACCAGAGGTCAATAGAGAGTACAGTGTTTACGCCAAGCCATACGACTCAGCTTACGATCCGTATGTACCAAGTTATGGCTAGACCGAGTAAATAAGGTTTATAGAGTTACGGGTCGCACCTGGACAGTGAAAGAGTCTCTGCTTCCGTCACTGAAGACAGCGCTAAGGATCGTGGATGCCTTGTAAAGCGAGTGATCCTGAATTGTGATATCATGGACCACCGCAAGAGTTCACCGACGCATTCTTTCCTGAGCCATAAAGATTCCTCCAAAATCAGCAAGCTTCTGAATCTCGCTAGACGGGCTCTATATTCAAGTTAGATGAAGTTCTTAAAGTGTAAAAGGTTTTTATCAGGACTCACAAGACCGAATCGCAGTGCATTTGTCGTAAGAGTTCCTCGAATAGACTGGGGACATAGCCGAGGCCGCTCTCGGTAGTCGTAAAGAAAGCACCACAACCATGTATCGTATAGCAGGAAGTAAGAGTAAAAGGGAGGCATCTGTGCACGTCCCAACAAAGCTCAGACAAGACAAAGAGAAAGAAAAGCAAGAGCAGAGGTTATGAGGCCGAGGTACGTCAGGAGCTATCTCTAGTCGTGGATCGTTGAGGCTCCCAGCTTGCCAGCAAGGCACCCGCAGTATTCCTCCTCAGATGTCATATATGTCATAAACGACACCATGGAGAATGTAGGAGATTCGGCACAGGGAAAGTCCCACCGCGGCCGTGGCGCCATTACATTAGGGAGTGCCCTCACCGACAGCGGAGACATCAAGAGCCGCCCAGTTTCACCCCAGCACTGCAGATGAGCGCACGTAAGTCAGCCGGGAGAGGCTCGGCTGCAGGGCAAGACAGCCACAGGTGTATACGCTACGGTAGAGGCAGAGGCGCTGCCCTGTGGATACGCATGCAGCCCCGCACTCAAAGCCGTAGTATATGCCGTGACTCACAAGATGCATGTACCCGTATTTGGTCATCGGGTATTATTTCTATCCTCGATCATGATGCATATACAAGATTGAAGGACCCAAGAGCCACGCATTCATTTGCATCCAAGCATTTTTTAGATTTGCTTTTAGATGTATAATCTACCATTGTAAGGTCAGATGTATAGCCTTCCAAATTCTGAGATCCGTTATTCTCATTGTTAGCCGTAGATAGTAGTTCGATTGAGGGACAGAGTTCCAAATGATTCAAGGCCTTAGATATGAGGGATTTTGGATGTGGTTCTCGGCACTGACGGGCCTATCTCACTTACGTGAGCCACATTGGGGATTGCTATAAAAGGAAGTAAAGCTGCATGTGCCAGGAAATTGAGGTAAAGTCAGGGAATACGCAGAGTTATCTTCCAATATAATCTCCGCCATGGCAGCGCAGAGAATGCTGCTTAAAGGATGTCAGGGTTATCTAGCTTATGTGGTGGATGAGATTCTAATGCTGTGGCAGGCCTCCCGACGCTGCTCCCGAACGATATCAGGATTTCCGTAAAGAGAAGTGGAGTTCACCATTGATTGATCCCGTGGACTGAGCCCATTTCCATTCCTCCTATAGATGGCCCCACAGAGTTGGGCGGTTCTTAAGGCTCAGCTAGAAGAGCCTGCTGAGTGCGGACCATTAAAACCTGAGAGCATATCCTCAATGGGAAGCCCAGCTCTCTTCGTGGAAAAAGAAAGATGGAGTTTGCGGTCAGCAGATAGATTACTGTGCACCGGTAATGAAGCTGGTCAACCGCAACGCATCCAATTCCTAGAATCGATGAGTTATTTAATCAACTCCAAGGATCTCGAGTATACTCCAAGATAGACTTGAGGTCGGGGTATCATCAGTTGAGAGTGCAAGAGAGTGATGTACCTAAGACTGCATTCAGAACACCTGAGGATTGTATTGCAGACCCTAAGGGAAAGACAGTTATATGCCAAGTTGAGCAAGTGTCAGTTTTGGCTCAACAAGGTGGCATTCTTAGATGTGATTTCAGCTGATGGGGTGAGTGTGGATTCCCGTAAAATAGAAGTTAGTGGAAATTGTAAAACCGCTCAAAGAATGTGTCGAGGTCGGTTTCCTTGCTACAGATATTACAAGGAGCTGTGGAGGGGTTCTCCGTGATAGTAGCCACACTCAACTAAGTCGACAAGAAAAGATGCTCGGGCATGATCAAGTGTGACGCTCACAAAAGAGTTTCGAGGATTTGAAAGATAGATTGACCCACCCGGGCTTCAGATTTACCCAACGGAAAAGTTACCTAAGTCAGACGATCGAAATGCTGAGACTTCATGGGGTTCCAGTTTCATAGTTTTATCGAGAACCTGTGTTCACATCCGTGTTTCGCCTAGTTTGCACGCCTTTGTGGTACCGCTTTCATTTCAAAGATATTAAAGATTTCATCCTCGTACTGGATGGTCACGTAGAGGACTATTCAGACGTTAGGAGGATATGTCGAGAGCTTGTGCGATGGAATTCAGTGCTGTTGGGGATACCACTCAAGACTGATCAGGCTTGGCTCACAACAATAGCTATCAAGCCGCATAGATATGGCTCCATTCGAGGCGCGTTGTATGGCGGTGAAATGCGTGACCAGCAAGGCCGCAGGATGAGGCTGGTGAGAGAAGACCACTGTGCCCCGAACTAGTACAAGATCACTCGTGAGAAAGTGAAAGTCGTCGATAACTCAAGATAGCAAGAGATGCATTACAGAGAAAAGCATGCTGACAAACCGTCTGTAGACTTCACCCAGATAGGTGACCAAGTCTTTCAAGATTTCAATTCTGAAAAGGCCGAGATTTTAAAACTAAGGTGTTTCAAATTGAGTATATCGGACCTTATGAGCATTGCATTGAAAGTGGGCACGTGAGCTTGTTAAAACAAGCTTACCCCGAGTTATCAAAGATACACGACACATTCCATGCGTCGACGCATGAAAGAGGTCCGCATCCTTCACACGTATCAGAGGAGCAACCACCCGCTTAAGAGAACTCGACTTATGGTTAAACAATCGATGCAGATCGTAGACCGCAGCGAATGTGTGTCGAGAAGCAAAGTGATTCCATTACGAAAGCCTTATTGTTAATCATGGTGAGGGAGGTCGCTACTTAGGAGCCAGAGGCTCGTATGCGCCGCCGCACCATCACTTATTTTCCTGATGGCGATTTTCATTTCCTTTCTTTTAGCTTTAGGTTTATCTTACTGAGGACTAAATGTTCCTAAGGAGGGAGGATTTTCAGAACACCCCGTCCCGAGAGAGCGCATGTGCATACTTATACCGTAGTAGTGTATAAGAAAGACTGCCATTACATCAGAAGATTTTTTTTGAGATGAAATAGAAATTATAAATTTTCGAACCCGAAATTCAGACTTAAAACAAAGTGCATAATCACATTTCAAGAAAAGGACATGTAGCGCATACTAAGTTAGAGACGCCATAAGTAGGAATTTCCTCTAAAATGATTGCAATATTTGTAACGTCATGACAATTTACACCAGTTTAAATTGGAAATGAAAGATAATTGCCGAAAGTTTAAATAGTAAATTAATAATAATAAATTGTCGAATAATTCAGCAGTTTCTAAAATTCTCTAAATCTCGATGACGCAAACCGGATCGCACTGCTAAGTTCGTCTCATGAATTGAATGACCTGTAAAAGTCATTAATCCCGCAGATAGTCGAATATTTTACTTAATTTCTGCGATCAGCTAGAAATAAACCTCGAAACTGATTTAAAATCTCGAAACGGCAAATACTTAAAGAATATTCAATTGTGACAGCGAAATCGGAAACCTGATAAAAATAAATTGTTTCAATAAACTTACGTAAAGAAAGAAAAAGGACATGCGGGTCCCACATAAAAAAAAAAAAAAAAAAAAAAAAAAACAAACAAAACAATTATAGAAGCCAAATTGACTGACGGAGGAGATGCAGAGAGAGACAGTGTGGGAGAAATAATTTTTTTTTCTCTCTTTTACTTCTTCGCATTTACAAAAATCTAATCGGATTTCGTCGATAAACACTAAAGGTTTCACGCCACGGCAGGCTACGCGAAAGATTTAAACACCTTGGCCACCGAGACTGCGTGAAATACGCGAAAACCCAAATTTTTAGTTTTCTCATCTACGCTTATTCTAAAGGGGTCTCATAAGCTGACCAAGAGGTGCTTACTCTACGCGAAGAGAATACACACCAAAATCTTGGCCACAAACTCAAGAGCGTGAATTTACCTACTTCAGATATTTCGGTTCTCAGCTATACTACTTATTCTTAGAGCCATACCAAATTCCAAAAATTTTGGGAGATCGAGTTTAGAATTTTGTAAATTTTATAATTTTTGGGATTATTTTCTGACAAATCGGCTGAATTTCTGATCGTTTTCTGACGCTTTGGTTAAAATGCATTTTATTCAAACAGTCTGGTTGCACTTTCGGGAATATTTTTTGCTTTTAGAATTATACGGAAAGTCCCTTTAGTCTAATCTAGCCATATGCCCGTGGAATGGCATTCAGGCCCAATACTATTTTCGAAAAATTTTAATCAGAAGACAAAGTGTGCAAATTGTCATTACAATGGACGCTACGCATCTAATACATCGAAAGCCAAGCAGAGCGCTAAAAGAAAAGCCATGAAAAGTCGCTAACCTGCGGCTCAAGTTTAGCAAGCAAAGAGTAGTGGAGCGTTTCAAACTCATTTTCCAAATACTGGCCAGACATATTATTATTATTATAAACTGCTTTGCACTTCCATTTACATAGTGACAAACCATCTTTCAAAGTTAAAAGCAGTTAGAACTGGCTAATAATTAAACCATTTTTCAAGCAAAGCTGAAGCGAAATGGTTTCGAAAGAACCACTTTTAAAGTAAGTAAACGGTTTCTAAATTGTGAACCATCTTCAAGCAGCAAGTACGTAAACTGGCTAATAATTAAACCATTTTTCAAGCAAAGTTAGCAACCAAGAAATTATTAATAATTAAACCATTTTTCAAGTTAAGCAAGGGCAAAGAATGGTTTCAAAGTGTAAACCATTTTACAGTTATGTTGTGTTGTTAACGAGCCAGGAAACAAGGCCTTCCCTAAGTTCTAAGCAAAGAAACCTGCCGAGATTCGCACGTGCGCACTCTTGTTAGGATCTCATACATGCATTTTAGTTTCATTCGCCTGGCAAACTTAGACACATACATCTTATTTAAAGGAGACCGTGGCACGCATTGTGAAGATATAAGTGTTACGAAATTTAACTACATACTTTCAAGTGATGGCGACCTGTGTCAATTCCACCATATTCACGGAAAGGTGATGCGGGACCCAGGTCTCCACCGCAACGGCCGCCCCCAGCCCCGTGTTCACCAGTAGGGCAAGAAGGGGTAATGTGCCCCAGCCGGGTCGATGTTTTATAAAGATAATATACGCTTGAAAACTCAACCACGCTCCTACGCCCGTGCTTCCGAGAGTTTAAAGAAACTGGCCGAGCCTGGTACCCTGCTTTATTTTCAAAGAGGCGGTTGAGCCCAGTTCGCTTTTATGAAAAAGCCAGAACTTTAAAAGAAAATGTCATGAAAAGCTGCTTTAGTTAAACTTTCAAACAAGATAAAGAAAGCAAAGAAAGAAATTAAGTTTTATAAACTTCTAAAGCAGTTAAACAATAAGAGTTTTATGTTTTTAAAGAAAAGCAGCAGTTAAAGTTACAAAGAAAAAGTTTTAGAAACTTTGGGCAAGCACAAAAGCAAGCAAGCAAAGAAAAGTTTTAGAAACTTGAAAAGCAAAGAAAAGCTTTCCGAAAATAATTGTAAAAAGAGAGTTTTATATTTTTGAGATGTTTTCCTAAAAGCAAATCGCTTTATAAAAGATACACTCACCGGTACCAAGCAAACATTATTTTGTATTAAAACTATTTTCCAGGTACAACACGCAAGACGCTGGAAAGAGATTCACAGTGATTCTCCGACATTTATATCGTTGTCAGAATTAAGAATATTGTGTAAGGAAATACTTTGAACTTGTATAATGGAAGATATGTATGTAACATGTGAGTAGTTTTGTGAGACGTGTTGGTATGTCAAGTTGCCATATTTCTTTGACATAGCCAGAAATTGACGTATATTGTGGATTTCAGGACATGTCCTATATGCAACAAGAGGCCGAAATTTTATAAAATCTATGTGAAAAGAAAATTTTTTATGAGGTTTGAAGAAGAATACTGGCCATCACAGAGTTTCTAAATGGGCCGTATGACCACTGGGGATTTCGCGTGATTACTTCTGGGCACGCCCGCCACCCAGCGCAAGTGCTGCAGGGTATCGATGTGTCAGAGAGAATAACTGATCGTGAGGAAGATGATACCACGCAAGGTGGTATCAGAGCATAAGTATTGGCAACCATGCATGTTCAAACTTAGAGTACATACATATCGAGTAATTCAAAGTCTTAAACAATTGATATTTTTGGAAATTACAGCACTATGTCAGGTAGAGGACGTAGAGGTCGTCATAGGAGAGTCATTCCACGTGCTTCGAGCCGTCCTACGCACTGGGTGGGAGAGATGAGCACGTAGTTAGTTCCACTACCGCCCATTTAATCACCTCCAAAGCAGCAGTTAGGCCGACCATTCAGCCACCGCAGGGAGCTCAAGTGCCGTGGATTTGTTTACTGGCAGAAAGGTGTGGCATAGATTGCACAAGATAGTGTTTCTATAGCGACCTGGCCATCGACAACAAGTACCTCCAATTACAACCTAGAGAGGTTCTGGAAGAATCTAGAGGACCGAAGCTGCCATGAGACCTGCTTTTTCAAACAAACAGACCTGCTTTGAAGACTCATATCCGGCCGACTTTTGGTTCTGGGATCGTGGAAAATGCATGTTGACTTAATTGCGGGCAGGTTTTCGACCGTTTATGACTAATTTTGAGTTTGGTTTTACTTCGTGTGGACCGTTGTCCCAGAACTCGGTAAAATTGAAAATAATAAATATATATATATATATATATATATATATATATATATATATATATATATATATATATATATATATATATATATATATATATATATATATATATATATTGTAAGAATCGTGAGAAAATCCAATTTCTAATAAGCAAGAAATCGTAATTTCGACATAAAATTATAATTACGGTTAAAAGTCCGTAATTAATTTTCTGCACCTCAGACGACAAAGGGACGTACCGGCTGAATCACCTCTCGCCAAATCTAGCTAGCACGAAATTTCGCAATTTCGCCGGCATACCGAGTCGCATCGCCGATGCTAAGACCTGCCGAGCGCCATAAAATGATTTTCACAACCAAACACGAGGCACAAACGCGAGAGTCATGCCATGAAAGATAATGAGCAAATGGACGCCAGATAATGCCAATATCAAATCTGAGAAAGAGGGACATAAAGGTCATTTTTTTAATGTTAATGACTAAATGACAAAATAGCAAACATGATTTATCTTCTTCAAATGATAAAGAACCAAAAAACGTGAAAAGGGAACCAGAAGCTAGCAGTGCCGAAATGGAGGATTTTCTCAGAGAGAGAAACTTCTCTAAAATACTACGATCCGACTCATTACGGTCGTCGACAAGAAGGCGACCTGTTCTACGCGGAAAGGGCATCAATGCGGTACCAGATTTTGGAGTTTTCTTCAAACTCCCTCGGCGTAGATTTCCCACTGTGGCTTTATTCCTATTTTGGTGTTTTACGACCTGCTTTGCCAAGGCTTGTTCGAGGCCGTGAGGGGTTGTTTGGATCTATCCCCAAAACATAGACCGAATTGGATAAAATTTTTGAGAATATGGAGCAGCCCATGGCTGCCCACTGCTGATTTTCGTGTGAACCTGTATTTCGTGTGTCGATGTGTGTATTGATCGATTGAGCTCTTAAATGGTCAGAAACCCGTTCACTAAGGAACCGAAGATTTATATTTTTCAATAAGAATCGAGGGTTTTACTATTCTCGAAATAGTGTTCTAAGAATGTAAATACGTGGAAATTATGTTTCTAAGCAAGAATTCAATCGAATCAAGTTACGCTTCAACATTAAGCCCATGTAGCTAATTTCTTGGTGTGTGTGAAATGATAAAATCATAACATGTTGTATGATTTAATTTCTATGTAAATATATTCATGTTATATATTTGCATGCGACATAATCGTAATGGAACTGGCATACGTATTCCATGCGACCTTTAATACCCTATGATTATGGGTGAAACAGATGAATTAAGTCTAGAGAGAAAAAGGTTCGGAGGGTACTAAAATGTTAATCATCTAGAGGGTAGTCCAAACTAAATAATATATCAACCGCCGGAAATACTTCGCTGATATTTATTCATCGAGGGTAGTCCACAAACAAATAATATATCAACCGGCCTGGAAATCGCCCGCCGATATTTATTCATCGGAGGGTAGTCCACAAACAAATAATATATATCAATCAGTCTGAAATGCTCCACCGATATATATTCATCGGAGGGTTGCCCACTAATAACACAATAATTCTCATACAAGGCTTAAAGTAGCAGGAGAGAGTCAGGAGACTCTGATCTCTAGCTGTCATGCAGATATCTCAGCAGGATCACGATTCGCTGGAATTCGCGCTTAAATTGGAACATTGCACTACACTTGGGGTGGTGAGTAGCCCCACTAGCATGATTCTCCCATCGAAGCCAGCCTTACCCTCGTCAGGATCCCCCTTCAAAGTACAAGTGAATATGGCGCCAAGCACGGTTCGTCCTTGAGGTTGGATAAGAAGAAAGCCGTGGCCATGATATTTACATGTATTGCACTCGAAAAGATTTTAACATATTTCAGATAAGAGTAAAACATTAACCTCAAACTATTTGGACATAGCTGACATATGTGTCGAAAGCACAGCTTGATGGGCCCAAGTGGTCGTATTGGATATATATATCGCATATCACGATCGATTGCGCTTACATGCCAGATTCGGCAGGTACCTCGTACAGCGAGACTCGCCCGATTTAAAGGGCGCCGGTAACCCGACCTCCACTTCAGACTCATGAAGCCGACGGTAGTCAACCCGACTCGAAGCCGCTGAAGGCCACATATATTCTGGTGTCAGGTCGTCGTAGCCATGGGTGATGTAAACAGAATTTGTATAGGTATAAGTTGCGAAAATAATAACGATAGGAATTTGTATATGATAAAAGCTACTTCGAAAATAATAAC
This sequence comes from Tetrastigma voinierianum, assembly GCA_016808115.1. NCBI lineage: Eukaryota > Viridiplantae > Streptophyta > Magnoliopsida > Vitales > Vitaceae > Tetrastigma > Tetrastigma voinierianum. Next base: position 413,726 of record JAEQBH010002330.1, on the reverse strand, counting down.
GATGTAAGGACCAGATATGTGATAAATTAGGAAAATAATAATGACGTAAATTTTTATAAAGATAATGCTATTTAAATAATAACGATAATTGAATTAGATGTTAAGGGAAATAATGATAATTCAATTCAGACTATGAAAATAATAATGGTAATTCAATTAGTAATTAATTAATTACTTTAATGAAAGGACGCAGAAAATAATAATGGTAATTCAATTAGTAAATAATTTAATAAATTTAATGAAAGAGGGGCAAAGGTAATTTTCCTAATAGATACCCTGTGTATAAATTGAGCAAGATAAGAAAATCCTTTTCTATTCATCTTGAATTTCTCTTCGACGGGTGTGTAATCCTGCAGACATACGACTTTCGGATCTAGGATTTGGAAGAACAAATTTCAGAGCATCTTCCTATTTTATTTTTCTGCATTGACAGAATTCTTAATCTTCTTTCGCTTTGCATTTAACCTCGAAGTCGTGATTTAGATTTCACTGCTCCTTAAAAAAAGAATAAAATAAAATAATGACTACAAGGCCATATTGAATTACTTTCTGCATAGAACGAAAAAGTATTTACGATAATTTTGAAAGAAATAATGATAAACAACAGATAAATTAAAAGGTCGACCTTTGTATAAATATATGTATTTGATAAGTATTTAAATATATACGTATTTTTGGCAAAGAATATTTTATTACGATCGTAGATTTTATTAGATAATTAAATACGACACAATTATTTAGCAATTATAGGAAATAAGATCCGTTAATAATACTTATTGTCAAGTATGATAATTGTTATAAAAGGCTATATGTGTATTGTGTAATAATATAATTTGTAAAATAGTATTAATATTATTTCTTTCTAGTAGCATTAGTCGGATTAAGAGCGTAAAAATAAATAAATTATTAAAATAAAGATTCAGTTAATATGAGTTTTATAAAATTTGTAAACTACCTACCCTAACAATAATATCATTCGAACAATAATAATATGTTCGAGGTGAACAAAATACCATCATTATTGGGGCATATCAAATTGCAAAGTTTTAGAATAAATAAGAATTAATGACGGTTTCTTCCTTATTATTTTATAAATATTTCATCGGTTTAAATTCTTCTGACAAATTTCTTTCAAAAGCTTTTACAGCACTCATTCGGCGTAGCGGATTCTAATACAAATTTTTCAAAAATTATTATTTGCATATACGTACTTAAGTGGATATTAATGCATATTTAAAAAAAAAAAATTGTTTTTACTTCCATTCGAGGATGAAAATTATTTAACTAATTATATATATAATCTCGGGTCATGAAAGTTTTACTTGTTTTATTATTTGAATATCTATGGATCAATAAAGAGCTATGACTGCATTTCAGATCATTACTTACGAAAAGAAATGCTGAGATATGATGTTTTGTAATTCAAATTTTGAATGAATATTCACTCCCAGCACATCAATAACTTAATAATAGTCGACACTATTCAGCCTCACACAGGGATATAATAATGACTTTTGACATTTTCTCATTGTAATGTAATTCATTCAACCCCACCCAGGTTTGATAGATTACGTAAGACTAAGAGCTGTCATTCCATTCCACCTTAAACGAACACTCATGGCTACCCCATTCAAAGTTTCACATAACTCCAAGACCATTTGATATTCGATGACCGTGAGAAAAATATATTTGAAATGTATTCGATTTCGATTTGATATGAAAGTGTTTGAATCGAATTTGATATGAAATTGTTTAATTGCCATTTGATATGAAACCGATTTGAAATGGGATGCAGAATGTTTTCAAGAAATTTTGTTAACGTCTAACTTATTTTTAAATCAAAAGTTTTGATGAAAACACTATTTGTTATACGACAAAAAACTTTGATCCATTAAAATGTATTAAGATTTTATCGTTGAGCTCACCCTTATTCTTTTAAAATTTTCGTGCAATTTAGTTCAAGTATGAGACGGTTAGATCGGAAACATTTCATTAGAATATTTGCTTAAAACTTCTCTTTGGGACATTGTTTAGATGTTAAAGTTTAGTCTGCAATATTTGAGTTTGAAGTTATTCGAGCAAGATACTTCGTCGACGGTCGGCTTAAAGTCAAGTATTTGAGGATTTAGAAAGTTGCATTTGCTCTACCGCGCTGACGGTAATCGACAAAAACCAGTTACAAGGAAGGTTATGTCGTTTCACACTTCAAACCTTCGGGCTGAAGGCTTGAGGGTGTGAATTGACAGTCATGCCCCTAGGGTGGGTTTTAGGGTATGATAGAGTGGTATCAGAGCTATAGGTTTATGATCTTAATGGGAACTTGTTTAAGTTTGTCTATGGGGATAGTTGAGTAACGTGTTAGTTTATAGTTCATATCCGTCAGTATTCTTAGCATTCTTACAAACGTATGTTAGATAATTGATTTCTTTGGTGATTAGTTAAAGTTCATCTACCTTTGCCTTTGTATTGTTTTGTTGGTTTAGTGAATATACTTTTATCAATATGAATTATGATTTGAATTTGTCACTTCTATGGGACATGTCATTATGACAATGGTGGTGGTTTAAGCATGATGATGATTGGTAAGAAGAATATTGAATTGACTTAATACTTCTTAAACATTACAAGCTTTTGTTTGATTTCTATAGGATGAATTAAGGATCTTACTACCTTTTATTTGTTGATTGTTTTGGGAAAATATTGTCCTTCCATATTCTTTAGTTATCTTGAGTTTAGTCAAGGAAACATGTGGATAAATCTTGTTACTCATAAGGTGTTTCAGTAAGGTAGTTATTTGCTTCAAATGTTGTTAAGTCTTTTAAGTCAATGATGAGCAATGAAAACAATTTGAAATTTGAAATGATCTAATATTATTATTAAAGCTCAAGTTTCTTGATTTATCGAAGACTACAAATAAATTATTAAGAGATCTCTAAGATTATCTTATATTTTCAGCCGATACAGAAATAGAAGTTAAGTTCGACTGGTCTTATAACTATGATGATAGCTTCACAGAGCTTGAAGATAAATTAAGAAGAATCCTTATTTTGATTATTTCATCGTTCAAAAGATTAGTTTTGCATAATGATGTCTTTCATTAGGATTTATAAGCAGTCCTTATGCAACATGGAAAAATTGATATATACTTATAGACATTTGAAATTTTAAGATAGAGAAAACCACCTTATTATGATTTGAAGTTAGGTAAAATGATTTTTAAGCAAGAAATAGAAGATATTGATACAATTACTTAAGCATTATGATGACATTATTCAGTACTAATAGAACAATGAGAATCTTGTGATTTATGCCTTCAATAGAAAAAAAAAAATCGACTGGAATCATTTAAGCGTCGTTGCAAACGACATCAGATGATTCGAGATGTAAATGACCCGGCACCAAATAATACAAGTTTGACCTCAAGCTTGACCAAGCCACCAAGTCGACCGTTTTCGACTTTTCGGCGGCGACAGGTTTTGTACAACTTAAGGCACCATTTCGTAGGCCTCGCCGACGAAAGTTCATAGACGGCGGAACGTCACAATCCGACTTACTGATAAAAAGTTACGCCTATTAGAAGTTCACGCAGCACTTTATCGTTGTCCAAGTTCTCGTCTCGGGAATTTTACCCGAAAGCGAATTCTAGACCCCTATATAACATAGCTTGTGATACCAATGAACCCTAGCCCAAAACAACACTTTGAAGCTCCCAAACCCTAAGAGAAAACTCTCCAACCGAACACCTTTGGGCCGAGTGTACCACCCGAAATACAGCGGTAACTGACCGACGAGGCACCACCGCCGGAGTTATCAGACACGCGCCTCGACCACCAGCGCCACCGCCGACGAAGGCGCCATCGTAAATTTACTACTAACTCCGCAAATGACGCTGAGATTCGCCATAACCCGACGGCACGCATTGCATTTTTCACCCGAGCTTTGTGATTTCTCGCCATTTTTCCGCGACCTCAGGCCACCCCATAGCTCCTTTCTACCATTTTTGGACCTTCTGAACTCATCTACGTGGTCCCTTTTTGCAGATTTCGCACCGTTTGGAAGTTACATTGAAAACGAAATCGGCAGAAGCTTAGATCGGGTTTTTCGGCTACCACAACGACTGTTGGACCAAGGTAATGATACCAATGAGTTCCTGGTCTCTTGGGCTTTCCATTTATATGTGGTTTGTAAATTTTGGACATCGTTTGGTCGGCCTATTTTTAGGTTGTTTCTGCATCACTGTAGAAGCCTGGATCGTAAATAGAAAAATCGATTGGTTAATTTTGGAAAAATTGAAGTTGTATTAGTGAAATCGGGATGTTTTTAGGAATTATCGACGGTTCACCTCGAGAAATTAGCTCCCTGTGAAAGCCCCACTCGGTATCTACCATGTGGCACACCCTATAATCGACTCCGTCTGAGTCCAATTTTGATGGTTTCATAGTTCTAATAGTTATTCCTGGTTACCTCGGGCATCCAAGTCATTTGTCAGCTTATTAGAGCCTAAGCGGAGTTTTATCTATATTACAGGCACTCACGCCGGGCCGGGAGACGATCCTGCAGGGGAGCAGGACTGAGCGTCTATAGTCAGTGAGTGGTTTATATGCTTTTAAATGATTTGGGATATTATGTCGATATATCTATTATGATTTAATACTTTACATATATACCGCTTTTGGATCGTGATGGTTGGTTGCATTCAAACGTGATTTTCGGTTTCATATAAAAAACAGTTATCATTTCATGTGAATTTTGTCAACATTTTAACTATTTGAAAGTTTTACTTGTTCGTGGATGAGTCGTGGTGGTGTTCGGATATTTTCAGTACATGGATTGAGGTTGTAAACTATCTTGAAAAAACTATTGTAAAGAAAAAAGGGTGGATTCGAGATTTTGTGGATCGACTGATACTAAGATTGTCGAAAGCGCACATGTGAGAATGGGAACGGTTTATTATTGCCACGGGCCGCGGAGGTCGGGTTTGACCCCGACGGTTTATTAGTTGCCACGTTGCCGTGAGGTCGGTTTGACCCCGACGGTTTATTAGTTACCACGGTGACGTGAGGTCGGTTTGACCCGACGGTTTGGTATTCTGGGTTTTCCACGGTGACGTGAGGTCGGTTTGACCCGACGGTTTGGTATTCTGGGTTTGCCACGGTGACGTGAGGTCGGTTTACCCGACGGTTTAGAATGGGTACATGGTACGGTGCAACGTTGGTTTATGTGGTATGGACGTTGTTGATTTTTCTAAATATGGTATAACTATTTTAATACTCATGGTTTTGGTGCATTTCATGGTTATTTTTATCACTTGATGACAATACATGTTTTCAGGTTTCGCTTTATGTTGTGTACGCTCAGATTATGTTTCTCTTAACATTGGTCGGCTAATTTGTCGAAAGCATGATTCGCATATGTCGGGATTCAAAAGTCGGGTTTTGTGAAATGTTTCTAAACGGGAACTTTACAAAAGAGTGAACGTAAAGGTTTTGAGAGGAGAACCATTGAAATATAAAAATGTTATTTTCCTTATAAACTATGCCAATTTCACCGAGATTTATTATCTCACATTATTGTTTTAAATCGCCTCTAGGTCCGCATGTCAGAGGCCTATTCGCCGTATTTGACGTCGGCTTCCTCCGCCACAACCGTCAGATCATCGCATTTATCTATTCTCGAGTTTGTTGTATTGACTTATTCATTTCTTTACTGCACTTCTAACCACAATACTCTTAGAACGCTGATGAGCTTAAAAGTCACTTTTAGTCCATTTTTCTCGTTTGATTTTCGGCTAAAATTGAATGTTTAATATACGTAATTATGAAGAAACTCACCACTATTAGCTGTGAAGGAAGCAAGAAAGATGAAAAAATGCAAGAATAAGTGGATAAAAAATGCAATGATAGTAGAGCAGAAATAAAGCACTGGGTCGAACTATTGATGCGCCTTAAGGTCTACATACAAATTGTTTCCCGAGGTCGCGACATCGTGAAGATTAAAAGGAATTTGATGCGTGTCGACAGGATCACAAATAAGAGGCAGCTGAGGAAAGAGCAGAAATTAAAAGAGTGATGTCGCGACAGGAAGTCTGAAGTCGCGACATCATAAACAACCAGTGCAACTTCCAGCAGCATCAAGTGATGTCGCGACAAGAAGACAGATGTCGCGACACCAAGTACAACCAATTGATACCGGCAGAGAATTATGGATGAAGTCAAGACATCACAAAGAAAACATCCGGCGCTTCCAAACCGCGGAAGCACGCCGCGACGCCAAGAAGCACCCATTCACAATAAAGAAGCACTTACTTGATGTCGCTGACAAGAAGACTGGCGTCGCGGCAATTCACAACAAATGTAGAAGAGTACAAGAGAATTTAGCCGATGTCACGACATCGTGGAACACCTGCCTTGGCAACAAGAATAGGAGCCGATGTCGCGACAAGAAAGTGAGGTCGCGGCATCATGACAACCGCTGAAGGGTAGGAGACTCAGCCGATGTCGCGATAACGATCCTGATGCCGCGACATCGTGAACAAACCATTGAAGATCGCAAAGGGACTAGAATGGATGTCGCGATAGCGCTGGCGATGTCGCTGACATCACAAGCAATCAACTAAACCGCAAGGGCATAAGATCGTAATGTGACAAATACGAACGCACTGTGTCTATAAGATGCGTATCCTTTAAGTCAATGTCGCGATTACGAGATTCGATGTCGCTGACAAGAGAACTGAGGTCGCGAACGTGAGCAATGATCCGCCCGGTACTTTGAAATCCACAAGCAGGTCACATCGCTTAGGGCCCAACCGAGAAACCCTATAATGTAAAGCTACCTGCATTGAAACAAGTCGCAGGCGCATCGAAGAGAGATCCGGCAGCCTAGGCTTCACTTTTATTTTCTTTTCTTTCTTTTCTTTCTTTCGCCATTTTAGAACAGATTATTTCGTATTTTCTTTTTCTTTTTTTTCTCGCTTTATTTGCTCGATCTCAATGTTATCGCTGAGCTGAAGATGAATGCTGAAATTAATTTCTTCAGTTACTACCGAACGTATGGAATTTCCTGCATTAAATTTCCGAAATTCATTGTTCCGCTCCACTGCGCTGCTCTATTGATCGTTGGAATGTCAGAGGCGTAATTCAAGAATCATGAACTCAAACCTTCCATCAAGAGAACGCTTTAGTTAGAATTGATCTTTCCTCGTATTTTCCAAGATCTTGTTCATTTCAGCTTACGAATTTATTTCAGATTATCGGGTTTATCGATTGATCTCAAATATCGCTTTTATACCCGTTAAGAATCACATTACCCTGATTTCAAGGAAGTCCTCTGAGTGACACAGGGAAGACAATCCTGGGGGTAACGTATAGTTCTTTGAAGGTATACTAACTCGCTATTAGGATCCTGCGCTTTGCAAGTTCTACTCTAGATAAACTTCTCTTCTCACTTGAAGTTAAGAACGAGTCAACGACTTTATCTATTTAAACAAACAGAGATTTCACCTCAATCTGGAGGAGCGGCGCTAATCCTACAATGAGATCTAATCAAGGAAAGGTTGATCGATTCTAATTTCGAGAAGAGTAATTGAAGTCAGATATCCTTGCTTGACCGATAACTCGGGAGCTAAGGTGTACAAATCGATAAAATGGGTACGAAGATTGCAGTTAAAAATACCCAGATTAAGGAAGTTCTTGTTAAAAGTAGTTATCTAAATCCCTGTAATTCGAGAGAATCAGGAAAAATGAGATAACGAAATGTGGAGTGTGGAGAGATCCAGCTGCACTAAAATTGCCTTGGACAGATTTTTAACTTGAGATAATCAAGAAATTCAATCAATATTCACTACAGGAATTGATCGTTCACTACACCAAGCTTCTCTGATGTGTCCCTTTATGATAATTGTTCAAGATTCATTTCTTGTTATAGAATCCTAGTTTTACCTTCATTCATTTATTTCGCTTATTCTAATTTTCATTTTCTCGCTGCTTAGTTAATTCCTAGCCTTACGCCTAACACTTTTATCAACCGATGTCCAATAGTATGAATTCTTGAGTAGTCGCAGTAGTTGATTTAAAATTCGAGATCTCGTGGATCGATATCTCGGACTTAAACTATTTTATTACTTGTCACCCGCACTTCTGCGTAATATCGCATCAAAACCAAATTTTGAAAATGATTTATTTTAAGAGATCAGGGTTATATAAAGCAAAGGATGAACAAAGTTTTGATACTGTTGCTGGGGATTAGACAATAGTCCTTGGTAATAACGTCATAAATTTGTATATGTCCTTTGGTCTATTAACAAGTTTTATGGCGCCGCTGCCGGGGATCGAAAGAATTTAATAAATCAATATTCAGATGAAAGAAGGAAATACTAATTTGGACATTTTTAAAAGAAAAAGAACAAAAATAAATTTTCAAGCAGTGGTTCAATTTGGCCACTAACTTTTAACGAACACATTGAATATTGTTTGATGATTTGACTAATCCTATTAACGTGTTTTAAGCCAGAGAAACTTCATGCATAGAAACAGACACCGATTTGATTCTGCAAATTCTGACACGTAAATAGAAAGGACGCCGTGCTTCGAGAAAGACCAAGAAGGTAAAACTCAAACATGGCGTATTAGGCAAGGTGGATCGTGTTGGAAATACATATAGAGGGAGCTAGAAGGCCTGGCCACTAATACAATGGAGGATTTTTTGGAGACCACTATACAGAAGAATACTACCGATAAGATGTCACTCGCGCTTGACGCGAATAATTTGAATTGAAACCGAAGATCGATACAATGGTCCAAAGAAGACGCATCGGGCCATCCTAATCAAGATCCAAACGAGCACCGAAGATTTCTCGTGATGGCTAATACTGTTGTCGAATGGGCGAGACCCGTAAGTTGGCAAAACTGCATCTATTCCCATTCTCCCTAAGAGATACAACAGCCACATGGTATGAATCATTACCATATGGTTCTGTTGATACTTGGGAGGAGTTAGTCGAGGCCTCCTAAAGCAGATCTCTTTCCCACCCTAACTACGTAAAGAAGGAGAGATGATCATCGTGTTCCAAGGGGAAGATAAAGCCCGTACGTAGCCCGAAAGATTCAACCATGTCGAGGAGATGTCCAATGCATGGGATAGATCTGAAGACTCGATGGACATCAGATATCATGCTGCGAATGATATATATCAAAGGGGATCATTGATGCTTCATGCCGTGGAGCATTCAAACGAAAAAGTGTCAAGAGGCAAAAGAGCCGATGAAGATCCGCCAAATGTAACATGAAAACTCCTTCGAGCTTCAAGAGAAGCAGAGGAAAGGGATTATGGAGCTGAGCAAGATGACAGCCATGGAGGCCAAGTTGGATGCCATTATGCACAGGTTAGACAAGCAAGAAAGAAAGACACACACTGCTCATGAAATAGGAGCAATTGAAAGGGAGCTAATGAAGGGGAGTGCTGAAAGAGTAACTGAAGGACTGTATGATGCTGAAGAGGTTAATTATTTGGGTGAGCCAAGGGCTTACCATTTCAAACCCAATCCTAACCTTCCAGCACATTATCACCCAGCACTCAGGAACCATGAGAACTTCTCGTATGGTGGAGGGGCTTCTCAAGGCCCAAGGTAGGGACAGAACCCTCATCAAGGGTATCAGCAACCACCAAGGTTCCAGCAGCAACAGCAACAAGGAAATGAGCACAGAAACGAATATCAAGGTCAGAGGAGAGCCCCATCCTTTGAGGAACAGATGCTGCAGTTTATGGGGGATAATAAAAAGCTGTTGAACCTCCATGAACAAAAGTTTGGAGAATTGGAAGCAAATGCCACCACCTCAAATTTTTAACACTACCAATGCATCCCTCAAGAACCTGGAGACACAAGTGTGTGCTGGCCCTAACCCCGCAAAGCCGTGAGGAAAGATGCCTTCCAACCGTCTGAACCGAAGAACTAAGAAATGAAGCCTAAGTGATAATGCCTAGAACATACAAAGACAAGACAAAGAAATGGCATGATCTAAATCGAGGAAAGAGTTCAAAACAGGGGAACAGGTGCTACTTTTTAATTCTAGACTGAAGTTGTTTGTGTAAATTAAAACTAACCGAGGGACCATACACGGTATCATACTACATTTGGAGCAAAAGAACATTAAAGTCGATAATGGGGAAGAATTCAAGGTCAATGGACAAAGGTTAAAGCATTATCTCAACAGGGAAGAGGAAAGTGAAGAACTCCAACTGGTTCTGGAGGAAAAAGAAGAAGGAACACAACAAGAAGTCCAGCTAAGGACTCAAAACGGAGCAGCTGATGGGAGGCAACCCATAGGAAATCTGAATTTCTAATTTTCTATTTGAATTTTAGTTAGAATTTGTTTTGATTTATTAGCAATTAATACAGGACTTTGTTTTAGTTTGATGTAATCAATTTGTATATTGTGTCATGGAGGAAAATGCAAGGAAGGAGGGAGGAGCAATTGTCGATAACTTCAACAACTCACATGGAGGAATACAGGAAAAAGGGAAGCAATTTTTTTCCTATATAAATTCTGTAGAAAGTGAATTTAGTACATGTATGAATTGCTGTGTGAAATTGATTCATTTGATGTTGAAGAGTTTAGAATATCTAAGGAATGAAAGACTCTATGAACATTTGATCTTTAAGGTTGAAGTCAGCGACAAGAGAACTTCCTTTAAAAGGGAAATTGTCGCGACATCATAACACTTCACCGAATACTTGGTATCACAACCAAGGGATGACTTAGTCTCAATTGTTTGAGAATGTCGCGACAAGAAATGTTATGTCGCTGATTAACATTGTTGCCAGCTGGCAAATTTCAAGTTTGCCCTAATTTTAAATGACAGCATCTTGTTTCCCTGTGGCATTAAAGCCGATGAAATTTAATGACATAATCATTGGGAGCTTATAAATGTTGATTCAATTGCAACGAATGTGGTGAACTTTTTTCCAACTTCCCACTCCAATTTTTAACCCGATCATTTCCTCTACCCTCTGATTCTAAGCCCTTAAAAACCCTAGTTTCCGAAATCTTCAGAAACTTTCCTTCTTCTCAAATGGCTGAACCCTCAGACAGCACACTTAACCAAGAAGAATTCAGGGAGGAAAACGTGCAACCAGCAGAAGAAAACCAACAGGAAGAACTGAATGAAGGAATGCTCACGAAGCATCGAGGGCAACAAATTTCGAAGGAAACACCAAAAAGGGCAAGGAGAAAGTAGCAGAAGAGGAAATCGAAGATTTTGTGTCAGAAGAAGCCTACTCGAACTGGAGGAAACATTACGCTGGAAAGGGTTTTGTACCGAAGATCTATCTAAAACCCTATCACCCTTCAAGGAAACATTGAAAAAGAGGTCGGGAGTCCTCCCGCACATCGGTTAAGGTGATATGCAGCAGTAGTAAGGAGTTCTACTCTAACTGCAGGCGTGAAGGACAATACGCCACGCCGTGAGGAATACGGGTGCCATATGGAGCAATGCACTCATTAACCAAGTCTATGAAATGGCAGGACACAAACATGGGGCGAAATTCAAAAAGCTTATAGAAAAACCAGATTTGAAGAGAATCGTAAAAACTCACCGGACGGAAGGCGAACTGAGGCAAGAGAAAGGAGGACCAAAAACCCTGAACAGGGGAAGCCTCACTGAGGAGGCCAAGGTATGGTTTATTTCTAAATTTCGTTGTTCCAACCGTACACCTCGAGCACGCGAGAGAACAGAAGTCAGTGGATGTTATACGCCATTCTGAAGGGGTATAAGATCAACATAGGGACAATAATAGAAAATTCGATAATGAGGTATCACGAAGGAAACAGAAGAGGATTGATCCTCACCCAAAGAATAGCTACAATCTTATGCTTGAAGGCTGGAGTTAGAGGGAATTGGGAAGCAGAAGAAGAAGTTCCTCTGACATCACCACTCTTATTGACAGGAGTGAGTAAAGGACCCAGAAACCAGAAGAAAAAGGGGGTATTGATTAAAACAGGAGAAGAAGCTTCAACAGCAAGAGAAGAAGAAATGAACACAGAAACTCCTCCAGATAGTCATAATTTCACATTTGCAGACACTGCAAGGCAGGATGACAGAAGTCCAGTGGATTTCTCCTTCCCTTTAGCCAGTTCTCCCTCCATGCAAGGCAGAATATTCAGAGAACAGGGAGAAAGTTCTAGGGGGACACAAGAGAACAAGACAATCATGGAAATGCTCCTCGCCATGCAAAATAAGATGGAAGCAAGGGAAAAAGAGTGAGGTTGCAACAAGAGTTCAGGGAAGAAGTTTATGAAAAAGAATTAAAAAGAAGAGATCAAGAATGGGAAGAAGAATTGCAGAGAAAAGAAGAAAGGTTTGAATCAGAACTGCAGAGAAGAGAAGAAAAGTTTGAATCAGAATTTCAAAGAAGAGAACAAGAAAGAGAAGCAGAGCAGAAAAAGAGAGAAGAACAAATGAAAGGGATATTTAAACAACAAGGGGAAGATTTCAAGAAGGAAATGGAGGAAAGAGATAGCAAACTTCTGCAGAAACTCAAGCTGATTCATGAGACCTTCTATAACAATCAGTTTAGGCGCGATTCCCAACTCTTAACCATCATGAAGGAGAAAGAAGAAAAAACATGCAACCAAATGGGACGAGACGATCAAGGATCCCAAATTTATACAAGTCTATACAAAGGATTTCGAGAAGAAAGCCGGATGACAGTGGACAAGAATCAAAGGGAGACTGAAGCCTACAGGCAGGTAGAATGGTTGGAAAACTTGGATCTGATCAACAATAATCTCTCGAAATTTCTGGAAATAATGACGGAGATGGAAAATACAATGAATGGCCTGGGGAAGAGACAAGATCAACTGAATGAGAAGGTGGACTACTCCAATCAAATCTTCATTGAAGAACAAGCCGAGAAGGAAAGCAAAAGGAAAGGAAAGAATGGAAATGAAATTTCCCCCATTCCTGCCTCATTTAGATACTCGACTGATCCCCAAATATCTACTCCAGCAAACAAAAGAAAAAAAAGAAATAGATCCATTCCCTAAGTTGCCAACAACCTTTCTCCCTTTCTCACTCTATACTGTGTTCTAAATCGTTGCAAAGAAAATCAGAAATAAAATGAGAAATTTAAATTGAATTGTTTGGTGCTACTTTGCATTTGATTGAAAACCAATGTTATAAGACTATGGTTGAATGATTAGAAATCAAAGTAGAAATAGTTCTTAATAAAATCATTGAGAGACATTATCTTAATCAATAAAGCAAGTAGAGTAGGAGTAAAGCTGAAATGAGGAAAATTCGCACAAGGACAAAATGTATCTAGTTTAATTGCAATAAGTACTTATATTTAACCGAGTAGGTCCAGCTTTAGAGGAAGGTAATACAAACAGATGAAACAAACATATTTTGAGTTTCAGGGTATGAACAGAAGTCAAGGAACCCGTTGAATATCAATTAATCCTAACTACTCATAAATAAAATGGGTCAAGATACTTTATAGTTAGTCACAAATGATAAATCCAGATTCTAGAATTCTGTTAGATTATCGATTGAAGTGAAATCCTAGGGTGATTCAAATTGACAAGAGATGATACAGCCATTTCGATAGTTTGAGCCATTCTAGCCATCCCTATTCATATGCCGAGGCATACAAGAGTCTTAAATTGAGCCAACAAGCCTATTTTTTTAAAAATAGACCCATGGAAACCCCAACTCATCTTAAGACATCAATCCTTCAGTAAAGAACCTACGATCACCCAGGAATTCAAAGAGGAAGAAAGGAATGAAGTTTGGGGGAGTTTATATTTTTGAGGAACTCAAAAAGGGAATGATAAGAAAAAGGCAAGGAGCAGAAAATGCAGCAGAAAAGAAGGCTTATAGGGATAAGTTTTATCTTGTGGCCTAACTCTCTTGAACAATTAAGTTCTTAGGGGTGTTTCAACACCTAGTACCCTAATGCCATCTGGTATGGGAGCTACTAACCCAAAGTTCGCTAAGAGTGTTAGAAAGCCTAAAAAGTTAAAACATTGCACTATCCCTTATGGTAGCAAACCAAGGAAATTCTCGAAATTATAAGAGCTCAATAGAAATACAGCTCGAAACGAAGAAATCAAAGAGATATCCCAAACATGAAGTTTAGGAGTTTACTGTGAGAAACTATAAGAAAGAAGCGGAAGAAGAGAAGAGAAAATGTTCAGGTGATCTAACCTTAAAATTCCTTCCATCCTACCCATTACCCAAGCCTCACAATATAAGCCCAAAAGACCTGATTGATCTGGAAGGCTGAATTCACCTACTTTAGTGGAGATCAATATGAAAAACAAGCCTATGTAATTTGGAAGAAAGGAAACATTCAAAATTGTGAAGAACTTTAGGGAGTTAAATGACTCAGCCATAAATTGAGAAAGGAATTTGATTCATTATTCAACAGGATCCAATGAGTATATTGTTTGTAAACACCAACATGATAGTTTGCATAACATAAAGAGTAGAGACCAACCTTTGAACTGGACTTGAAGTTAAATATAGAAAATTTTGCATACCTTGCATTGCAATTAAATCAATGAAACCGCAAATCACGTAAAATGTCCTTTGCTCTGAGGACAACAATTTCTTTATTTTCCTTGCTCGAGGACAAGCAAAATTTTTGCTCGGGGGAGTTTGATGAGCTTAAAAGTCATCTCTTTAGTCCATTTTTCTCGTTTGATTTTCGCTTAAAATTGAATGTTTAATATGTTTAATTATAGAAGAAACTCACCAATTTGTCATTAGCAGAAGGAAGCAAGAAAGATGAAAAATGCAAAGAATAAGTGGATAAAATGCAATGATAGTGTGAGCGTAAAATAAAAGCAATCGTCAACTATCGATGCGCCTCGAGGTTCACACACCCAGCTCTAAGGTCGCGATATCGTGAAGATTAAAAAGGAATTTGATGTGTACGCGATTAGGGATCACAAATGTAGGTAGCCGAGGAAAGAGCAGAATTAAAAGAGCGATGTCACATTGTGAAGTCTCTAAGTCGCGACATCATAAACAACCGCTAGTAACTTCCGGAAGAAGATCGCGATGTCGCGATTAAGACAGATGTCGCGACACCAAGTACAACCAATTGATACCGGCAGAGAATTATGGATGAAGTCAAGACATCACAAAGAAAACATCTGAAGGCTTCAAAACCGTGAAGTTAATGTCGCGACGCCAAGAAGCACCCATTCACAACAGCAGTTAATTTACTTGATGTCGCGACAAGAAGACTGATGTCGCGACACCACAACAAACAGTAGAAGAGTACAAGAGAATTTAGCTGATGTCACGGCCATCGTGTGGAACAATCTGCCTGGCAAACAAGAGCCGCGGAGCTGATGTCGCTGGCAAGAAAAGCGAGGTCGCTACATCACGACAAATCGCGGGAAGGGTAGAGACTCGAAATGATGTCGACAACATCCTCGACGCCGCCGACATCAGGAACAAACCATTGAAGACTGCAGCAGGACTAGAATGGATGTCGCCACAAGGCCATGCGATGTCGCGGACATCACAAGCAATCAACTGAAACCTGCAAGGGCATAAGATTGGTGTCGTGACAACATGAACGACCAGTTCATAAGATGCAGAACTTTAAGTCAATGTCGCGACATGAGATTCGATGTCGCGACAAGAGAACTGAGGCCGCAACGTGAGCAGTGACCTGGGCCTGGGTACTTTGAAATCCACAGCAGGTCACATTGGGTTTAGGGCCCAACTGAGAAACCCTATAAATAGAAAGCTACCCAGATTGAAAACGCGTCGCAGCGTATCGAAGAGAGATCCGCAGCCTAGGGCTTCACTTTTATTTTTCTTTCTTTTCTTTCTTTTCTTTTCGCTGCTTTTAGAACAGATTATTTCTCGTGATTTTCTTTTTCTTTTTTTTCTCGCTTTATTTTGTTCGATCTGAATGTTACCGCTGAAATAAGCCGAATGCCTAAATCAATTTCTTTTCAAGTTACTACCTGATCGATGGAATTTCGACAAATTTGAAATTCGATTGTTCCGCGCTTCCAATTGCAATGCTCTATTGATCGCTGAAGGGCCGTAGTGCGTAATTCAAGAATCGGGCGAACTCAAATTTCTCCATCAAGAGAACGTTTTAGTTAGAATCGATCTTTCCCTGTAGTATTTTCCAAGATTCTGCCCATTTCACTACGAATTTACTCAGATTATTGGTTTATTGATTTCGATCTGAATATCGCCTTATACCCAAGTAAGAATCTGCTACATTACCCCGATTTCAAGGAAGTCCTCTCGAGTGACACACAGAAGACAATCCCGGGGTAACGATAGTTCTTCAAGGGTATACTAACCGCTTATTAGGGGATCCGTTGCGTTTGCAAGTTCACTTAGATAAATCCTTTTCACTTGGAAAGCTAAGAACGAGTCAATCCACTTATCTATTTAAACAAACGTAGATTTCACTCTCAATTCTGATAGCGCAGGCCAATCCCGTGTTAGCCGAGATCTAATCAAGGAAAGGTTGATCGATTCTAATTTCGAGGAAGAGTAATTTGGAAGTTGTATATCCTTGCTTGACCGATAACTTGGGAGCTAAGGTGTACAGTCCATAAAATGGGTATGAAGTATTGCAAAAGAAAAATACCCAGATTAAGGAAGTTCTTGTTAAAAGTAGTTATCTAAATCCCTGTAATTCGAGAATCAGTGAAAATGAGATAACAAAATGTGGAGCGTGGAGAGATCCAGCCTGCACTAAATTGCCTTGACATTTTTAACTTGAGATAATCAAGAAATCCAATCAATATCTACTACAGGAATTGACTGCTCACTATCACTGCTTTCTCGATGTGTCTCTTTTATGATAATTAACCAAGATTCATTTCTTGTTATAGAACTTAGTTTGTTCTTCATTCATTTATTTCATTTTTTATTCTAATTTTCATTTTCTCATGCTTAGTTAATTCTCCAAATTTTTACGTCGAACACTTTTATCAACTCCGATGGTCCAATAAGAGGAATTTTTGAGGCCGTAGTTGATTTAAAATTTTGAGATCCTGTGGGATCGACATATCTGACTTAACCATTTTTTATTACTTGTCGACCTGTGCACTTGCAGAATATCAGACCAAAACCAAATTTTGAAAATGATTTATTTTAAGAGATTGGTGGGTTATATAGTGTAAGGATGAACAAAGTTTTGATACTGTTGCTGGGGATTAGACAATAGTCCTTGGTAATAACGTCATAAATTTGTATATGTCCTTTGGTCTATTAACAAACGCTCTGATATTTGTATGGAACTTTTACGAGACCTCATTTATAATTGTTATGGTTTTATATATTTATGTATAATCGGGTATTAAATTAATACATGGTGTTACTCCCTTCCTTATAGGTCCCACCCGTATCTTCCCTAGGGATTATACAAAGGGGACTTCACTAGGCGACCACCCGTGAAACCGGGAGGGTATCCGGCTCCGTCCCGCTGCACCTGGTATCAGCCTCTAGGTTTCTAAATTCCTGGGGTCGTATATCATTGCGGCAACTCATCCAAAGGTTTTTGTATAAATTCTTCCTAACCTTATCCTTGAAATTGATTAGTTCTTCTTCCGAGCTTAAGACTTAGAGGTCAGCAGATAAGACTACGTACGCCTGAATAAGGTAACCATTCGTAATCAATATCCTTTCACTTCTGATTACATTCTATTTGATCAGGCCCTGTGGTGTAAGAGTATTCTCAAGGAGTGACTCGAGGTCGTGGTTCCATTGTTAAGGATTGCGGAATCTGACATTCCCAAAGACGGCATTCAAGACGAGATATGGGCGTTAGGTTTCAAGGATGTCTTCGACTCACCAATGCCCAGCAAATTTTCATGGATTTAATGAACCGGTCTTCCGTCCATACTTAGATCTAGATTGTCATTTTCATCGATGATATTGCAAACAGAAGCAGTCGGGACATGAGAGACACTATTTGTGTCATTTAAGGCAATACCAGTTGTATGCCAAGTTCAGCAAATGAGAATTTCGTCAGACCGAGTGGGTTTCTGACATGTAGTTTCGCCGATGGTATCTACGTGGGATCCTAAGAAAGTAAGGCAAGTAAATCGGGAGTAACCAACTGGCCATGACAAAAGTGCGGAGTTTCCCAGATTGGGGCGGTATTATCGCAGTTCATAGAAGGGTTCTCAAAAATAGCGTGACCACTCTGTTTGTTGACTAGAAAGGAGATCGAGCCAAAAATGTAAGAGTTTTGGCTCATTCTTGTAAATGGTTCTTTTTCTGTGGTTCGTCGGGGGAACTTCTCCTAACCCTAGATGAAGGATATATGTAAAACCCTAATCCTTGGTTATTTGTGTAAGGATTTGAGGGGATTTTTGTATGAGGATATGATTTATGGATTTCTTTGAGAGCCAGATTTCATCATAATCTTAGATTGGGCTGAAAGGATGAGTTGGCAAACCCCAGTTATGGTTTTAAGGTGTGTGCCGAGAGATGTTTCGGCTGAATAGAGTGGTTTCGGCGTGGGTTTGAGTAAGCCAATGAATTATTGGAAACTTATGGAAATGGGCGGGAAAGAGATCTTAAATTATGGGCATTTTCGTAATGGATTTTTTGTTATGGCTGTGTTGTTAGCATTTTCAAGCATAACTCGATCATTTCTGCTCCAAAAAAAAAAAAAAAAAAAATAATAATTAAGTGATTCATGTGGCTGTGTAAACTAGACTTCAAGGAGCACAAATACTCTGAAAATGTGTGTGTCCAAATTTGCAACCCATCGACCCCAAGATTCATTCAAAGCTGGCTATGTCGTAGAACATACCTCAAGCTCGCGCTTCGAATCGGGTGGGATTCCAATTGAAAAGAATCCCTGAAGACTTTATCTCCAAATGAGTAATATGGAGATAGGAAATTCAAGAGGTGTTTTATAGACTCGAAAATCCAGATTCCCGGGCGAGGTAAAATGGTAATTTCGTCAGAACCGGAATTTTTTTAGATCTCGGATGATGAAACCTGACTTCACCGCTGGAATCGCTCCTCGCTAAATCTAGCTACCACGTCGACTCGTCGACCGAGACGTCGGAATTTCACGCCGGTGCAACGAGAGGGATGTAGGACACTTTGGCACGTTTTTGGCGTGGCCCAAGAGTGCAAGGCCACGCGTCAAGCCAGCGGGAGAGTCAACTCGAGCCTGCGGCTCACTTGGGACACATGGCATCATGCCATTTGATAGAAATCTCAAGGCAGATGGATAAGGATAAGGGTGTAATCCCATGGTCCAATGAGAAATGGACATGTGGCGATTTAGACGACAATTCCTCTTGACCAAGTCTTCCAAACTGCCTGGGAGTAGCAGAGAAAGGAGAGACCAACCGGAAAAGGAGAGTGGGAGGAAGAGAGGGTTTTTGGGAGAGAGAGGCTCCACCTTCTCTAAAATTCCCTATGATCTGACCGGCGGCTTCCTGGCGAGGCAAGGAGCAGTGTGTTGCTCCCCACGGCAAGGACTACACGTGGTCTCCAAAGGGGAGTTTCGACAAACTCCGAAGGTAGGTTTTTCTCCTACTTGCTTACTTCAGGCTGGCGTTATGTAATGGATAGGATTTGTCGAGGCCTGGATGGTCGCGGGTTTCGCCCAAAAGCTGGACCGTTAAGAAATCCCTAGATATTTGACACCACTTGGACTGCTTCAGGTGGGATTTGGCTTGAATCGTAAGATGTTGTTATTGCCATGAGAAAATAACATGTTTATGTGATTTGTGGCAGCTTCCAAGATGGATCGCCGTTGTGCTCTAAAATTTCATGTGAAGCTAAGTTTATGTTATTATTGTAAAATGAACAACATGATTTATGGAACTAATTATGGTTAATCTATGCATGAGTGATATATTAGCATGTGTTATATGTTTGTGTGCCATTGCATCAGAGACTTAGCGGGGAAAACCCAAGTAGGGAAATCTCACCACCGGGGCTTTGCCTCACCTACGGGACCATTTTTTCAGGCACCGAAGACAGACAGGATGGAAGATCCTTGTGTTTTAGAGGCGAAGAAACGGCCAAGATGGCCCTCTCTTGTATTTTGTAAAATTCTGGGCAAGAGACCCATTTTATAAATTGTAATTAAATACAATTGTAAATATATTGTAATTAACAAATTTTTGTATAAATATACATTTACGAGTACGATGCGAGTCTAAGTGGTCATTTACATCGTGTACGTGCCTCTACGACGGAGACATGTAGAATTCCTCGCGGGTCGACGGGTAGTCAACGGACCCTCGGGATCGGGGCGTCACAGCTTTTATGTTGAGTGCGTTGTTCGGTAACCTCAATAATGAGTGTTGAATGTCGATCCTAGTAAGTGTAAGAGAGAGTGCACTTGGGGATCAAGGTTTATGTTGAAGGCATAGATATATGTGAGTCGAGTGGTGATAAAGTAATGACCACTTGAGTAATTTTTATGTGTGACACGTGATCGTGAGAGGCTAAGGAATCTTATGACTTGTTATTTGCAAACCTCGATATTCTCGGTTTTGACTTCCTCAGAGACTTCATGATCTCGAATCTAAGGAAAGTAGGATCTTATAGCCTTCTCCTACTGTGATCGGTGGGTTTGATGTTATGGGAATTCTGTACCATTCCGTGCTTTGACTGGTGATTTTCTAGATATATATAAATGTATATTTTTATATATATGGAAATATTTGGGTTAACTGGTACATGATGTTTCTTTTAACTATCCACGTGGTTGGATGCTTGTGAAATTGTTTTAAAGCGTGACATAGGTACGAGACTGCAGTGAGGGTCCCATTGATGAGGTAAAGTACCTAGACGATGACTAGTCCTCGAAGCCATAGCTTCCCAGGAAGGTCACAAATATACCGGGTGTGGGCATATCCCTTAGTGGTAAGTCCCAGCAATTTGTCGTTGTTATGAGATGATCAGCTAGTCCCTAGGTGAAAGCCTAAAGGAGTCACTGGCGAGGGGTCAGATGGTAGTACGGCCCATGTTTCATCATCAACCTATTATTTGTAAAATGCCTATGTTTTGAGATATCTTGAATTATGTATAATTGAAATGTTTATGAGCAGCTTGTTAGGGGATCTACCACTGAAATAAGCCGAATCTTTACCCCATTATTTCCTCCCACCTTAGATGTAGGTATCGAGACCACCAAGGTGGACATGAAAGTTGAACCTCGTAAGGCTTCGAGGATGGAAATATTGTACAACCTTAGCTTGTCGGGTGGTCGAGCATATGTTTTGGATGAATATTTAGTGTTATGTGGATATTCAAAGGATCTTGAGTTTGGAAGTCGAGATCTATACTTTAAACTCTCCGAGGGGGTGGTACGCCAGAAGTTTAGGAAGCTAAATCCTCGCCACATCGATCTTTTGAGATTGTTGAGAGGATAGGTCCAAAGTGGGCCTATGATTAGATTTTGCCTGGAGGAGTTTTCTCGAAGTCCCTAATGTGTTCCACATCTCCATGCTACGCAAGCATATCTGCATTCCTCACACAGGTCGGAGACACCGAGATCGAGCCGAGGGATGACTTATCCTATGAGGAGCAAACATGTTCTCGGTAGAGAAGAGAAGGAGCTTCAACAAGACAAGATCCTTAGTGGCTGGTCCTTTGAGGAACCACCTAGTCGGTGAAGCTGATCGAGCTGAAGACCAAATGCGAGCCAAAGATCCTCATCTCTCGACATAGGTACGAATTTCGTGGACGAAATTTTTCTTTAAGGAGGGTAGATTGTAATGACCCGCACCAAATAATACAAATTTTAACCAAGTTGACCAAGTTTGACCAAGTTGACCAAGTTTGACTTTTTCGAGGAGGAATAGTTTTAGGTTAGCTAAGGCACCATTTCGTAGGCCTCGTCGATACGAGTTCATATCTGGCGAACGTGTCATACCCGATCACTTGATAAAAGTTACTCGCCATTAGAAGTTCAATAGCAAAGACTTTATCGTTGTCCAAGTTCTGTCTGGGATTTTTACTCGAAAGCGACCCTAGACCCTATATAAACATAGTTTGTGATGCCAAATGAAACCCCAGCCCAAAACAATACTGAGCTCCCAAACCCTAAGAGAAAATCAAACCGGAACACCTGGGGCTTCAGCAGCCACCGCGCGCCGTGAGACCGGGACCGCACGAGGCACCACCGGCCGCTGTTTATACACTCCGTGGAAATCCACTCAAAGCGCCTAATCGCCGGACGATGCCGACCGTAAAATTTTACGGCCAACCCGCCGTCGAACCCGCCGAGATCCGCCCAGAACCCGACCTACGGCCAGACCGATGCCACCCGGAAGCTTTGTGATTTTCGACCATTTTCCGGCCACCTCAGGCCACCCCATATCTCCTTTCCACCATTTTTGGACCTTCAACTCATCTACGTGGTCCTCGCGCATTTCGCATCGCTTGGAAGTTACATTGAAAACGAAATCTGGGCAGGCTGATCGGGTTTTCCGGCTACCACAATGATCGCTTGACCAAGGTAATGGTACCAATGAGTTCCCCGGTCTCTTGGGCTTTCCATTTATATGTGGTTTGTAAATTTTGGACATCATGGTCGGGTTTCCATTTTTAGGTTGTTTCGTACTACCGAGAAGTTCGATCTAAAGAGTACCGACATAATGGAAAAATTGAAGGTATTAGTGAAATTGGATGTTTAGGAATTATCGATCGGTTCAATTTCGAGAAATTAGCTCCAGCGAAAAAGCCCCACTTCTTGTGTATCTGCCCATAGGGCACACCCTATAATCGACTCCGCTTCGAGTCCAATTTGATGGTTTCATGTTCGTTATTCGGTGCCCTTCGGGCATCCTGGGTTGTTGGTCCATTATTAGAGCCTAAGCGGAGTTTTATCTATATTACGTGCACTCACGCCGTCGAGATCATCCTGCGGGAGCAGGACTGAAATGCCCATAGTCTCGTGAGTGGTTTATATGCTTTTAAATGATTTGGGATATTATGTCATATATCTATTATGATTTAATACTTTGCATATATACCGCTTTTGATCAGATGGTCAAGTTGCATTCAAACGTGATTTTCGGTTTCATATAAAACAAGTTATCATTTCATGAATTTTGTCAACATTTTAACTATTTGAAAGTTTTACTGCGGTTCGTGGGATGAGTCTGTGTTTGGATATTTTGGGTACATGGATTGAGGTTAAACTATCTTGAAAAACTATTGTAAAAGAAAAGGTGATTTTGTGGATCGACTGATACTTCAGATAGTTGAAAGGTACATGTGAGAATGGGAACGGTTATTAGGCTGCTACGCTGTCGTGAGGTCTAGCTTGACCTCGACGTTTATTAGTTGCCACGCTGTCGTGAGGCTCGCTTGACCTCGACCGCTTATTAGTTACCACGGGTGACGGAGGTCGCTTGACCCGACGGTTTGGTACCCGGCTTCTGCTTACTCAGATGGAAGGCTCCGCTTACCCGACGGTTTAGAACGGGTACATGGTACCTAAGTGCAACGCTGGGTTTTATGCGGTACGGACGCTTGTTGATTTTTCAACATGGTATAACTATTTTAATACTCATGGTTTGGTGCATTTATGGTTATTTTTATCACTTGATGACAATACATGTTTTGTGCTTGGTTTATGTCAGGTACGCTCGTATTATGTTTCTCTTAACATCGGGTCGGCTAATTTGTCGAGCATGATCTCGCATATGTTGGATTTGGGGTAAAAGTTGGTTTGGTAAAATGTTTCTAAATCCGGGAACTTACAAAGAAAGAACGAGCGTTTTGAGGAGCAGAACCATTGAAATATAAAATGTTATTTTTCCTTATAAACTATGCCACTCATCGAGATTTATTATCTCACATTATTGTTTTAAATCAAGCCCCTAGGTCCGCATACTGTGAGGGCCTATTCGGCACTCGTGAGATTTGACGTCGCTTCTCTCCGCCACAAATTGTCGCACTCTTATCGCATTTATCTATTTTGGAGTTTGTTGTATCGACTTATTCATTTCTACTTGTACCCCCTAAATCCACACAATACTCTTAGAACGCCTGATATCGTATTTGAACTTTTTACGAGACCTCATTTATACTTGTTATGGTTTACATTATGTATAATTGGGTATTAAATTAATACATGTGTTACTCCCTTCCTTATGGGTTCCACCGTATCTTCCTAGGACGATGCTGGGACTTCAATTAGAAGGACCACCCAGAACCGGGAGGGTATCCTGCCTGTCCTCATGAGATGTTTACGTCTATGTTATACCTTTGGATTTAGAGTTCTTATGTTGAGCATTATAGCAGACCAAATTTGTTTGGAGAATTAAGATCTTATAAGGAATTATTTGAAACTAGTTGAACTTTCTGAACACCGATTGTGTTTAATTAATGGCTAATAAGATCTTGAAATTTGGGATTAGACTTAATGTCTTAAATAATGGAGACATAAAGACAACTTTTGAAGGAAGCTTATTACTTTTTGCTTACGATCTACCCTAAAAGGATGCAAAAGTATAAATATTTAAGACAAAATTTTGATATCATATATAAAGTGTTATGATATGATTATTTGTGACTTTGGGTTTAGTGTGATCGTGATATGGAGGTTTACATCAAAGACCTAATAGTACTTTGCAACTACTTTAGTATTTCTAAATGAGTGTGGAAACTTATTACCATGGATTTTGTGATAAAGTTACTGTGAGAACCTTAGTTGATGACAATGTTTCATTATGATGGTTTGTTTATGGACAGTCTAATAATTTTTCATCGCACTTTAGCTTCTCGATATTAAGGGGATTTTGATAATGTATGAAATATTTGATTCTATGGTATGTAATAAGAATTCTTATTTTACTTTTAGATTTTGACTTCGTTAAAAAAAAAAAAAAAAAAAATCAAAGTTCTAAGTTAGTTTTGATAGTAGCTTTCATACTTACACTAATGACTAATTGAGGAAAGTAATCACAAGTTGGAAATATTTGTTGAGATATATTGTTTTAGACTTGAAAAGTGATCGAATGAGTTTCACTTTGGTTACCCTTGTAGAATAGTTTAAACTAGTAATGAGATTATATCTCGAAGGTTTATGGTAGAAGTTTATGACTTCCTATGTGTTATGATCATGGTTGAGGAAAAAAAAAAACACACGAACTTGTGTAATTGACTACTGAAAGGATAATCCTGATTGAAGAGAATTTGGAAGAAAATCAAGGTACACATAAGTGATATGTTGATAATGTGACGCCCCAAACCCGGGGGTCCGTTGACTACCCGTCAACCCGCGGAATACAAGTGGAGGTCGGGTTACCCGACGCCACTTTTAGAAAATCGGGCAGAGTCTCCTTTGTACGGGGAGCTCTACCCATATACAAAACTTGTCTAAAACCTGCATATCCTGTCCCAAACAGTGCAATATAGTCCAATATCCAATACGCCACTCAGCCTTGCTAAATACCCTCAATATGCATGTACCAACCATGAATCCAACCCCAGATAACCTATAGTTACAAGAGTTACAATATTTTCACTCTTAAACCATACATATATTAAACTTAAAGAGTTCCAACACATGTAAAACCACACCAAAGCCACATCTCGGCTTTCTTCGTAACTCACTTCAGGACGAGCCGTCTCTCGCACGCTCCCTCGTGTAAAAAAGGGGTCCCACGACGGGCAGAGCTAATGTCAGAGGAGAATCGCCTAAATGGGCTACTTCACCACCAAAGTGCAAAGGCACGGCTCCAAAATAAACATACATCCGGGCGTAAATGATGATCCTACTCAATGTCTACATGGACTAACTCAGATCCCGAGCTCATCGACTTCAGACACTCCCGCCAAGCCTCGCGATGAGAATATTATGTTTTATTTGTTTGTGGACCACCATGTGTATATATCAATGGCCAGCCCGCATTGATATATTATTTGTTTGTGGACTACCCGATGAATAATCGGGTCGCCCGACGACATATATTTAATTTGTTTGTGGATCTACTCCTCCGATGAATACCACTGGGCCGTCCGCTTAATTTGACTACCGATAATTAATATTTTTTAGACAACCCTCTCGAACCATTTTCTAGATCTGCCTCATGCACTAACTCCTATAGTCCAGGATGTTCCCAGCAGTATATGGAATGCAAGGTAAAGTTACTTCAATACAAGCTTAATCATTACGGCAAATATGTAAACATGCACATATTCACATAATATCCAATCACACAATTATACATGTACTATCATTTCAAACATCAAAATTAGCTCACTTGGGCTAATGATCAAACACGAGCAATTTAATTTAAATCACTCAGCCAAACACATATTTTCACAAAAATATATTTTGAGAACACTGTTTTGGGAATAGTGAAACTCTCGATTACTATTCCCAAAAATCACAATCATCTGCTCAATTTAGTGAACTCACTACCGGCCATTCTCGCCTTTCACATCAAAGCAAGATTTATTTCACAATTTTCATAATTTATCAACAGCCCCTAAAACAAGTACCCGCTGCACTGCTCCAAAGAAATTGATCACCCGGTCCCGATCGATCAAACGGCCGCTCAAGGCCTCATACCAACCGAACATTGAAAACACTTAAATAAAGTAAAACCCAAGTAGGGAGAAACTCTACCTCTCGGAGTTTGAGTAAACTCTAAACCGGCATTCACGCGAAGCCCCTCTCCCACAGCGCTCCTTCTTGTCCCGAGACCGCGACGTCTAGATCGTCCGTATTTTTAGAGAGAAGCTTGACACTCTCTCTCTACCCAAAGCTCCATTTCCGTTCTGCATCTCCTGCTCCTTTTCTCCCCTTTTTGTTTTTGCTCATTTTCAATTTGTAGAAGAAGAGCACTGTAGCTCTTTTGTCTTTAGTTCATTTAATCCATTTTATTTATTAATTCCCTTCTTTCACCAGTTTTGACATTCTATGACTCTTCTGGCCATCCATTTTTCATCATCTCATGCTAACTTTAACAGTATATACTTAACAGAGCAGACTCTGTCTATCAAAATTCACATCAACATGGCATCAAATCACCCGATAACTAATATTACGAATCCCACGTGTTAACTAGATTTTTTGAGACGATTCCAACTGTGAAATTGTTTCATCATCCGAGATCTAGAGAATTATGGATTTTTAAATCGAAATTACAATTTTGTAATCGAAATACGATTTTGCCATTTTTCCGTAAATTGAATTTCTGCCCATGATAATCCCAAGCAATATTCAGTATTTGAATTTATGATTATGTTATCTTAAAGTTTTATTGAGTTAAATTGAGATATTTGGAAGTTTGAAAACTGCTGGAGAAAAGGAAAACTCTCGCCTCTCGATTTATGGGCTTGTTTGAAATATTAGAGAGAGTAGGTACCTTAGCATATAAAGTAGCTTGCCCCACAATCGCCTAAGATTCATAATTTCCATGTTTCGACCTTGAGGAAACAGGTTTTGATGCTTCATGTTGTGGAGTTGGAGCCAATTCAGAGAGAGGACTTGACTATGAAAAGAAACGTTCAAATTGTGGATGTGATGAATAAGGCTCTACGACATGTCGTTGTCAAGTTGGTAAAAGTCCAATGGAGCACCATAATCCAAGAGGCCACTGGGACTTAGGGGAAGAAGAGATGAGAGAAAACATCCTCACTATTTCAAGACTTCAAGTTTAGAGGATCAAACCTCTTTATGCCGAGGGAGAATACACCCAGAATTTGTATAGGTATGCTAGGGAAAATAATAATGACAGAATTTGTATAGGTATAAATTAGGGAAAATAATAATGACAGAATTTTACAAAGACAATGCTATGAAATACAATGATAATTGAATTAGACGTTATGGAAATAATGATAATTCAATTAGACGCTATGAAAATAATAATGGTAATTCACCTAGTAATTAATCACTTTAATGAAAGTGATCGTTATGAAAATAATATTAATGGTAATTCACTAGTAATTAATTAATTAATTTAATGAAAGAGGGTAAAAGGTAATTTTCCTAATAGATACCCTGTGTATAAATTGAGTAAGATAAGAAAACTCTTTCTTATTCATCTTTGAATTTCTCCGACGGGTAGAATTCTGAAGAGACGGCACGCTTGATCAGTGGTTTGAAGAACAAATTTCTCTAGGTAAAGATCTTCCTCTTATTTTATTTTTCAGATTTCTTTTGATAGATTCTTTAATCTTCTTCAGCTTTAGATGAACCCCAAGAAGTCAGATGATTTTCTCTCATTCCTTAAAAAAAAGAAATAAAATAAAAATAAGTATTGGTGGTGTCACATTGAATTACTTTGAGTATGAGAATGAAAAGAATTCTAAGGATAATTTTAAAGAAAATAATGATAAACAAATAGATAAATTTGAAAAGGCTGAATTTTGTATAACATATGTATTTGATAAGTATTTAAATATATATGTATTTTGGCAAGTAAATATTTTATTAAGGATTGAGATTTTATTAGGATAAGAAATATGATTAGAATAGTATTGTAAATTATAGGAAAATAAGATCCGTTATCAATACTTGTTATCAAGTATGATAATTGTTAGGTAAAAAGACTATATGTGTATTGTATAATAATATAATTTGTAAAATAGTATTAATATTATTTCTTTCTAGTAAGATTTAGTTCCTGATACATATAAAAAATAAATAAATTATTAAAATAAGATTGAAAGGAATATGAGTTTTATAAAATTTGTAAACTACCTAATTCAAATAGTTAATATCATTCAACGCTTGTCAATATGTTTGAGGTGAACAAAAATAATATCATTATTAAGAACATCAAAATTATGAAAGTGCTAAGAATAAATAAGTATTGATGATAGTTTCTTTCATTATTTTAGAGAAATATTTTACTGGAGATGAAATTCCTTCTATTTGTAGCTCTTCAGCTTTTGAGTACTTTCAGGTAAGGGATTCTAATACGCCTTTCAAAAAACATTATTTATATATATATATATATATGCATGCAGTGTGATGGTTAATGCGCATTTAAAAAAAAAAAAAAAGAAAATTGTTTTTTTACTTCATTTGAGATGAAAATTATTTTAACTGAATTATATATAATTTGGTTTATGAAAAGTTTTACTTGTTTTATTTATTTGATTATCCATGGATCAAGAAAGTAGTTTTGTATGATTGTGAATGAGATTTGGTTTGTTAATAAAGAAAATGTGGAGATATGATGTTTGTAATTTGAAATTGAATGAAAGATTTGGACTGTTAGTTCGTCATTAACGTGGAATAATAGTTGACACTATTAGGCCTTATTAAATCGGATATAATAATTGACTTTACATTTTCTATGGGGAATGTAATTGATTTGAACCCTGTACTCTAAAGGGGTTTGGTTAGAGGTTTACTAGTACAGTAGTGTTTGGTTCCGTCCACCTTAAAGGGAACAATTTGCTACCAGCCACCCATTTGAAAGTCCCACATAATCAAGCACCATTTGATATTTTGATGATCAGAGAAAATATATTTGAAATGTATTTGATTTTGATTTGATATGAAAGTGGCTGAATCAGTGTGAATTTGATATGAAATTGCTCGATCACATTTGATATAGAACCATTTGAAATGGATGTGAGGAATGTTTTTGAAGCAAATTTTGCTAATGTTCCAATCCTATTTTTAAATCAAAAGTTTTGATGAAAACATCTCTCCTATTTGTTATATGATTGAAAACTTGATCCATGAAAATGTATTAGTATTTTTTATCAAGTTGGTCACCTTTTATTCTTTAAAATTTTCGTGCACCCTTAGTTCAAGGAGGAGGATTTGTTAGGACGGAAAATGGTTTGGCCAGGAATATTTGTTTAAAACTTCTTAGACATTGTTTAGATGTTAAAAGTTTATTCGTTTTGGAATATTTGAGTTTTGGTTATTTGGATAAGTATACTTGGGTTGATGTATTGGTTTCAAAGTTGACATTTGAGGATTCTAGAAAGTTGCATTTACTCAACTGTGTGATTGGTAATTGGACAAAATCCAAGCATATGAAGGTTAGCGTTGCTTCACACTTCAAAACCTTCAGCCTAAGGCTCGAGGGTGGACTGGATGTCATGCCCCTAGGGTGGGCTTTGGGGGCTTGACAGGTGATCGGGCCCCAGACCGGCCTGACCGTTATGGATTTTATAGTGAACTACGCCGAGATAGTTTTCGGGCCAAGTTCAGGGCTAAATTTTTTTAGTCATAAAAATGTAGGACTAAAATTTTGGACTAAGTCTAGATTTTTTTGTTATGTCGAATGTTTATTTTATGAAGTAGTTTTTTGTGTAAGTATTATATAATTTAATAACATGTCAATATGTGTCGATAAGGCATTATATGTGTATTTAAATGTATTAACATAATAGATGTGGGAATTATATATGTTTACATGGTACTCGGGCATGAAGTACGACAGAATGGAACCCATGTAGTGTGCATCATACATGTAACATGAGAACCCAGCCGCATTAGCATTGCATATGCACAGGACATCGCATTATGTTGGGTATAAAAGTATTGAATGTGGTCACCCATCATTGTTGACATTAGTGAGTTCGCATTGACGACGTCCAATAGATGTCTAACTAAAAATAAAATAAAATAAATAAATATAAATAATGTGTGTTAGATTAAGACGAGAAGGGGGCATTAACCTGAGAGTGAAAAGCCTAGAACATGGGTGTAAGAGACCCGCGGTGTGGTCCAAAAAGTTCTGTTGTCAAAGAAGACATACGGTCATGATTATCACATGGACTTCTGGTTGTGTGATAGGAGTTGGGATTGACTAGGGATTGGTTGCCCATTAACACTTGCATTGGGTAATGGAGTCGGTGAGGGCTCGATACATGGGTCATTGGTAATACTAGTGATGGTTTTCACACTTGGCATATGCATGTGTGAGGGAGTTGGTGAGTGATAGGATATGACGTGATGGCATTTAAATGCGTGACGTATATTTGATAAATGAACATTTGACTTGGATGTGTATTTGTTGTGCGACTATTGCATGTGCACTTAGATGGGGAGTAGCCCTTGTAGGAGTCATTCTCTACTGGGCTTTGCTCGCCGTCGTGGACCCCAGTCTGAGTCCGGTACGGGCGTCACACTTAGAGCATATGTGGTACCGCATGCGGAGATGAAGCCCAGGATGAGGCTTTGTTTTTGTTTGTTTTTGTCATGTCTACATTTATATTGAATGGGAACATGTATACCTTTTGTTGTATAAAAGGACGTAAATAGTTGTTGATTAAATAGTCTATCGTATATTTTTGTATATTTGGGAATTAAATATCACGGGGAATGGGTCTCGATATGAGACCAAAATAGGTGTGATATTGGGACACTCGATTTCCACGAGGTTCCACTTGGATTGATAGGTTGTCAACGATAAGGGTGTCAGCATAGTTACCACCACTGCCTTAACAATGATATTTTTCTTTTATATCAAAATGGGAGTCTTTTTACTCTATGACATTTCTCATGGGTAGGTTAAATTTAACATAAACTTGAAGGATGAGCCAAATCAATATTTGTTTTAAAAAAGAGGTTATTTTTTAACTCATAACTTATATTCTCATGTCAAACATTTATTTAAATAATAAAATAATAGTCCGTTACACCTAAAGTTGGTTCTTTTCCACATCGGGATTCACGATATATGACCCAAATTTCAGCCCACAACTGATCCTATGGGCGGGGTCATCTCATAGTAATGGACCTTATGCTCGTGTATTTTCGCTATATAAACACATTGTGGTTTATTATCTATCCGCCACACTTTGTAATTCTTCTCAAATTGATAGTGAAGCTTTCTCCTTGCCTCGTGGTTCATTCGCAAGCGGTTTCAATGTAAATCGCTTTTCCTTATTTTTCGTATTTCTTTATCAGGCTCATCATAACAAGTGGTATCGAGCCATTAGGTTTTTCCGATTTTATCAATGACAACTATGAAATTCTAAATTCCCTTTGTCGATTGAAAAACATCAGATTGGCCAGGCAAGTTAAGACGGGTGTTGTGCTCAAGTAAATGAATTCCGATGAAGCATTGCTGTAACTTCTGACAAGATGCCATCATCGCTGACAAAAGAGAGAAAGAACGTAAGGGATTATAAAGCACTATCTCAAATTCACTACTTATCGAATTAGATTCTCGCAAGACGCTTAGCGACAAGACTACCGGCGAGTTATGGCTGAAGTTGGAAGAGTCAGACGACGAAATTTACGGTAAGTCAGACTAAGCAAATGATCAGATTCGCACCGTATGGCGTATGGTATCTTTAGAAGACTTCATCTTACGACCTTTAAAGAAATTGTTGTAGATCTGAAAACTTTGGAGGTTAAATATGAAAAAGAAGAAGATCTAGGGTTAATGTTGTTATGTTCGCTTCCTAATTCGTATGAGACTTTCAGAGATACGATTTTATATAGTCGTGATACCCTAACCCAAAATGAAGTCTATGAGGCTATGTTTTCTAAGGAGAAAATGAAGCAAAAAATTGTAGGGCTTGAAGTGCATGGTGATAGCCTATTTGTACATGGTAGGTCGCAAGAGAAGAATTCTGGTGAAGAATAGAGGAAAAGGTCAAAATTCAAGAATTCTAATAAAATCGCACCATCGGCGAAGAAAAGGGTCACATCAAGAGGAAGTGTTTCAAGTCGCGTATCAAGGAGAAGAAATTCGAGAACAAACAAGGAGAGAAATCTAGGAAATCAGCGAGGCTGCGTAAGGGAATCGATCATACTAATGGAGAACTTTTGGTCAAGGCTTATAATACTTGAGAGCCGGGTGAAAATCGATTTTAGATTCTGTTTATACGTTTCACATGACTCCTAATTGGGACGGGTTCTCTACATACGAACCTATGCATAAAGGTGCAGTTTTGATGGGTAAAAATGCATCTTGTAAGATAGCAGGTATTGGGATAGTTCACATTAAGATGTTTGATGGAGTAGTTCGTACTCTTGGTGGTGTCAGACATTTTCTTGATTTGAAAAAGGAATTTGATATCCCTAAGTATTCTTGACGCAAAAGGGTACAAATACACTGGTGAAGGTGGAGTTTTGAAGATTAGTAAAGGAACCCTAGTTGTGATGAGGGGTCATCAAAAGATAACCATGTTATATGTTATGCAGGGTTCTACTATTACAAGAGATGTTGTTGTCGGGTGATCTCTGCTCATTATCAGCAGGATGATATTACGAACTTCGCACATGCGCCTGGGCACTCGAAAGGAAAACGATATGGCAAAGTCGAAGTAGAAGAGACTTTAGATGGGCGAAAAACAAGTAAGTTACTTTGTGAGCATCAGGTTTTTAGGAAACATGTTTAGTTAGATTCTCTTAGAATTCATAAGTTAAAGGAGTCGCTTGGACTATCTACATTCAAATTGGGACCTCGCAAAAGTCTCTTCTATGGGAGGTACTACTTCTATGTTGATAATCATTGATAATTTCTCACGTAAGGTATGGGTATTCTTCTTGAAACAGGAAAGTGATGTGTTTTCAACATTCAAGGATTGGAAGACAATGATTGAGAAGCAAACAGGGAGGTAGGTGAAGTGTTTTCGCACTGATAATGGGTTAGAGTTTTGTTTTGATAAGTTTAACACTCTTTGCAAGAAAGAGGGAATTATTAGACATCGTACAATTCATCATACTCCACAACCCAATGGTGTAGCGAGCGCATGAATAGGACTTTGATGAGAAGGTCATATGCATGCTCTCTAATACTCAGCCAAGTAGGTCTTTTTTAAAGAAAAAAGTCACATCCACGTATGTTATTTGATCAATTGTTCTCCCTTACAAGTTATAGAGAAGAAGACTCCTCAAGAGGTATGGTCTAAAGAGGTCTTCCCTACTTATTCAAATTTGTAAATTTTTGATGCCTCGTATATGCCCATGTCGATAATGGGAAGTTAGGAACTCAGATTAATGAAGTGTATATTTCTTTGTTATAAATCTGGTGAAAGGATATAAATCAGGGTGTCCCAAACAAGAATTGGAAATTCAAGAAAGATGTGATTTTTTATGAGACTTCCATGATTCGGGTCTTAGCTTCTATTGACTCTAGTGTTGAGACTGTGTAGAGAGTCGATAAACAGGTGGAGTTTTAGACTTGTTTGGTTCCCAATTTAGATGAGCAAAGTGCTCCCACAAATTATTCCAAGCAATAGCATTCTATCGCTAGAGATGTGAGAGAGGAGTGACTATTGCCACCACATAAATATGGTGAAGCCGATCCGTCACATATGCCTCTGAGTGTAGCAGATATCATTAAGTCCAACGAAGAGCCATCCACTTATGAAGAGGAAGTAAGTCATGGTCGATTAAGGTAAGTGAATGATCGCTATTTAAGAAGAGATGGTCCTTTCATAAAAATGAGACATGAGACGTATGGTAGGCTACCTAGCCAGAAGCAACCATTCGATGCAAATGTGTGTTCAAGAAGAAGAAGGCACACCGGAGTTGAGAATGCAAGGTATAAGGCAAGACTACTAAGAAAAGGTTATACGATTCCGTGGTCGGGATTTCACAAATGTATTCTCTCAAGTGGTGAAGATAGCTCAATTCTAGCTTGGTTGGGATCAGGGCTTTTCATGATTATGAACTGAAAGTGCATGTATGTGAAGATTGCATTTTTACATGGGAGCTTCGAGGAGGACATCTATATGTCGCAAATGGGAGGGTTTACAAATTCTTCGTGTGAGGAGGATTATGTTTGTTTACTTAAGAGGTCTCTTTATGGTTTGAAACAATTTCCTGTGACAACTAAGATAAGAGAATTCATTCATGATCTCTCATGATTTTAAGAGGAGTAGCTTTTGATAGTCAGTGGTTCACTTCAAACGACATGCAATGATCGAGTCACTGTGATCTACTCTTTATATGTTGATGACATGCCAATAGTGTGCCAAGAGTAAAGAAAAAGATAAGAACCTAGAAAAGCGCCTACTTAATAATAAGTTTGAGATGAAAGATCTGGAAGCAACCTAGAAGATTCTTGTGATGTTGATTCTGAGGGATAAAGTGGCAAGAAGATTATCCTTGAGTCAGAAAGAATATATTGAAAAGGTGCTTCGTAGGTTCAACATACAGAATGCAAAGCCTGTTACTAATTCCAATTTGTAGCTCATTTAATTTCATCTATCCTATGTCCACAATGATAAGGAGGTCGACCACATGTCTGTGAGTACCACATTCTAAAGGTTGTGGGTTATTTGATGTATGCTATGGTGTTCGCATCCGATTCGCCTATGCACAAGGTAACCGCAGTATATGGAAAAACCCCGGGTACAACATTCAGCAATTCGGATCATGATACTAAGCCGATCCAGTAGTGTTTTTGGTTGCAATGGGTAAGACTAGAGATGGAGTCAGCAGGGTATATTGATTCCGACATAGCCGAGATCCCTGCCACAGATATGTGTTCGCTACCTATCGAGGTTGTGCTATTAGTTGGAAAGCTACTATTCACCAACAAGAGCTTCACAACTAGCTGCAGGCAGAGTACACGGTAGTTTTCGTGAGAAGCTCAGAAAAGGCCTTTCGTCAAGGGATTGTCAGGAGCCAAGTGATCACTGCAGACAAGACATCGTTTTGTGATAGCCAAAGTGCTATATTTCTCACCAAAGATAAGATGTTTTACGAGGATCTAAGCATATCGATGTGAGGTATCATTTGTGCATGAGAGATTATTGTCAGGTGACGCGCTGTGAGTAGTTTGAACCCAAGACACCAGAGGACATGATGACTAAGTCATTTTCTATATCCAAGTTTGCATTGGTTCAAACTCGTGGACTTAGTTGCTAAGTTTTCGCTTTATTAGGCTTTGTCAGGAAGATGAATATGGTTTAATCTTGTTTCGAGACATGTAGCTCGTTAGCATTTTTCTCACATGATGAAAATTCATGTCAAAGTGGAGATTGTTGTTTTGTGACCCAAATTTGGTTTTGGGGTTATGTCCAACTTCAAGATATGGTGACTACAGAAAAGAAAAAGTTGAGAAAAAATTAGAATTGCTAGGTAGCAAAGAGGCTAGCCGTTGTCAGCCTATAGCCTTTAATTGATCTCAAGGGAGTGCGGGGACTTGCCCTCACAATATAGACCTTTCTACTCGGATATTTTTGTTATATAAACACATTAGGGTTTATTCCCTATCTTCCGCACCTTGTAATTCTCTCTTAAATTGATAGTGAAGTTTTCTTATCTACCCGTGGTTTTTTCCCTCAAGGGTTTCCATGCACCCAGGTTTTTCTCCTTATTTTTATTTTTTTTGTTGTGTCATTGATCATACCAAAGAGATTGGTAACTTCTATTCCGTAGGAAAGATTGATTCAAATTATTTCAACTTTTGGGGTTAATAAGCGGATTGGTCAATTTGAATATACAGAAAGACGTGTTGCCATGGCTTATGCGGATACAGCAACAAAGATCTTTGGACTTCATGAGAGTGAGAGTGTGTGTGTGTGAGAGAGAGAGAGAGAGTGTTGCGCATACGCGTCTCTGTTTGTGTATGTGAAAAAGTGTGCATAATCAGAATCGATTTATGAGTATAATTATACATTACTATTCTTGTAGAAGTTGATCAAATTTAGAAATAATAAACTTATAAGAATATATTCATACAAACTCGAGAAAGGGATGAAGTTCCCATCACAAAACATTTGGTTCCGATAAGTTTTAATATATAATCTGGGTATAGCTCCTATGCTTAGCAGCAAATGCACGATGATGATAAGGACGACGTTAGATGATGACGATGGTATTATTAAGAGTAATAAATTTTTTAAATAACAATAATTTATAATCGAAAATAATAATAGATGATGAAATTAATCGCGCAAACGCCATGACAAATAATTTTCAACTATCGAATTATAATTTATTAGAACGTGAAGCAACAAAATGTTATTGAAAACTTTATTATAATCAAGGATCAAAATATTTGAACACTGATATATCGATAATTAGATTTTACTAGAAATATCGAAAATACTCCAGAAAATATCTATGGATATTTTTACAAAAATATCGGGCCTCTGGATTAAAATTTTTCATATTTTAATTATATAGATGATGAGAAATGATTAAGGTATATTAAAATCAAATGATTAGTAATTATTAAAATTAAATATGTTATATTTAATACATTATTCAAATATTATTGTGTTAAAGAGATATTATTTATATGTTTTTTTGTTATTATTATAAATATTATGTAGATATTGAGGAGATTCAAAATATTATATATTATAATTTTAAATTTATAAATGATATTATTTTACTTCTTTTCCTTTTCAAATTAATATTTGATTTACAAATATTATAAGTTATAATGTAAAATAAAAATAAAAATAAAATATTATAATCAGACTAAGTAGGGATTATGAACAAATAAATAATAAAAGAATATAAAAGTTTGCACTATATATTAAGTGCAATCAATGACTGGTGGTCGATGCGCCACTTTCAGTATTTTCGTGGGTTCAACCCTCCGTAAGCTTTTTTTAGATTGGAGCCAAAGAACAAAGGAAAACCGGGAAAAAAGCTCTGAATATCGAAAATCGAAAAATACCTCTATGGAGATATGACGATCTCCACCGATAACCGATATTTCGCGATATTTCCTACCGAAATATCGAAATTTTGTTCCCGATTATAATCAAGTTGGTGATGAAGTTAATTATTGACTACACACTTAGCTCCACCTGCTGGGCGGTGAATACTAAGCCAAGAGTTTTGTGTGATCTCAGAATAATGAAATCCTTATCCAAGTGGACTCCACCTTACACACCGCACCAAGTAGTGTGGTGAAAATGACAAACCAAACCTTGTTGGACTTGGTGAGGTTTATGATGGGCAAGACAGATCTACTCTAGTCACTTTAGAGGTATGCACATGAGACCACTATTTAAGTGTTAAACAAAGTCCAATCCAAGTCAATTAAGGTTACTCCATACGATATGGACTAACAAAGAGCCTTATCTTTCTCACTTGAAAATAATGGGTTATCCAACTCATAAGAAGTGAACTTTGTTAGGCAAGTCGGAGGCTAAATCTAATGTGTGTCTGTTTGTATGATATCTTAAAGAAATTTTGATATCACTCTATAACACGATGGAAAGTTGTTTGTTTCAAAGTATACAATCTTCTTAGAGAAAGAGTTTCTTCTAAGAGAAGACAGTGGGAGCAAGGGTAAACTTGGTGAAGTTCAAAGTGCTCGAACAAACACATATCAACTAACTTAATCCAAAGGAATAAAAGAATTAAGGACACAACTAGCAAGGTGAAGTATTGATAAACATCTCAAAGTTTATAAAATTGTGCTAAGCTAGACATACGGAAACCACCTAAGGCCAAAAACCATCAATCAATAATTATAAAAAACAAAGATTTTATTTTCACATTTTGTAATATATATATATATATATTATTCCTATCCTAAACTTTTTGGAGCCCTAAAGAGAATGGCCTGGTCCACTAGTTATATGCTCAAAAAATCTAAATATTCCATATTGTTTTACTTAAATAGGCCTCCTAATGTGGGCAAAATAACCCATGGTCGCACAACATCAGATACATGCAATAGGCCTAGTCATGTTCCAAATCATTTGATCTTCAGAGTTCTAAGAGTTCATATGCAACCAGTGTAAAACTCACATGCTTTGACATTGCAAGCCATAGACCAAAAACATGAATAACAGAGGGCACCATCCCTCCTAAAAACTCAAACAAGCCTTCTGATGAATATATGCCCAAACATATAAGTAAAAAAATGGCACAATCCAGAATCATCCATGCACCAAACTTCCCCACCAAATGGGAAACCACAGCATCATTAAATCCTAATAAATTTCATTGTCTTAATATAGCATATAAAAGAGAAAAATACTAATGTTTTTACCAATATCGACATAAAATTATCATGTCTTAGAAAGTATTGACATAGGTAAATTCAAATATATATTTCTGCTATATTGATTAATGGAGAAAGGGAATTGAATTAGCGAATTTTTAAACAAAATAGATTCCAAAAGGAGCAAACAGCAGCCCCATGATGGAATATCCGATCCCATAGCCGCATTAGATTCCAAATCAGCATCACAATTCGCCACTTTTATTCTTTAAGATGCTTCTCCTTCTCCATCAATTGTTTTGTCGATGGCTCACATACACACGCTTCCAAAGGGAAAAGATTGGAAAACCAAAATTCTAATAGCGTTGATCTTCATCTTCCCATTCAACTTCAATCCAAATTTGGCGCCTAGCATATTGGATCGCGGTTAGCCAAATCACACAAAACATAACGAGAAAAAAATGAAAGGACACAAGATTTTACGCCTTTGGATTTCCTTGGTATTCTGAGCGAAATTTTGAAGTCTTTTGAAGAATGTTTCTGAATTTTGAAACCCTATATGTGGCTGATATCTGAGGAAACATATGTATGGAAAAGAATATATATATATATATATATATGGAAAAAAAAGGGCAACTGGAGAGGAGAAAAGAGTGGATCGTTTACATCGATCGAGATGTTGTGACATCTCACATTTGACATCGATGTATCCCTTATTTAATTTATTTCCTTTTCAAATTCAAATGATTCGCCCTAATTCTCACCTTTCTTCTTCTCATTCTATAGGGGTTTCTCCGTCGTGACATCATCACTCGAGATCATTTGTGAAGAGATCTGATCATGAATTTTGTTTCCTTTCAAATCTCCATCTATCAGCCCTAATCACCTTACTCTTCTTCTCCCCCTTTCCTAAAGTATTTTCTCTATCGCGAAGTCATAACTGGCAACATCATCTCAAATTCCATTCACCCTAATCTCCACCTTCTTCTTCCTTATTCTATGTAGGGCTTTCCGTGACATCAACACCGAGACTAATTACTTGTGAAGAGATCCGACGTATTTTG
This sequence comes from Tetrastigma voinierianum, assembly GCA_016808115.1. Classification (NCBI taxonomy): domain Eukaryota; kingdom Viridiplantae; phylum Streptophyta; class Magnoliopsida; order Vitales; family Vitaceae; genus Tetrastigma; species Tetrastigma voinierianum. The sequence goes on along the minus strand of JAEQBH010002330.1, from coordinate 373,828 downwards.
CTTTCAAATTCCACTCCACGCCCTAATCACCTTACCCTTCTTCTCCTCCTTTCCTAAAGTATTTTCTCTGTCGTGAAGTCATAACTGCTAACATCATCTCAGCCATTCAGTCCTAATCTCCTTACCTTCTTCTTCCTTATTCTATAGAGGGGTTTCTCAGCCGTGACATCACCACCGAGACTTCACTACTTCTGTGAAGAGATCCGACGTGTATTTCGTTTCCTTCAAATCTCCATCTATCAGCCCTAATCACCTTACCCTTCTTCTCCCCCTTTCCTAAAGTATTTTCTTTGTCGCGAAGTCATAACCCGCAACATCATCCGCCCACTCACCCCAATCTCCTACTCCTTCTTCCTTATTCTATGTATAGGTTCTCCGCCGTGACATCATCGGCCGAGACCACTACTTGTGAAGAGATCTGATCGTATTTTGTTTCTTTCAAATCTCCATCTATCAGCCCTAATCACCTTACCCTTCTTCTCCCCCTTTCCTAAAGTATTTTCTCTGTCGCGAAGTCATAACTGCCAACATCATCTCAAATGACCCACCTAATCTCCTTACCTTCTTCTTCCTTATTCTATAGAGGGGTTTCTCTGCCGTGACATCATCGCTGAGACCACTACTTGTGAAGAGATCTGATCATGTATTTTGTTTCCTTTCAAATCTCCATCTATCAGCCCTAATCACCTTACCCTTCTTCTCCCCCTTTCCTAAAGTATTTTCGTCGCGAAGTCATAACCGCAACATCGCTTATGAAGAAAGTGGATCGAGCCTGATAATGATAGACAAGGTGTGGGATTAACATTAGTGCTTTGCCAACTAAAAATCCCGAGAAGGTAAGTTTAATGAATTAGATTTTACTCTATTTTTTGCTGTGGGCCGATAATATCATCATTCATAACAATGAACGATGAAGAAGATGAAGTGTAACAAATATTCGTGGGAGTGATTAGTGGATGAAATGGAAATCTAATAAATTTCTATGAATCATTATGAACAGATTAAGTGGCATTCGACCTGGGACAACTGCTTCATCGGGTTGAATCCCACATTTTCCTCCTACAGGTTTGATTCGGGGCTCCAATGGCATCAAGCTTTTCTTTGTTTATTTCAAACTACTAGTCACAAAGATTTGAGACTCTTTATCTCGCTAGTTTATCAAATTTTGATTTGTTCTTTGTTTATCGATTCCTCGTTTGGTTTATGCTGCTGATTCGATTTTTTTTTTTTCTTTAAAGCAATCGCTAAGTTTACTTTGAATCAATGAATGGTTTGATAATATGTATGAAAGCTTTTCTTATCGTAGAATGTAAAAATTATAGCAAGTAATTGATGATTAATATTAATTTACTACTATGAAAATGTTTTTGGAATTTCCAGTATAATGCCATAATCCATTATTGGTTTTCATTTTTTTGAATTTGAAATGTTGATTGATGGTCTTATTCGAGGAGCCCATGAATCATTGAGATAATCTTATTTCAGCTTCCTTAGCTTCTTCGAATTAATATAGCCTCGCGCTATACTTAGCACTCTATTCCGTGTTTAAAGCAACAAGGGAATGTAAATGTGTACTGAAGAAGGCTAGGCTAGGCTTCTGCACAATGTCATCCAAAACCCAATGATCCTTTTGTCTCGATTACTAATTCTTCTCCTAGCTAGTTAGCTAAGGCCTGAAACTTCAACACAAATACTATCACCGGGTGGTATGAATATCATTTGTTTTCCTCGTGATAATTATTGTTTTCGTGCAATGGCTCTACTCAAATCAGGACTATGATGACAATACCTAACACCCGCAGTGTACATCAAATTTACTGATCAATATATTTTTGTCTTAAAACCCCTGCATGTTGACTCATGGCTGGAAATGGAATCAGTGTCTTGTTTCTGTCTGAAAAATAGTTTATTAGGCATTGGTTTTCTTGTCTTACCATTTTTTAAATACAAACTAGTCATTTAATGGAGGCATGTTTTTTTTTTTTTTTTTTAAATCAGAAAGACAAATCCATAGCTTATTGCGACAACTACTATGAAAACTTTATCTCGGACGAGTTAAGAGTACAGAGATTGGGGAAGGGGTCTTATAAATAAGAATAAATATTCTTTAAAGATTGTTATTAATACTTATAATACTTATCAGGTCTTAGTAGCTAATATTTAATTTTTTTTTATAAATATGAAAAGAAATCTTCATTGGGTTTAAGTAGATTTATAGAAAATTTTACGAGCTAGTAACATTAAAGTAGAATTTCACCATGTTTTAGTACTGCTGATGAGTTGGTGGGGGTTTGAATAGCTGAGGTGGACAAGTGTGGATGTGACGCCCCATTTCCCGGGGTGTCCGTTGACTACCCGTCAACCTGCGGAAAATCTATATGTCTCGTGTTACGAGACCTACACATGAGTAAAATGGCCACATGGGGCCCATACATCCATACTCATAAAACAAATATCTTAACTATATTTTCATAGTTTTCATGTTTGTTCTACAAAAATCTTTATACGTATTTACAAAATATTTACTTAAAGCCACATTTCGGCTTTCTTCTCAAAGGCTACCTGCATACGTACCATCTCCTGGATAGTCCTTATTGCACGAAGGGGTCCCACGACGAATTAGAAGCGAAGCCAATAGAAAGTTTTTCCTACGAGGGTTACTGCACAAAATGCGTATGCGTGGCGTATATATCTGACAATCGCATTCCATACAGAATTATTTTCTATATGAAATGTCTTATATCATGCCATGAGATACGACCCTCATGCTCACCACGAGTCCCGACCGACTCCCTCACACTGGAATGCAGATGTGAATTAAAACCCAGTCACACACCTGACTAAACCATTTGGAAAACCCTCGATTTATTTAGTAAAAACTGATTTTGATTCTTTTCGGCTGTACATTAGGCCCAGTTTCGGGTTTACCGTGGGGGCGCCGCGCGCCTTTTTCAGCATTTTCAGACTGCGCCATTAGGATTCATGTCTAACCATGAATAACTTTGTGGGACTTTCACCACAGGGGAGAGAAGGAGGATCTGCCCCGACTTACTTTCATGAAACTATGTAATTATCATTTTGATCATTTACACACTTTCGTTGAATCTCTACCTTGGACTTTGTCCCATTTTTCCCGAGTTCACGACCCACTCCACCAACAACGATGATAAACCTTTCCATGCACCACACACAGAGCCTAACGCGATGTGGCCAGGTGCATATGAAATGCATGATGCCAATGCATTTTTCTCATGTTATGCATGAATAAACCTTCACATGAAACATTTACACACCATGGATAATTATAATTGTCACATATAATCTACCTCCATGCAAAACATATTAATACATCAAAGCATGCATCAATATCACAATTCCACACTTAGCATGTTATTCAAAGCAAGCCCATAACACGCTGCAAAGGTCACCGACTTGGGACCATTCAACGAAGTACCTCCACGGCCCCTTCACAAACATAGACAGTTTGGTTCCAAACTTCCAGCATCAACAACCCATAATACTAGAAACCTTGGTTCCTGAACCAAAACTCTAACTCCATAGTCAGGAATCGGTCATGAATCCATACCCATTAGTCCCAAGGCTCGAGACCATTTCCATGGCCTCATGGCCTCAGCTTGACCCTACCATTATAGAAACCTTTAGGTAAAGTAAGCCAGTAGGAAAATATCTGGGGTTTGTCGAAACTCATTTTTGGTGTCGCACGTAGATCACGCTGCGTCTGTAGAGCACAGTACTCGAAGGCTTTGGGCACGTCGGCCGCAGAGCACAGGAAAATCACTCCAGCACTAAAGCTCATCATTCTCGGCTTTCCTCGCACTTCTCTCTAAGGAACCGTTTCCTCTTTATTTCTTTTCATGTTATTTCTTTTATATATTTTTTGCTTTTCTTTTCCTTTTCTCTTTCTCATCATTTCCTTTCATTTTCTCTCCATTTTCTCACACCTTTTTGGAGCCACCACATCCGGTTCATGGGAGAAATTGCCTCTAATTATGAAGCCAGGTGTGATTCTCTTTTTAAATGCATTCTTTTATTTCGTAATTTATTTTATGACATCATCGCTTACATGGCTTCGATGTAGTATGGGATCTCATTACGCCTTGGCTTGGTGAGGCGCTCCTTTTTATGCCAAGTGTCACCTTCTATGGTGCCCAGTGGCATCTATCTTCTTAGTGTGTCGTCAGAGTAGCATGCTGCTCGAAAAGCGTGAAATCCGGAGCCACCTCGAGATCTAGCGAGTCGGCCGTGGTAGCCTAAATTCATGAGAGACCGATTTCAACGGAGAGTCCGTTTCGTCATCCGAGATCTAGAAAAATTCCGGATTTTCAACCGAAATTTCTATTTTACCCTTTATCCAAAATCTTGGATTTTCTGGGGTTTCACAGTGGAACTATCGGAAATAGTGTTTTTGAAAAATGGGATGGGCAAGACTTTGGAAAATATGGTGGGGGAGTTTCTTGACTTAGGCGAGGCCTCCATTTGGCCCTCACCTATACTACCCCTTTTTATCCTATATATCATGAATGTCCACAACAACAGGACTCTACATTAATGGACTCTTAAATTTCATTTATTTTTCATTGGAGTTTAGATGTTAGGGTACTCACTAAAGTGTCTTCATGCATCTTTATCTTGCCATAGGGTATGATTAGCTAGGCACATAAAATTTACTTATATTATAAGGGGGTGTGGAGTTCTCATTGATAATTAATTAAGTATTTTCCATTAATTTGGTGTGACTAAACTTCTGTATTTGTTTGATTTATAAGTGTAGAAGACTCTTTGGAGTCAACTAACTATCTTAATAGGACCTATTCTTTATGTGTATTTTTTTAATAACTAATCATATATAACATAAACAAAAGCATTAATTATAATTTTAGATATACTATATAAGTTTTTACTTAAAATATAAAATAATTTTATAGATACTATAGATGGATGACAAGTTAAAATAATTTTTTCTATTAGAGTTCTAATGGATGACATAAATACTATATACTTTTAGATATAGAAGAGTTGAGCCTAATAGAGAAGAATATGATAAAACTTCTTTATAAAGTTTGACTACACAAGAAGCTATTTTATATAATTTGATTTAAATTACTAAAAAAAATAAAAAATAATAGAATCGACTGGCATTTTTAATTATAGTAATGAAGTAAGTTCACAATACATTTGTAAACTGAAACTTCAATAATAAACTAAAACTTATATTAAATTAATAATCAATACTATGCATTATGGATTTAGATATTTTGCCCTTTGGAATTTTATTTATTTATATTTTATATAATTGGCATAAATATTTTATTCATCACAATATTTCTAATACATTTGAGATAAATATTTTATTTATCAATACCTGAAGCATTTTAATTATTGTTAATTATTGTTTTATATGTCAACTCTCCTTTTCCATCAGTGGATATGGTTTTAAGGCTTTTGTAATTGATTATAGTTAATTTTTTTGCATGTAGGTTGCCTTTGAAAAATTAATTTTTCTATAACCAAGAGCTGCATAGACGGTTTGTTGGAACACCAAGGCACAATTGGAGTCTGCATATAAATAAAATGAATTGGGTTAAAAGTGAATATTGAAGTTTTTTTTTGTTATTGTAACTTTTTGTTTATGAAATGTTGTTCCAAGAAATACAAGATTCTCTTTATTTTATGATTAAAAAAATATATTGGAGTATGGATCACCAACATATATATATTTTTTTCTCATTCTTTCAATTTGATTGAGTGCAAATAATCTCTAAAATTAAGTCGTGATTCTAAGCAATAATGCTTGTTGTGAAAACAAATTTTTTTAAATAAGATTTATAACAATGATTCTTATTTTTTATTTTTTGAATATATAGTCTAAACACTAATAAATTAAAAATGAAATGAATTTCTTTTTTTATTTCTATTTCTTATTCTATAACATAAATATATATCTTAGAAAAGAAGAAAAAAGATACTAAAAGAAAGAAAAGGATAATTTCTTTTTATGTCAACCCGAGGACGTAGTGTATATATGATTTCCAAATAACCTCATAAAGAGAGTGAGTTAATTAGTTAATTGTTTAAGTTTGTTTCCTAAAATAATAAAAAAATAAGTCATTTGATTTTTTTATCATTAAGAAAAATACATTTTCATTTTTGTAGTGTATTATAGTTTTAAATCAATATTTATCTAATTAATTATATGATGTATTGCAAACTTTAAAGTAAAAAAATATTAAATCCTAGTATGTTCATATGAAAAGACCTTGTAATCTATGTAAAAAAAGATCTTGTAAATTAAAAGCTTGTTTACATAATTAATATTGTTTATCATGTTATAGACAATTCAATCTTTCTAATACAATTTCAATCACTCAAAGAAATATGACTCAATTAATACGTATTTCCAAGAAATGCAATATTATATCCTAATAAATAAATGGATTATGAAATGAAAAAAATAAATATATTTAAATGTTACATAACACTATTTGATCTATATTAACTAATATATAACAAAAAATTAGACATAATATTTAGAGATGATAATATTATTTTGTTGTAAAATAACCTTAAACAATAAACAAATTTTGTGTACAAATTTATATTATATTTTTTTTAGTAACAAAAAATTTAAATGTATATTTCATCGCTAAATATGTATGTTTTGCAACAAAATTCTTTTATCACTAAATATCAAATATAAAAAATTGGTCCAAATTATATTATAAATAATTTATTCACAAAACATTCTTCTAGTCAATATGTTTTGCAATAAAATTTGCATTTTCATCTCTGAAACTATCTCATGGAACAGATATTGAGATAATTTTTAAATTTTATTGCTAATAGATATATTTTATGGCGAGTTATTTTTCTCATGTTAAATATTTGTTGCTAATACTCATTTTCTTATAATTAATACGATGCGGGGAATGTAATCCCTGAAAATACTATTATTTTATTTATTGCCATGTTGCTGGTATTAATTATATTATGGTGATCGGCGGATTGAAATTAGTCCAGCTCTTGTTTTTAATGTTTATATCATAATAAAGTTTTCCCATCCTTTAATTGAAGGGAATTTCAAACCATCTTGCATACTTTTTGTTTGTTATAGCCCAAAATTTCGAGCATTTCCTGTGGATCGGTAATCGCCATCCGCCGTAAGCGGAAGCCACCGAGAGAGCACAATTAGATGGCGACAGAGGCTCGCTTTTCCTTTGCCGCTGAAAGACTTGGTGACAAGCTCATCCAAGAAGCAAAATTGCAGTGTAAGGGTGCAAGCCGACAGTCGCGCACAGATCTAAGGGTTTATGCAATGCTTTCGAAGAGGCGACAAGAAGCAAGAAGAAGATTCTAGGGTGCGTAACTGGGTTTCTGATATCCGGGAAGCTGTTTACAATGCCGAGGATATCATAGACATGTCCCATCCTAATGCGCAGCCCTTGAAGCCTTTGCAACTCGCCTCCTAGACATCTCAAATAGACGGAAGCTCTGGAATACAAAATATCTGAGAAGGAACGAGCTGCTCACAAATGTGAATCGATGTCGCAGGTCTAAGACGGTCACCCTCATGCCCAAGAACATGTTGTGGCCCGAAAGGAAGCGGATGAGCTAGTGAACCAGCTGATCGGTGGAGACCAAAGACGCCGCTAAGATTTCCTAAAGGGGAATGGGTAGCGGCATCGGGCAAGACAACCTCGCTAAGAAAGTCTATAATCATACACAAATCAGGAGCGCTTCCGCATTGTCGTGCCTCGGGCTTATGTGTCCCAAGATTGTAGACCAGAGACGCGATATACGATTATTAAACAAATTGTTTACATCCACAAAGATCAAGAAGTACTGTGAGATGGTGGAGAAATTGCAAGAGCACGACCGGGGATTTCTTCATGAACATCTAAAGGAGAAAGGTATTTGATCGCTCGATGATGGAGTTGAGAGATTGGAATTGTCTTGCAAGAGCAAGAACGATCCCGATTGCCTCGGAAATGTGTGTTCTCGATGGGGGTAACTGGGCAGCAGACACTTCTCGCCAACCGAGACAAGGATGTTGCTTTCGCATGCAGATGCCTGTTCTACTCCCCAGAAATGCAACTTTTCCAAAAACAAAAGAGCTGACTTGTTCGAAGGCATTCCTTGATCATGTTGATGCTGATAGATATCCTACGTATTTGGTGCAATCACAGAGATGGTGGGAGCAAATGTAATGGCCATCGTTAGGGCCATAGTAGTATCGAGGTTTGTCAGCCGAGAAATATGTCACATACGTAATGGACGGGCGTACATGACAACATTAATGCGTATTCTTGCTAAAGAAGGCTCCTAAACGGGAGTAATAACAAGGAACTTGAGCTACATTGATTTGCCCTCTTATTTGAAACCATGCTTTCTACACTTTAAGCCTCTTCCCGTAGGATTATGTCATCTCCACGTGAAAGTCGCCTTTGTGGATCGGGCCAAGGTTTTGTATCACGGGCCGAGCAAGCCGATCAACAAAGCATGAAAGTCATGTACCAGGCTTCTCTTACTTGAATGAATTAATCATTGTAAAACTTGATTCATGGTAAGAATGAGTGTTAATGCGAGGGTTGTGGAATGTCGGGTTCATGACCTTATGCGAGAGTTGGCTATCAAAAAGGCCAAAGAGCAAAACTTCTTCAGAACTCATGATATTACAGATCCTCTATCCTCTTCCACCAGTAATTCATCTTTATTTTCATCTAAATGTCACGATAAAGTATTTATTCCTGACATGAGAGGTATGCTTCGTGGAACATTAATACTCCATACCTACTAAGCCTCTTGTTTTTCACTTGTGTGGCATGAAATTTGTAGAATTTCGCAACTAGATTTACCGAAAATGCTTCAAAGTTCTCAAGGTGCTAGATTCAGCGTGTAAAGGCAGAAAGCCTACCATAGTTGGGACACTAATTCATTTAAGGTACTTGGGATTAAGGCATCAATCTTAATCGTCTCACTATCCATTGGCAACCTAAGAAGTTTGCAGACATTGGATGTTAACAATCTTAAACAAGTTCCAAATGTGATATGGAAGATTCAAAACATGAGTTATCTTTACATGGAAGGGCAAGAGGATGATATTCCACTTAAAATTGATACATTGGAAAATCTTCAAGTTTTATCAGGCATAACCCTTAAACAATGGATACAGAACAATTCAAACAAGTTAACTTGTCTCGGGAAACCGAAATTGTAGGAAGATATGAGTCAGTAGAGGGGTTGAGTTTTGAAGTCCATCACAAGCCACGTGCTCCGAAATCTCAGACCTTAAGGCATCCGAGAGTCTAGCTGCCGCCCTTGCCATGGACTCCTTGCCTCTATCTCTAAGTTGGCATATAAAGGACACATGCAAAACCGTTCAAACCTTTCTTCAATTTCTCCGAACCTTTCACAATTGACATTGATTCGTAGGCTAGATTGTGATCCTATGCCCATTTTCGAGAAGTCACAAAATTGCTGACTCCGAGACTATGTCGACCATATCTTGAAAGGAAATGCATAAGTCAAGAAATGGGTTTCCCCAACTCAAAGTACTTCAACTTTTCTAGTTGAGTGAAGTGATTAAGTTGAATATAGAGAATGGAGCAATACCATGGCTTATGCAATTACACTGTCATGATTCAACAAGGATCTCTAGAGTTGATAAGCTGTCAAATTTGGTGGAGGTGAAAATTGTTATCAATTCCATATTCTCTTCTTTTGCACCATGGTCAACATTTTCAATAAGTCTTATAGTTGTCAAATATCGCTTGTATTGGGATTGTTCATGGTAACTACCTTCACCCATCTACTGAATCTCTCTTCCAATTTCCAATTTTGTTATGTCTTATTATATTGGTTGTTAAATTAACATATATAGAGTTCTTATATATTTTTGATGAGTATATAGAGTTCTTATATATGCTGAAAATTTTCATATATCAATGCATGTAGAAATGCAATAAACATCAAAAAGTGATGGAATATGTGTTTATAAAGTCAGAAATTACTACTCTTATCAATTATGTCTTAAATTAACATGTAAGACCAATGTGATACTCATGCTATGTTAAAAAAAGTTATATAATATTTGAAAATGAAATCGGTGTTGGGGAATCTTTAACACTGTACTCCCCCTCTTGAATTTGTACACATTGAGCCTTTTATGCCCTAATCTTTCTATCACATCTTTTTATTTTCATCGCTTTTGTGCATGTGAAATCTTATTAGCATCTGAGCAGAACCAATTTAAAAAGTATAATGAAATGTTTTTCTCTATCCAATCCATACTAGGAAAATGGCACTACAACCTACTTTCCAATAAAAAGTAAGATGTTAAAATAACTTAAATTAATTACATCTCTTCAAAGATAATGTAAAGATGATTTTTTGTTTTCCTCAATTATTTTTATTGTTCTTTTAATCAACACATGTCTGTTTGGTTTTCTATTTATTTCAGGACAACCAATAGAAAGGGTCAAAAAGAATTTTGGACACGCCGTAGAAAAGGTAAGTCCGAACTCCTCTCAACCCGTTAGGTGATTGTTAAGAGCGCATGTATGTATATATATATATATATATATATATATATATATATATATATATATATATATATTTAATCGGTATAACAAGATCCTCTACACTATTAGATTCCTACTACATGTAATGCATGTTTAATTATCACCACTAATAAAGGTCAATAGCTAGTGATTGTCGTGACATGTACCGCAAACGTGTCTAACATCGTGATCAATCACAGTTGGTCGTTGGAAATGCTAGCACGCTCTTATCACGCCGACACCTACACAGAAAGGAAGCTAAATCATGACCAATGATTGCATGGTTTGAAGCTCGCTTCGGAGTTCACTTTAGTCCAAGAAAACTTTTAATAAACCGTGACTGAAATTGTTTTTTTTTTTTAGCTATATACTTCCTTTTAAAAATGATGTTTGATTTCCTCGTAAATTCAAAAGAACTTTCTTTTAGGAAGGGATTGAACTCCTCTCGATGTAAGTCGGCCTGCTTCGACCTCTAAGTTCATATCGATCTGTTAGTAAAATAAAATAGTGCTTTTTTTTACAAAGTCTAAATTATTAGAAGGGTAAAGGCACTTTGAGTACCCCCCAATGACCAAGTTGAATAAAGAGAGCCCTGCAATAAAATAGTTGCATATCTTCTAAACTTTCCTTTTGCGAGCTCCAAAATCTGGTGGAGGTAGACATCATCGGGCATTGATTATTTTCTCCTACATCCTCGGGAGATGCCCTTTCACATGCTTCTCCAAAATGGTGATCAGAATATACACCAAGGTGCCTAACTTCATCTCTTTCTCTCTCTACTCCCTTGCTCGCTCTTTTTTGTCATTTACCAACATATTACTTTTCGCCTAATTAAAAATGATATTTATATCCATTTCAGACCTACGTAAACACGCCGTGGATTTCTACTTAACCGAACAAGGTGAGTATTTAGAACTTATTTTCATTTAAGATGATTGATAGGGTCTAAGAAGAAAATTGTATTCAAACTTGGTTGGGTCTGTTTTGTCAGATATCCATTGTTTGTGTTTGTGATGGGAGTGACAAAGAAGCAGGATAACAATAATGCATGTTGCACTTCGTTAATCAAGTAATGGTCGAATCAAGCTACACCATCCATTTATGACTGTTACCTCTTACTGCTACTAATAGTGTTTGTGGATGAATGGTTTCGAATAATGGCGATCTAGTAGTCATTGTTGGGTCAGTCAATGCTGTAACCACAGAGTATACTCAAATTTCTAGAGACCCAATAACCTGTTCGATACCACTTTGTCGAAGGAAGATGGAGGGAAGATGAAGGAAAAATTGAAGATAGAGAGACTAGATGATGAGGGGAAGATGCTACTTATATTATTGAAGGCTTTTTTGTTTTTCGGCTTGATTACAAACCAAGAAAGAGATCACCCTTTATTTATACTAATAACACCTTCTCAACCACAGTTAGGATTGTTCCAACACAAATATAATCTAATGGTTACAAAATGAGTATCTAGAATTCCTCTAAGTCCAAACCTAACCTCACCTGTGAGAACTCTATGGAAATATCTAGAATAGACTTCTAGAAGTTGGGCTCTCTTAGCGTTTCCTCTACATCAGCTTTAGTTAAACTCCTAAGCCCAAAACTTAATGACCCAAAAATCATTTCACTAAGACCCAAAATACAAATCAAGTTTATATTTCAACAAGAGGCACATATCAATAACCACATAAAATTCAGGTATTCTTTTTATTTTTCTTCTCTATTCTTATCACCATTCTTGCTCGGATTCTCAATAGTTTTTAATCCATAGATCGATTTTAAATGATGGAGCCTAATCGTGATCGCTGACTGCCTGAGCCTAAATACCACTCGAATCGAAGAGCATAACTTCAACAGTGGAAAAAAGACTTACCGTATAGATTCTACACTCAAAGCATCACTTACGTAAACCCATTCACGCTTCTTGCAGATAAAAGAAAAAACCAAGCAAGAGACTGAGAAAGCAATAATGGAGTGGCTTCATTACAAGAGAAGGAGGGGACATGAGTGGCTTCATTTTTGTCCTTGTCATTCTCTTGTTGTCTGTAACACCCCGAAATATACCCTAGCAGTTTTCGGACTTGTTTAGGGTATTTTGTAAGTCTAATTTGACTGTTTCATCAGTTAAATGCGAAACCGGGAAACGAGAGACCCGGAAAGTTATAAAACTTAAGGACCAAATTATAAATTTTCCAAAGAGGGACTTAAAAGTCATAAGTTACAAGATTTGAGGCCAAAATGAAATAAAGGAAAAATTGAAATACAAATGGCTAAGAGTAGAAGGGCTTAAAAGCAAATAGAGGAACTTAACCCAAAAAATGGGTTTCTAATCGAGGCCAAACAAGGCCTAAGAGACATGGATTTTAAAAGACCAATTTGGTCTCATTTTGGGGAGGAGAAGAAAACGTGAAGAGAAGAGAAAGAGAGAAGAAGAAGAGGAAGAGAAGAAGAAGAGGAGAAGAGAGAGAAGCCAAGATCAAGCTAAGGTATGGAACTACATGGGTTTTAAAGCTTTGGATGGTTTTCCATGAAATTGTATAGTTATTAGTGTCTCCAAACCTAGGGTTTTTCTAGGGTTTCATTCTAAATCAATAATCACGAAAGTGCTAATAAAACCTTAAAGAGTACAAGCAAAGTATAGAATCCTCCCTTCAAGGATGAATTCATGGTTAATAGTGAGTAGATGAGTTAGGGTTTGGAACAAACCCTAACTAATCATCATAATTGGTTTGTGTATGGGTTTTAACCCATATAGAATTGGCTTGGCGAATTGATATGTTTGGAAGAAAGATATGTAATTGAGAGATGAATTGAATAGAAAAGAGATTCCAAAGTGAATTTGAAATGGTTTTGATGTGTGTTTGAGGTATAGGAGTGATATATGGATGATAAAGCATGAAAAATGGGAGAAATTAACCATTCTGGGCATTTTCGGGTGTCTTCTACCGGTAGAACTTAAGTCCTACCGGTAGGACTTCGATTCTGGTCATTTTTGGCCAAGTCCTACCGGTAGAAGTTAAGTCCTACCGGTAGAACTTGTTCTGGTTTTCCTGTTTTGACCAGTTTTCGTATTTTGGCCATAACTTGCTCATTTTTAGAACCGATTTGAGTGATCTCAAGTGGCCACTTAAAATAGACTTCAAGGAGAAAAAACCATATTTAATATGTATTCCGGGCCCCATCCTAGATAGCCCAAAAAAATTCACCTCAAAGTGGGGCTATGTGCAAGCCCATTTCCTGCATCAGTTGAACATAGAGAAGTCCCAAGAGCTCGGGACGTAACATGAGTTCCGGTGCTCCGAATTGGGTGATTCCAGTTGGAATAGAACCCTTAGCACCTTAGCTAGAAATGAGTATAAGGACCTAGTGTCAAAATATTAAGTTAAGGCCCCGGAAAATTGAGTAATACCAACAGTCCCGAGGGTAATCGGTAAACCGACTAGTTGGCATGAAAATGCCATAACTTTAGCTCGATGATCCGACGGATTGATTCCACTCCTAAGTAAACTAGGATTCATAAAAGGAATGAGAATATATGAATGAGGTATGATCTCATAGACATCATACTTCATAAGTATATGAAGTGCTATAGTAATAGCCATGAAACAAGAAAATATAGAAAATGCAATATGTATAGATATGTTCATAAAAATGAATATGATAGGTATAAGTCAAATGATATGAATATGATATGAAGAACATGTCGCATGATATGTTATAAGTTTGTAGTACACGAATGATAGGCACACATATGCATATAAGATTAAATGATATGAATATAAGCGCAGGCGATAGGATTATAAGGATATGACTATATGATAGACATACCAATGAATAAGATGGAACACGCTAGAACATAAGGATAAAGACATAAATGATAAGAACGATAGATAAGCAAAAGATGACAAAGCATAGGAATGAGAACAATTGTACAATGATAGGTACATATATGAAAATGTGAATGAGTGAAAGCTCTTCCACATGATAGGATTATAGAAAGTACGAGGATAGCTAAATCATGATAGAAATGTATTAATGATATAAAGAGATATGAATATAGAAAGCTATATATGAATATATGATTACAAGAGTGCAAAGATGCATTCATGATATATGATAGACAAAACAAATTGATAGACATAGTCAAGACATGACAGAGTAAGTAATATGGAACAGTACATGAAATACAATATAAAGGCATCTGATAGTAGAAGCATGTATAGGAAAGTATATGAATATAAGCGTATACCTATATGAATATATGTATTATATGATATATGAGAACCCTAAATGTAAAGCTACGCTATGAGAATTACCACAGAGTAAAGTAATGATAGTATATATGCATAAGCAATTATGATAACAATAGTTATCATGCTATGAGATATGTGTACTTTAAAATGTAATAAAGTCGATTTGCCGCTAGACCTGGTAGGGATAGATGCATGCCTATGTAAAAGATACGTATACGCAAAGATATTACGTATCGTGATATCGAGGCCCCGTTGGGTCAGATGATATAGATCTCGCTGGGACGTGGCCCCGCAAAGTGGTCACCATACGTAGATCACCGCCGCACAAAGGATAGTACCCTCGGCAATCGATAAAGATATGGCATGTCAATGCCGCATGCTGACGCATACGCCTTCTATTAACGGTATCGTGATCACGCCGTACGCTGATAGTACTCTTTCGGCACACATAGCTTCCCGTATCCGCTCTAAGGTATTTGCGCACATGAAACCTAAAAGGAAATGACATGTATAGAATATACACATGATTACGTGAAGCATAGCACGCTATGCGATGAAAGTATAGACAAGCATAAGAACAAGAAGGGTCGTACAAGATGACAAGTATTATGAAAAGCATAAGGAAAGTACAAGATATGAAAAACAGTATATGAATATCATATGAAAGTATAGTATATAACAGTATAAGATGAAAATACAATATATGACTATTATACGAAAAGTATAATAGGAAAACAGTATAGGAAATGCACAAGCATATGAATATAGTATATGAAAACAAAGATATGAATATAGTATATAGAAAGTACAAAGTATAGTACATGAAAAGGATAGAAAGTAGATAAAAGAGAAAGGTATATGAAAAGTATAGTATATGGAAAACATAGGAAAATATAGTACATGAAAAGTATCATATGAAAGCATACCAAAGTACTGAACGTGAAAAGTATAATAATGTAGATAAAAGTACAGGACAGTATAAGATAGGTTATATGAAAATATACGAGATAAGAATGTATATGATACATGCACAGTATACAAACATGAAAGGAAATGAACATGAAAGGAAATGAACATGATAAGTATAGGATATGTAAAGCATAGAACAGGAATACAGTAAAAGTATAGATAAAATATATGCCAAAGACATAGAATATGTACCGAAAGAGATTGACATGCACAAAGTAAAGTATATGTTATAGATAAGTAATTAAAGTTATAAATATGAATGTATATATGAAATGCATATGAATAAGCTTGTGACAACGCCATTGGTGGTTGTCCATGCTTATGTTCCACTAAGCTGCAAAGCTTAGCACCTGGTGTTCAATCCGTGTAGGTACGTATGTATTATCAAGGATGTAGGACAGACATTCCACACATCAAGAAAGCAGCCGACTCGTAGATAAAATTATCGGGCCGCGCTTCCGCAATCTCTGAAGTTTGTAATAGTAAAATTGTAATAGTACAAGTAAAGGGACTCTCTTTGTATATGTGCTAGATTGCATGGACACCACCGGTGGTAGTTCTTTCAGATGTATAAATGATTTTTGCTTAGCCGTAAATTATTTGTATACCCACGCATACGTACGCCTGAAAGAACAAATAATAAGAGTCCCAAGAAAGTATATAGATATAGTATACAGCATCACGCCGACTTTGCCGGACCGCCAACCCGGCTCGACCGATCGGGCGACATTGTCACTCTCCAATTACACAAGTTTGGCGTTCGGAAGAGTGAAACCGCCATTTACGGCCGAATCTGCTATACCATCCATTTGGCGACGCTACTCCTACCGCTACAAATTGTGTTTGTCGCATGAATAGTTTTGAATAATGGCCATCTAGTAGTTGCCGGGATACATCCGTAACATGAAATCCATTCACGTAACATATCGAGAACTTTCGTCAGAGTTCTACTGACAGAGAACATGGAAATCCATTATATCTACATTCATCTCCCTACCTTCATTTCGCTTCTTTTTCTAATCGGATGAAATCAACAGTGGTTAGCATTAGAGTATATTTAAGATGTCTTTTTATTGGCTTTATGCAATTATATATTTGTCCTTGTATTAGTATAATGTGGTATCAAAGCCTCAAGTTTAACAAAAAAAAAAAAAAACCTAAATCTAGTCATCGTCATGCCGGCTCCATCACAAGCTACAGATCCGTCGGTTCTTGACCAAAGACAACCATCTACCTTTGCACTCTATGTTATAGAATGTAACATATATCTTTACTTGTAAGTTGTGAAACTAACTAGGAATGTTAGATTGACATACCAATGTATATATCTAGCTCGTATTTATACATGTTTAGATCAATGAAAAACTAAAGGAATTCATTTCTCAAATTTCTCTACTCGTTCTTTTTATATGGTATCATAGTCTGGTTTGGCAAGAGGTCTTAGTTTCAACCCACCTCTTTGCAATTTATTCCCTATTTATTGATTTCAAAGTCCATGGACAACTCTATTTGGTTTATTTGACTTTCCACATGTGAGTATTTCAGGGCTACACGTGGAAGGAGTTAAAGACACGATATTCGTGATAAACCTAAATCCTTTACAGAGTTTCACTTAGCTAACGTATCTCGCCTCTCACACCCTCAGCCAATAAGGGTGTGAACACCCTAATCCACCGACTTCATTCCTTTTTTTCACCCGATTGATTTGTTATTGCATAATAAGATTCAAAACATGATCTGAAAGCCGCAAATATGCTCCTTACCAATATATATGAGGTTATAACTACAAAACGTATATATTTGCTTTGGGAGATTAAACAACCTCTATTATTGGATGTTCTAGTTTGGTTAGATTTTTGTAGATTTCAAAGAACAAGCTTAGTTGATTTATGTTTTTCTTTTCAATAAAAAAATATTTTTTCTTCTTTTCGCCAGGATGGCTTCGATTTATGTTGTGATGGTGATGATTACTTTCCAACATGCTGAAAATTTCTAACTCAGTGAGAAGCGGATTTGGGGTTCCAAACCCATGGTGATGAGGGTAAAACGATTTCAACACCAAAGGTACTGCCAATTCCCTCAATCTTTTTTGGGATCTTTTGATATGTCTCTCAGATCATTGCTGGTGGTCGAGGCTGAGACCACCACAACGCCAATAAATATTATTATGAGTTTTCCATGCTAGAATGTTTAGGTTTCCTGACACTTTAAATCCCAAATAGGTACATCGAAGTTGTCAGTTCAATTTATCCGTCACCACCGCTAATGAAAATATTCTTCGCCGACTCTTGAACCTGTCAGCAGAGTTTCTGGAGAGTCAGTTGCTCACAAAGCTCTCAGCCCACCCCTTGCCCGCTCTGTGGAAGCCCAGCCAGAAACTGAGGGCCCCAATAAAAGTCGAGCCTATCAATTCGACCAAATAGCTCGCAGCTGTCTCACAGTTTAGGGTCGTCGAATAAGCCCCGTAACAGCCTACTTTTTTTTTTTTTTAAAGGATATTATGTTATTTAAAGAAGATTAATTTTTTCTTAAATTCAAGTTTTAACCCTAGGTTGTGGACTCGATACGATTCCTGACGGGTTGTGAAGCTAGTTGTGTTATGATAATATTTACATTATTTACTTGAGTTTCCGTATATTTAAGACTCTAAATATTATTATATTGCCTAAGTTCTATCATTTTTGTGTATTAAATACTATTACTTATTTCCATATTGTTATTTTTACTTAAAGAATGGTAAAATAGAAAGTATGTATTTTAGCCTTTTTTTAATATTCTGGCCCGTTTTGGCTAGCAACCTGCGTAGGGCCGGGATGGGCCAATCAAAATATGACTCGAATAAAAGTGGGCCGAATTAGCTTGACCCTCGTCCCGTTTCCTAGATCTAGTAGGAAGCCCAAAACAGAATTTCAAGAGGTTAAACTATGCTTACTACGCCTAGAATATGCACCTAAATAATTTCAAGAAGAAGAAGAATTGTCTAAATCACCAAGAATGGAAATCCCAATGAAGCAAACCTCGAGGCCTTTTCAATTAATTCTCTATATTTTTTAGTTACCTCATATTTATAAATCACCAATAAAAATCATACAAACCCAAAATAGATAAAACATATAATTTAGTGATCAAATTATCGAATAGGTAGAAAATCTATTCCAACGGATGACCCCTAGAGCCACTATACTCACAAGTAACTCGGCGGATACCCTAGGTGGAACTAGGTCTAAGAGTAAATTCAGGGTCTCGATTCAATCTACCATAAGTCCGACGGTCGAAAAGTCAAGGCGCAGCGACACCAAATATCATTCGCATTCTCGCCCTTTCCCAAGCATTGGCGAATAGCTGTAGAGCCCCTTCTCGATGAGCCTCTACCGTGGTCGCCGTCACCACGAGCATCTCCAGCCACCTACCTCCCTTGTTCGGCCACCGAAACAGTGTCTGTCAGAGCTTTTTGGGTCCGCAACTATACTTACCTAGGGTTTCTACCTCCGTTCCTTGATTCCTTCGACTTTGAGTAACATTCAAAGGTGTTTTGTGGTTTATGGGTCCAAAATCCTTTCAGAGGTGGTGCTTTCTATGGAATAGTGGTTATTTTCTATGTAAAAATCCTATTTTTCTAGTATTTTTTCATATTTTCAAAAGCTTATTTGAGTTAGATATGCCTAGATCGAGAAAACCTTCGTGCAGTTGTAAAAATATTATTTCATAATGCGGCATGTATGTCGCGATTGTAGGAAGTTGCAGAATAAAAATTGAAGGTTTCAGTATGTTCATGAATCATTAAAGGGTGCCTCTACTCCTAGCACATGCTGGTTTATCAAAAACCCTAACATGTATTATTTCCTTTTCCTCCAAATGGGTCATTGACTCTGGAGCCACATATCACATGACAAGTAATTCAAGTTTATTTACTATGTTTCAGTCACACCCTTCTACCTCTATTGTTACCTTATGTCATCGGGTCAGGGACAATTCATCCTACTCCTCTAATCACTTTGAACTCTATTATGAGTTTACCACAATTCTCTTTTAATTTTATTTAAGTGAATAAACTCACTGGCACACTTCTAATTGTAGTATCTCATTCTTTCATGACACTTTATTCAAGACTTCAATCTTAAGTGATTATCGGGTAGAGGACGCAACCAAAGCAAGGCCCCTACATTCTTAAACTAGAGGTGCTAACGCCTGTCATGTTCTTCAAGTCATATCCCATTCCAATTACATCAGAAGTTTAGGCTCATCCTTCTCTCTCTTGTTGAAGAAGTTATATCCCCGCTTCTAGTCTATCCTCACCGAACTTTGAGTCGTGTCAATTGCTGAAGTCATCAGGCATTTGAGTCCCGAGTTTGATAAAAGGAGTTTCGCTTCAGGAGCAAGCTACTATGACAATGGGGTCCCTGCCTAGTTTTGTCTTCAATGGTCTGAAATATTTTGTTACCAGATGGATTTTTCTCGTATCACTGCTTTATCTAATGCAAAGTCGTTTCTAAGTTTTTTTCTTCTCATTTAGTGCCTTTAGTAGCTAAATATGGTAACTTAGGAAACACACAATTCGCCAGACAATCAATTTTACTCTACACAAATATATATTTATTTTTCCTAAGATTATGACAAGAAATATCTCTAACAATCTCACCCTTTGTCATTATGGAAAAATTATATCAGACATAAGAAGGCTGTTTTGAGAGACTATCAAGATATGCAACCAAACATATGAGACCCATAAACAAATGCAATACTGAAGCGATACCACCCATACTGGGCAAACCAGAAAGATATTATGTATTATAGCTGGCCCAAAGACGCTGTTTTCCTAAAAAAATGTCCATCTCCATTTATCTTTCTCCTATTTCTAGAGAAGGCGAAAGGAAAGATGAGGTAGTGGTGCATTTCACTGCAGAGATAAAAGGTTACATCTTAAGAACCACTATGGAAACTTCAGATTCAGTGAATACCGTAGTGTGTTGATTCCATATATTGCAGCAGGAAACCCCAAACAAGATGTTTCTGCACTAAATATACCTGAATGTAGACTTTAATGTGAGAGGATGACACTTATCCCGTTTCTAAACAAAAGACGGCTAGAGAACTAAAAACCTTGAAATTACAAATGAATTAGGACTCGAAATTCTTCTCAAATCGTAGACCTGACGATTTTCGCCTCTAATGGGAGTATGAATAGTCCGTCTCAATTAGAGGTTGAATAAGTTCTGCCTTCATTTAGAGACGGAAATTCACCAAATCGTGAGACGTTGTAACACCTCTAAAAATGATCCAGCAATGATGGTTAGGCATATTGTTAAATAGGGACTTTAGGGAAATAAAACGAGAGACCCCGAAAATTTATATTGAGGACAAAGGCAAGTGGTCATTTACCACTTGAGGATATGAGAGGCATAAAACAATAAGTTTATATGCAATTATGAAATTTGAGAAAGATGGAATAGAAATTAGAAAGAATAGAAGGACCAAAACGTAAAAATGGGAACTTGAAGTACAAATAACATGAAGATGGGACCAATGAGTAAATAAAGGAAAGTAAAATCCATAAATATGATGAGATCAAAGTCAAAATATTCTTGGTCTTTGGTGAAAGAGAGCAAAACGGGTAGAAGAGAGGAGAAGGAGAAGAACAAGAAGAGGAAGAGGAAGAAGAAGAAGAGGAAGAGGGAGGAGCCAAGAAGAAAGGTATGGAACTAAGTAAGGATTTCTATGATTTTTGGTATGGAAGTCTAGTTTTTGTATGGAATTAGTATGGATTCGAGTATAGAATTAGTATGGATTCAAGTATGAAATTTGTCTAAAATGTATGGATACATGTTTGGGTTGTATGGATTTTTGTAGAAACCTAACCCTAACCCCCTTCTTTGATGAATTAACTTGGCATAATTATGATGTTTTCTGGTTTTTAGACCAGTTTTGGGATGGTTTTGTATAGATTACAGAAATTGTTTAGATGGGTATGGATTTTTGGGTTTTTCCCATGATTTCCCTTTGTGTTCATGTTTAGGGTTTTGCACATCACAGTCCTTGAGCTGACTATAGTCCATAAGAAGTGCTTAGGAGGATTTTAGAGTGAGTTTTGGGATTTTTAAATGATAAACGCAAGGCAGAAAAAGGAAATGTTGCTCAAGTGTGGGTAATACTGTTAACCCGAGCAGATTTTTCTGTTAGTTTGCCAACTTCTGACTCACATAACTCTTCGTCCAAGTCACTTGAGTGTTCTTGACTCTGCTGGAAAGCCCTTTGAGCCTGAATTTGTCCATATATAGCTTGATACTATCTTGAGCTTATAATAAGTCCGAAAATGACTAAAAATAGTGGCTGCTGCTGCTGTTGCTGCAAGTGCTGCAAGTTGCTGATTTTCTTCATGGCTTGCAACTTGCATAACTCCTTCATTAGGAATCCGTTATGGGTGTTCTTGGACTCCCATGGAGTTTCTCCCTTGAGTCTAGAATCCACCAGATATAGCTTAATGCAACTTGAACTCAGATTATGTCCGAAAATGACAGAAAACAGTAGGCCCCTGCTGGTTCAGTGCACCGGATTTTCTGGTTGTTTCCTTCAACTTCGGACGGCCATAACTTTTTCGTCCGAAGTCCTTTTTGGGTGTTCTTGGACTCTATGGAAAGACCTTTGAGTCTCAAATCCACCCATTTATAGCGTGATACCATATTGAGTTTATACTACATCCGAAAATGACTAAAAATAGTGGCTGCTGTGTTGCTGTCGCTGGGTGCTGCAAGTTGCCGATTTTCTTCATGGCTTGCAACTTGCATAACCTTCGCAGGAATCTCGTTATGTGGTGTTCTTGGACTCTATGGAAATCCCTTGAGTCTAGAATCCACCCATTAGCATAGCTTAATGCAACTTGTACTCAGATTATGTCCGAAAATGACAGAAAAACAGTAAAGCCCTGCTGGTTCGGGCGCAATCGATTTTCTGGTTGTGTCCTCCAACTTCTGACGGCCATAACTTCTTTGTCCGAAGTCCTGGGGTGTTCTCGACTCTATAGAAAGCCCTTTTTGAGTCTCAAGTCCACCATATATAGCGATACAATATTGAGCTTATAATATCCTGAAAATGACAAAAGATAGTGAAGCTGCTGCTGCTATTAGCAGGTGCTGCAAGTTTCGGATTTTCTTCATGGCTTGCAATTTGCATAACTCATTCGCTAGACTCCTCGTTATGGGTATTCTTGGATTCGATGGAAAGCTCACATATAATCTAACCATATGCTATTTAATGGCATTTGGTGCCCACATCTTGTCTGAAAATTCGAATTGTTGTACCGAAAGTACTAATTCGCTTGGTTAAAGTTAATTGGAATACATGGTAAGAAAGGATGTAGATATGAACAAGAAATAGCAATATATGTAGATTTGATATGTAAAGGAGTATAGATAAGAAAAGTACCTACGAGTATCAAAGGAAGAGTCTCTGTTTTGTACTCCTACCTGAGATAGGAGTTCGATAAAGAACAAGAAAACATACAAGTATAGAATGTATAGGTATAGGGGTCATAAGATATGATAGTCCGATAAAGTACATGAAGATATAAGTTAGTTAACAAGATATAAGATGTTACAAGTAGAGGACATGATATGAATATAAGAGTATATGATATGAATATATGATTGTCATACATAAACGAATAGATGGAATAGATGATAGGAACACATGAATGAGTAAAAGCATTACATGATAGAAATATAGAAAGTACACATGAATAGCTAAATTCATGATATAAACGCATAAAGCGGATATGACGATAAGTGATATAAAAGTGGATATGAATATAAAGATATATATATGAATATATGAATATAAGAGTGCATAGATGCATTCATGATATATGATAGATTACATATATGATACGAAGACAAAACTAAATGATAGAAAAAGATATGGAATATATTTTATCAGAAGAAATATGAGAACAACAATACGTTAAGAAATATGTGAAGAGACACACGAAATAAGATAAATAAGATATTCTTTATCGCGATACATGATAACAATAGTTATTCATGTAGATGAGATATGTACCCGAAATGAAATAAAATGGATCGGCTCGTTTAGAACCCGGGTAGAGGGATAGATTGGCATGCCTATTAGGAAAAATAAAACCGCAGCATACCGATCGGGCCGTCCCGGGTTGTGTTCTACTGGCGCCTTTCGGGTCCTTATAGATGGTCATTGTCTGCATAATGATAACGCTTTCGCTCTTATATTTGGTCATTGTTCGCATACGATACCGCGCCTGGGTTCTTATAGACCACTCGAAGCTTTCAAGACAAATAGCATAGCCGCCTTCACTCTTATAGCTTCCTTTATCCACTTCTAAGGTTTATGCGCATACGAAACATAAACAAATGATTTCAGATATGACATGTGAAAATATATTATATGATTCGAGAAGCATAAAGATCAAGTATGTGATGAGATAAGTTCTCGTAACATGAGATTATACGATCTCGACATGATATATAAAAATGTATAAGAATGTAAAATGATTTGAAAAGTTAATATGAATACAAGATATGGGAGTACAAAGTACAAGCATTAATCTAAAAGTATATGAACAAGTACATTATATGAAAGGAAAGTAATATGAAAGTATAACAGAAACAATAGGTGAAAATAGTACATGAACAAAGACATGAAACAAGACATGAATACAAGATATGATAACAAAGTATATTGATAACAAGATACATGAAAATAACATAACAATCGGTATAAGATATAACCATGAAAGTAATATATGTATACGAATATGACATACACGTAATAGATATGTAATATGAACCATTAGAAAGAGAATAGATCAAATGATAAGTACTAGAATAAGAAATAAATGATATGAAAGGTTATATGTCAAACGCCACATGATAAGTGTAATGCTATATGAAAATGATAAGATAAGTGTATTTCCTTTGCTGAGACGTATCATAGTTACCGGGCTCGCCCTCGTATATGCTTCCCCACTCAAGCTGCAAAGCTTGCACGAAGCTTTTAACTGCGGTAGGTACGTAAAACGTAAGACAAGGATAGAGCATGCGACATCCCACACGCAGCGAGCCAACTCGTAGATATGCCGCATTGCCTACAATCTTCAGATTTTTTAATAGGTATAAGCTTTGTTTATTGGAGAAGTAATGGGACTCTGTATAGAACATGAATACCACTAAGGTGGTATGTATAATGTATATGTAAAGTGACATTACGTAATTTGTGCATATGAATGAGAAAACAGTACGTGTGTGTCACCGAGGAAAGAAAAGGTCAAGAGTCCCACCCTCGGCGTGACACCGCCAATAACCCACTCCGTGCCGGTCGAGGCCGCCACGCATGCAATGATTGCCATAATAAGAGACCAAAGATTGCCTTTGATTTAAGACTCCAAATTCGTCCTCACTCGACCTCTTGGGACAAAAAAAGAGAGTATGAGAGTAAAAAAAATTCAAAACCTCTTTGTCCATCAAAGCAATCTAAGTTTTTTTCCCTAATATTTGTTTTATTTTAGAAAATGTCCTATTTGCCTATCTATCTTTCGGTCCTATGTATCTATGTTTTTTTTTTCTACTTTTTATAAAAAATGTTCATAAAAATATAACATGAATAAAAAGAACTAAATAATTTGTTTTTTAAATAGAAAATCTAAAATCATGTTAGTATATCCAAGGAAAAACATACTTCGCAATAAATTATAAAAGGGTCCAAAATTTTTCCCACATCATATCCAAGGAAAAAACTCTTGCAAATATGCGCAAATAAATTATGTAAATTACATTTTTTAGTTTAAAAAATGAATTAATTAAGCTTTCTTAATTCAAAACCACTTTATGTCTAATGTTGCCTATGCATGCTTAATTTAAAATTTTGTTTCATTTTTAAAAGTATCCTATTTGTCCATCAATCTCTCTATATATATAATGCTCGGGGAAAAACATAAATGAACACGACATAGTCGTATACTTCTACGACTCTAAACTCTCTCATTCTATATGTATTATTTAATCCTATTACTATCTATTCCTCTCTAAAAATAAAAGAAAACATTGATACAAGAAATCAATAAGAGTGAGCAACGTGATCACGAAGCCGAGCCACAAAAAATAACTACTGCTACAACAAATCTCTATGATATCCTCTTTACAATATGCTTCTATCATATGGAATAAATCTTTATGCTAAATGGTCTAATGCGAAGTAGTTCTAAACTATTATGTTTACGTTAATTTAATTTTACAAGTCCACTCGTATGTGTGTTGTAAGAACGCCAATACTGCAGGGAACTCAGTTCATGTCAGTTTGGAATGTGTATAACTGCTTGCATATAACTTCAATCTCAATTAATTCGATTATAACAATTCAAAATCTTAGTAATGCCACATATAATCTTAATAAAATGTTCAATTAGTATTTACCTTTTTATCAAACTAATAGTTCAAAATAGAAAATATTAATTCAACTTATTCTCCTTCATTTCAAACACAAAAAAAAAAAAAAAACTTATTCCAATCTTAATAATATAGTGACTTAAGTAAACAAGTATTTGTTTTAAGGTTCCATATATTACTATAACATACATCCATAAAAAAATTTCTACGCTTATACGAAGAATAACAAATTTTAAGTTAAATTTTAAATGTAAATTATTATCTTGTATGAAAGTTATATATGTGTTTTGTGTGTACATGCGCAGATGTGAGATCATTACTAGTTATTTTTCTGTAAGACCGAGAAATTTCACTTAATAAGGGCAAATCATAATTTTGATTACAAAATTGAAATTTCTGCTAAAAATCCGTACTACCCTCTATCCCCGATGATGAAACGGATTGTGACCGCTAATCGCCTCACCCAGTTCTAGCTAGCACGTGAAAATTGCACTTGAGACGCTTGAGTCGGCATCGCTGAGGCATCGCTGCCGGTGTCGTAAAACGATTTTCGATGTGACGAAAGTCACATATAGCATGTACTCATGAGCCATAAGTGGTATGAGTAGAGAAATGATGAAAATGGACGGCCGAGATAGTGCCGAATATCAAATCTGGAAATGAAGGGACATAAAGGTCATTCTTTTGAAAGTTTAAGTCACTAAATGACAAAAACTCAAATAGTGCTTCATCTCCCACATTTGAAGAGCCAAAAACGTGATTTGAAGAAGGGAAGCTGCAGTGGCCGAAAATGGTGGGGGTTAGAGAGAAGGTCTCTACCTTCTCTCTAGATTTGCGACAAATCCAACCGTTGGCGGTCTTCGGGGCGAGAAGGAAAAACGTTCTACGCGGAGCAGGCTACGCGTGGACCCCGGGTTTGTGAGTTTTTGACAAACTCCAAGAGGTAGGATTTTCTCCCTACTTGAGTTTTACTCCCATTTAAATGTTTTACTAATGTTTCGGTTGAATGAGGCCGTGAGGGGCCGTTTGATTCAGGCCAGGAATTGATCATTACGAAGGAAGAATGGAGCAGCCATGTTGCTCCACGGTACATTTAGTACATTTGGGAGTGGTTTGGGTTAACTTGTGCATTAAATGGTTGCTTGGTATGCATTGGACCGGGAATGGCCGTGGATTGGGTTCCTGGTGAACCGTTGATTTGTGATTTTCGAGGAATAGTAACGAGGTTTCACTATTCTAGAAGCGATATTCTAAAATATATATTTTGTGAAAATATGTGTTTGATCAGTGATTTAAATTAAATCGCTCGTGTTTGATCATTAGTCCAAGTGAGCTAATTTTGATGTTGAAATGATAATTACATGACATGATTGTGTGATTGGATATTATGTGAATATATGCATGTTTATATATTTGCATGTGATTATTTGTATTGGAAGCGCATACATGCATTCTGTCACCTTTGGAACATCACAGGATTAGGAATGTAGTGCATGAGATGAGTCTAGAGAAAGCGGTTCGGAGGGTAGTGCAAAATGTTAGTGCTCCCGGAGGGTGGTCCACAAAACAAAAATATCAATCGAGTAGGCGTGGTGATATTCATCGGAGGAGTAGTCCACAAACCATTAATATATCAATGATCGACTGACCCGATTGATATATATTCGCCCGGAGGGTTGTCACTAATGAAACATTAATTCCCATACGAGACTTAAGGCGAGTGTAGGGAGAAATCGGTGAGGACTCGGGATGCGGAGTTGGTCATGTAGACATTCCAAGTAGGATTTGCATTTGCTTAAATGTGTGTTTACTGGAGACATTACCTTTGCACTTAGGTGGTGGTAGCCCTTAGGGGCGATTCTCCTCTTGAGCCCAGCTCACCCCGTCTTAGGACCCCGCTGTTTTACGAGTGCAGGAGCGTGCGAGGGGACCTTTCAGATCTGAGGAGGCGAGAAGTTAGAAGAAAGCTAGGGTTGTGGCTTTGAAGTGTATACATGTACTAGAACTTTTAAGTTTAATGTATGTATTGGCATGAAGTAAACATGTTAGCTCTTGTAACTGTGGGTATATAGTTTGGATTCATAGTCGGCATGTATGTTGAGTCTTGTTATGAATTTGAGTGGCCGTATTGGATATATATTGCATATATTGGATGTTTTGGGACGGGGTAAATACGGGTTTTATGCAAAGTGTGTGTTGGGTGGGGCTCCTGGTACAAAGGGGCTACGGGATTTTACGAAGTGAGGCGTCGGGTAGCTTGGGCGGCTCCATATGTTAATGGGTTGGCCAATTTAGTCAAACGGACCCCAGTTTCGGTGTCTGACTTAATTGTCGGAAACTTGGGTATCACGAATACCTAGGAGCTCGGGTTTGGGTATCCATCACCACTAGGTGTGGACGATGTTGAAGTTTAGGTATGGGATTACCTAGGAAAATCACGGGGACAAAACTGGGACCTCGATGCCAGTGTGTTGAATGTGTTTCAAGTATTGATTTGTGGTGCTTGGTGATTATTATTGTATAACATGGTTTGTAATGTTATAATGTTGTGCTTGGTAATTAGCAAATAGAGGAGTTAGGGAAATATTTTAAAAAAAATAGTATTTGGGTGTAAAGGTACAAAGCTGGAACAAAAGAATAATGAAAATAGAATTATGGAAGAATTTATTTGGTTTAGAAGGTGAAGAAATTTAATTTTAAGGTTTTCTTTGTGTAAAGCTGAGAAGAAAAAAGTAAATAAAAATGAAATTTTACTAAATTTATTTGGGTTGTTGGAAAGAAGAAATTTTAAAGCCAAGAAAAATAAATTTTACTAAATTTATTTGATGAGAAATATGAAGAAATAATTTTCTAGATTTTACAATGGTAAAATTGAAGAAAAATGGAAGAAAATAAATTTTTATAAATTTATTTGAGTGGAAAAAAAAAATTTTCAGTGAAAAAATGGAAAAAGAAAATAAATTTTATAAATTTATTTGGTTATAGAAAGTGAAAAATAATTTTCTAAGGAGTTTTTATATGAATTGTAAAATTAAAGAAAATGGGGAGAAAAATAGAATTTTTATGAATTTATTTGAGTGTAATGAAAAAAATGATTTTAGTGATTTTTAAGGATTTTTTCCAATTTCTGGAAATAAATGAAAAAAAAAATTTAATTATAAGGAAAAACAAAAAAAAAATCTGTGCAGAAAAATTGAAATGGGCTACTGCCCATTTGTATTACAAGAAAAAAAAATGTATTGCAGGCTAGGAGGAGAAATTTGTATTGCATAGGTTCAAGTGTATTCTGTCTGAGTGAGTAAAGAGGTTCAAGCATGTGCAATAGGTTTACTAGGCAGCCGATTATTGCAATACACTACCTTTGTCTGATGGCATGAGACGAGTACTGTGTTGCAAAACAGGCGGTGTGTGTGACACGTGTGGGGCACGAGGCGGCCAGGCGCGCGCGGGCGTCACGACGGCGGTGCGGCCCAGGCGGCCCAGGCGGCTAGGCGCGCCGCTTTGGCGTGACTTTGGCTGGCGTACGCCGGTGCGCTCGGCCTATTTTGGCCCGGTTCGGCTCGGTATTTTCTGAGTCAATTTTGGACATTGTTGTGGGTGGGTTCATGAACTTGTTCATCTCAAAACCTAGAAAAAATATTTTAAATTTAATTAAAAATCAAATAAATCAAATAAATTTGATAAAATTTTAGAAAAATGGTATCAAAAAAAATAATAAAATTTTTGAAAATAAAATTTTGTTGAAAGCATGATATTTAAATAAAGTGATTAACGTATACAAGCATGGGTTATGTGTATGATTAGTGTCTTAAGTTTGTGTTTTAGAGACAACATGTGGACTAACTACCAAATTGAAATCGTGATTTAGCAGCGGTAGTTTGCGTGGGAAGTTATGTGGTTGTAATGCGTATAGGAAAGAGGGTGAATACTAAAGGTTCATGGATTATGACCTTAGGACCAGATCTTGAAATGAACAAGAGAGCATAGAACCTTCTTGGAAATAAATAAATTGAGTGGTTGGAGATTTAGCACCGCAGGAAGCGAGAACGGGCTAGTTCATGGTTGTCAGAATACATTAGTAATTGGCATGCATTACTGGATTATCACTGAAATGGATTAAATGATTCTTGTTGCCATGATAATTGTGTAAATGCATTTAGTAAGAGGGACTTGAGGGCGTAAAGGCGTCACGGGATCTTGGTCGAGACACCACCGATCGATAAGCAAGCTTTTCTTGAGAGGCTATAGGTATTACGGCATTTGCTATCGCAATTTGGTATAGCGTGGGGGAGATCTAGTAACCTCCGGAGGTTTAGGACGTATCATCCTTAGACATTCACGGAAGAGATCGGAGTGGTGGTAGACCATTGGTTCATGCAGAACAAGAAAGTGTTAGAGGCTATGGAGATTACCTCTGACGCGACCTGGATTAGACTAGTTGCGTTCTAGCTAGAGAACGAGGCCCAAATGTGATGGAAATGGGAAAGGACCTCTAGAGACCTTAGAGGAACCGTTGTACGTGAGTCTCCCATAGGGATTAGGGCGAGAATAAGAATGATAGGTCGAGGTTACGAGTTAGAGATCTCGGGGACTCTACTCACAATGGACCTGAGGATTTTGGGACATGTCAGAGTTCGATGTCATCCTGAGGATGGATTGGCTGATAGCTTACAGGGTCGTTATCGATTGTGAGTGCAGGAGGGTTACCACCTATACGCAGGATGGTAATCGTATGGTATTTCAGGGGGGACAATCATGACATTTTGCCACTGGGCGGTATACGAGTCAGTGTCGAGACGATTAAGCGGGTTGGCTCGCGAGCCTTACCCAGAGGGCGAGGAAATTCGGACTGGATACCTCGGTAGTGTGCGAATATGTGGATGTTTTCCGAGATGAGCCACGGACTACCTCCACATAGGGATGTAGACTTCGGTGTTGAGTTACACCCTGGTATTTCACCCATCTCTATGACTCCGCATAGGATGGCACCAGTTGAGTTGCAGGAACTCAGAGTCCAATCACAAGAGCTATTGGACAAGGGTTACGATCAAGAATCGGTACCCATTACCAAGGATTAATGATGTATTTAATCAGTTGAGAGGAGTGCGAGTCTACTCCAAAATAGACCTTCGCCTTGGTTACATCGGTAGGGTTAGGGAGGCAGATAAATCCTAAGACCGAGGCGTTGGGACGCGTTATGGGCACTTTGAGTTTAGGGTGATGCCCTTCAGGTTGATGAATGCGCCAGCGGCATTCATGGACCTCATGCATAGGGTGATCCAACCTTATCTAGATCAGTTTATCGTAGTCTACATGGATGACATTTTGATCTACTCCCAGTCAGAGTGGGAGCATGAATATCGCCAGGGATTGTGTTACGATTCGAGAGACCATCGGCTGTACACTAAGCTCAGTAAGTGCGAGTTTTAGCTTACTGCCTAAGAGGAGATTTTGGGACACGTGGTGTCGGCTGGGAGTGTCGGTCGACTGAAAGAAGGTTGAGCGGAGTGATGAGTTGGGAGGCCAGGAATCATCGATTTTGAAGGAATCGTAGTTTTCTTGGGATTGGTTGGGTATTACAGGAGATTCGAGAATGGGCTGAAGTTGTCCATTCGGGGCAGGATTATAGGATTTCACCTATGGGACATGGACTCCATGGTTGGGGCGGCCCTGACCATAGAGGGGGATTGAGGATACTTGGAACACTTGGGATACGGGTGTTGGTAACAAGAGGGAGGATTAGTTTTCTTCTAAGTTCGGGGAAGAGGCAGAAGACTTCTGCTTCACACTAGTTTCAGGACTAGGGCCAGGATTGAGCATGAGTGATGGGATTTCCCCGAGAGGCGAGATCGGGATTTTTAGGACAGCACGGGTCCGGTCGCGATGGGACGGGAGAGTATCTGATTAATTCCTCCCGCCTGATACGGGTCGGAGGAACGGTTCGGTTTACGTTTCGAGGTGCTCTATCGCACTCCGGCGAAGCACGAATGGGCGAGGGCGGAGTGTGGAGTCGAAGTCGAGGGACGAATCGAGAGTTGCAGCGGAGACGGAGTGGACCTTAGGGTGGTAGACATATTGGTTGTTGATGTCGGGGCTTGACATGGATGAGATGGCGACCATTGGGTTTGTCGATGGTGAGACCTTAGCCGAGGTTGTCATACTCAACACGGCATTGGATTTGGGCTTAGAGGTTAAGGCCTTTAGAGAAGCCAAGTGTAGATGTTCTTCCCTAGGGTGTAGGGTGAGAGTTGACCTGATAGGAGTCGGGAGTGACTCGAGATGAAAACCCACGGACAAGTTATCACGTAGACTTAGAGTTGAGTGATAGGAGTCGGGAGTGACTCGAGGTTTGGATACCCTTTGGAAATTGCATTGGGCGTTGTTGAGATGGCAAGGGCTCGATATATGGATGTCATATATGACATGGACTAGATTGACGGTCCAGTGGATTATCAGTGATTGTAACCTTGGAGAGGTTAGTGTTGTGTAGGGTTACGTGTTGTATGGATTACATACGGGTGTTAAAGGACATGCTGCGAGCATGCGTCTTGGATCATAAGGGTAGGGATGGGTTGCCCTTGGTGGAATTCGCTACATTGTGGTTACGAGGGCGAGAGCATACGGGAATGGCACCATATGGGGCATTGTAGCATGGAAGGCCGTGTAGATCGTGGATTATGTTGGGCCAGGGTGGGAGAGGCTCACGTCAGCCCAGTGCGATACGATGAGACACACATGAGAAGGTGAGCTTGATCACGATAGCGTCTTCTCACGACCCGAGCCGCGAAGAGTATGCTAATGTCTTGACGTCGACCACAGAGTTCGAGTTGGTGATCACGTTTTCTTGAGGGTGATGCACAGAGGAGTGGTCGGGTTCGTGAGCACGGGGCTTCATCGCCAGGTTTATTGGACCTTTTCGAGAGATACTTTCGAGAGGGTAGGCACCTTACGTACGGGTTGGCTTTACTGTGACATGTCGAGTGTCCACGGTATTACATCTCCATGCTCCAGGAATATACTCCAAATCCATTTCGTGTGGTGGATTGGGGACAGATAGAAGTTGACACGGATGGGACCTTCGAGGAAGGACCAGTGTGCATTGTTGATAGCCGTGATCGGGTTTTGCGACGCAAGACCGTGAGGCTAGTGAGAGTGCTATGGCGGCATTGTGGAGTGGAGAGTCAACGTGGGAACGCGAGGACACTATGCGGGCCACTTATCCCTTCTAGTTTAGGGATGAAGGTACGTGGTTTAGTCGTTTAAGATTTAAATTGCTAGTTTACATGCATGGTAGAGTGCGTTGCATATGCATGTGAGTGATTATGATGGTTGAATTTAGAATGAAATTCCCTTTTAAGGAGGGAATGTAAGACAGAAATTTAATTGGAATAAGGGCAAAATCGTAATTTTGATTACAAAATTGAAATTTTGGTTAAAAATCTGTAATTAATTCTCTAGATATCTGATGACAAAACAGATTAAACCATTGGAATCGTCTCGCGAAATCTAGCTAGCACGTAAAATTTCGTAATTTTCTGAGACAGTTGAAGTCGACACGTTTTTCGAGGCATCGCATTTCGGGTGCGGAAGTAAAAAGCGATTTTCGATGTGTGAAAGTCACATATAGCATGCTCATGAGCCATAAGTGGTGATAGAGAAATGATGAAAATGGATGGCTGAGATAGTGCCGAATATCAAATCTGGAAATAAAGGGACATAAAGGTCATTCTTTTGAAAGTTTAAGTCACTAAATGACAAAAACTCAAATAGTGCTTCATCTCCCACATTTGAAGAGCCAAAAAAAAAACGTGATTTGAAGAAGGGGAAGGCTGCGTGTAGAAAATGGTGGGAGGTTAGAGAAGGTCTCTACCTTCTCTCTCTGGAGTTTGCGACAAATCAACGGTTGGCGGTCTTCGGGCGAGAAGAAGAACGTTCTACGCGGAGCCGGCGCTCGTGTGGACCCCCGTTTGTGGTTTTTGACAGAAACTCGAGAGGTAGGATTTTCTCCTACTTGAGTTTGCTCCCATTTAAATGTTTTACTAATGTTTCGGTTGAATGGTAGTGAGGGGCAGTTTGATCGATCTCAAAACTTGGGACCGGGTGATAAGAGGCCACGAAGAAGAATGGAGCAGCCATTGGCCTCCCACGAGGCTGTTAGGGGCTGTTTGGGAGTGGTTTGGGTTAACTTGTGCATTAAATGGTTCAGCTTGTGCATTGGGCCGGGAATGGCGGGTGGATTAACGGGTTCACAAGATTGAGCCCAGTTGATTTGTGATTTTTAGGAATAGTAGCGAGGGTTTCATATTCCCGGAAGCAGATCTTCTAAAATATATATATTTTTGTGAAAATATGTGTTTGGTCGGTGGATTTAAATTAAATGTTTCGTGTTTGATCATTAGCGAAATGAGCTAATTTTGATGTTGAAATGAGAAGAAATAATTACATGACATGATTGTGTGATTGGATATTATGTGAATATATGCGTGTTTATATATTTGCATGTGATTAAGTAATATTGGAGCTGGCATACATGCATTCCATATGCCTTTGGAACATCCCCCAGGATTATAGGAGATAGTGCGTGAGATGAGTGCAGAAAGAACGGTTCGGGTAGTCTAAAAATGTTAATTATCGGAGGGTAGTCCACAAACCAAAAAATATCAATCGTCGGAGCGGCCCAATTATTCATCGGGAGGAGTGAATCCTGAAGCAAGTAATATATCAATCGTCGGAGCGACTGATTGATATATATTCATCGGAGGTTGTCCACTAATGAAACATTGAATTCTCATACGAGGCTTAGGCGAGTGTGAGGAAATGGGTGAGGACTTCGGGATGCGAGTTGGTCATGTAGACATTCAAGTAGGATCATGCATTTGCTTGAATGTGTGTTTACTGGAACATTGCCTTGCACTTAGGTGGTGAGTAGCCCTTGGGGCGATTCTCCTCTTGAGCTGGCTCACCCCGTCGTCAGGACCGGCTCGCGAATGCGGGGGGCGTGCGAGGACGGCTCGATCCTAGAGGCCAGGGATTAGAAGCTAGGGTTGTGGCTTTGATGTATACATGTACTAGAACTTTTTAAGTTTAATGTATGTATTGTATAAAATTAAACATATTAACTCTTGTAACTATTGGGTATATAGTTGGATTCTGATCGGCATGTATGTTGAGTCTTGTTATGGGCCCACGGTAGCCGTATTGGATATATATTGCATATGTTAATTTGTTTTGGAGACGTTAAATGCGGGGTTTCTCTCTAAGTATTGTATTTTGGGTAGAGCTCCGTCTGAAAGGCTTCTGCTTGGATTTTTACTAGTGAAAATGCAGTAACTTAGACATCCACTTGTATTCCGCGAGTTGGCGGGTAGTCAAACGGACCCGGAACTCGGGGTGTCACATTTTCCTATTCATCTTTATTTATGTTCTTTAAAAATAATTTAAGGTCGCTAAACCATGGTGAAGATTTAATCATATTTTGATGGGTTCAAACTTCGCTACTAATATGAGACAATTGCCATATGTACTTGAGTCACTAAACATAGTCTCGTTAGAATGGTAAGATTTATAATTGAATTATACATTTGGTTGATTCAAATACCCAACAATTTGAATTTAGTTGATGGAATAATAAAAATGAAATATGAAAATTTTTTCCTCTGAGAGCTACTCTCGCTAAATGCAAAATATAATGGAATAAATAAAACATCAAATCATATTCCATATAAATAATGCAATCCTATGGAATGTTCGTGTCATGCATGAGAAGAGACTCCTCATGCCCTGGCAGAGTCTCGGCCAGGCTCCCTCCTTTTGTGTAAAGTGTAACCGATCGTGGTGTTTCACTTGATAGCTTAAGCCATGAAGACAACCCTCAAGTTTTAATTTATCAAATCCTATGTGTTTATTGAATTGCGAATTTCGAGGGGTCTCCCAGCAGAAAACCATGTAGTAACCGACACTTTCGCTCAGCCATTTGTATCGTATGTGCAACAATAATTAAATTTGGGTCTTTCACCTTGGGAGATGCCCCATCTTCACCAAACACACGTGATTATTATTCATTGTTGTTTTACACAACCGCGAGTCGATTTTGGGCGTTGTCCATTCCAGGCTCACCGCACATTCACGAAAATGGTGAATAACCAATACCATCTGAAGCCTACGAGCTTAATGCGATGTTCATAGTGCATATGAAATGCATTGATGTGTCATTTCATGCTGTATCACGTTACATACAATATTTATAAATTCCGAATAATTATATTTCCTACATATAATTTCCATTCATTACAATTTCCATGTTAATACATCATGCAAGCACATATTAACATGATTTTTTCACACAACAATATGTTATTTATTTTTCCAACAATAACATACAAAGGCGACCCAAATCTCGGATCCAAATAAACAGGGCACCTCTCGGTCCCTTCACGACTATGAACCATTTTTTGTTCAATTTGTCACCGAATCACTGTGATACCAAAGCATACAACAAAACCCAGAGACCTCGGTCTCGGGTCAGAAACGACATATTTATTCAAATTTATTTGTTTTTACAATAACACATAAAAAAAAAAAAAGCACACCACAGTCAGAAAATCGATCTGGGCTGCAGAAAATTAGTCTCGAGGCCCGCTAAAAATAAGTTTTAAAATCTATCAGGATTGTCAGAAAACGTTCAAAAATTCAACGAAGCTGTCAAAATAGTCTTGAGAATTTAGTCGGGACTATTGAAAGCTTCAGTCAGAAAATTAAAGTCAGGATTGTCCAAAGCAGTCCGAAAATTATAGGATTTGTACGGCATGGAGTCCACAAATTCAACTAGATTATCAGAAAATAGTCACAAAATTCGACGAGTATAAACAATCTCGAAAATTCGATATTGACCTCAAAAATCTTATGACTAAATCACACGGCCAATCACGGGCCCGAAGAAAACCTATGCTACTAAATGACTTTTAAACTAGAAATAATCAAAGTAGGAAAATTCCCTACCTCTTGGAATTTGATGAAACTCCCAGATTTTGGTACCCACGCGTAGCCCTCGTTGCGTGGATCGACTTTACTTCTCACTCCAACGAAAACCGACGACCCGATTTTCGTAGATCTTAGAGAGAAAGTTTCTCTCTCTACCCCTCTCTTCTCTCTCTCTTTCTCGCTCACTCCCTCCTCTTTCTACCAAAATATCCCCTTTTCCTCTTTTGTTGATTTTCTTCCTACTTTTTAATTTTTTTCTTTCTTTTGATTTTCCCTTTATTTTCTCTTTTTCTTCCATTTTTTTTCTCTTTTTTTTTTTTCATTTGGTTCTTATCTACCATATTTTTTTTCCTTCTGGTTGCTCCTTCTTCCATTTTTTTTAAATTTTAATTTTTCTTTATTTTTCCATTTGGCTTTGTTTCCTTTATTTCTCAATTTGACATATGGCTCTAAATGAGTCATTCATTTAAGTGTTATGTGTCACTTGCTACTCTACATAGCTATCATGCCATGTGTCCATCTCCTAAGGTGCCATGTGCTATCCACATGGTCCTTCCATGCAAATCTGGAACACCAGTTATACCAATCGTGAAATTCCATTGTCTTGGAATCAGACGAACCCGGCCAGGGGAGTAGCGGAATTTGCGTCTGAATTCAACGGTGAAGTCCTTTTCGTCATCTGAAATCTAGAAAATTTTCGGTTTTCAACCTGAAATTCTTGTTTACTATTTTTTAAAAATGAATTTTCCGGGTTTTACAAGCAAAGATGTAGGTGAGTTGGTAGTTTAACATGATATTGGAAACGCGATGCGGTAGGAGCTCTTAGGTTCAATATCTCCCTTTGCAATTTAAATCCCCGTTTTGATGTATATAACCTTGAGGTTAAATGCATGGTGGCGCTTCTAAATGTATCACCAATTAATCTACTTTGGTGTCACTTCCAAATATGTCACCCATTGGTACCCTCTACGATGTCATTGGATAGGGTGACACTATGTTGTAATGACACCTTTTGTTTATGGTGATTTATTATAAACGTCACCATATACTTTTTTCTTGTAGTGCTCCCCTTTTGGCAAGAATAACCTGACGGAATACTCATATAGATTTCCTTATTAAGATCTCCATGGAGGAACACATTTGTCACATCAGGTTGGGTGAAGACCAAGCTGAAAATGGCAACGAAGCGAGTTTGAGTAACTAGTTTAGATATAGGAGAAA
Organism: Tetrastigma voinierianum; assembly: GCA_016808115.1. NCBI lineage: Eukaryota > Viridiplantae > Streptophyta > Magnoliopsida > Vitales > Vitaceae > Tetrastigma > Tetrastigma voinierianum. The sequence continues at coordinate 335,418 of JAEQBH010002330.1, read as the reverse complement.
AATTGCTCCTAGACAATCAATACATTCTTTTCGTGTGTACCTTTTTGCTACAAAGCAAGCTTTGTATCGCTCCACAGTGCCATCGGCTTTATTCTTTATTTTATACACTGTTACATCAATGGTTGCTTTCCCCCAATGAAAAGGTAACAGGGCATCGGGTACCATTGCTCTCAAATCTTGAAATATCCATAGCATCTCGCCATACACGAGAACCAAACAACTTGTGAAAAAGTTTGTGGCTCTGTTGGGTGTTGATTGCTAAGAAATAAAAAGTATGATGGGGCTTGGAGAGTTTATGGTAGCCCTGAATAAGAGATCGATATGAAATGACTAGAGTAGAGGAACCAAAATAAGTTAGATGATTGGTTTGTAGTTGAATAATAGTGATAATCTAATAGATAAGTTAGGCGTTTGTCTGAGTGGATGATAGGTGGGGCGTAAAAGTTTGGTTTCCATTGCTTTTGAGTAGAGGTTGAGGTGGAGAGGAAGTGTAGTGACGGACTCGATGGGACCAGTATAACACGATCGACAAAAAGATCAAAATGTTCATTATCAAGGCTAGTGTAACAGCATGAAAATACCATAACAATTTTATAACATGTTCATGGTGTAAAATAAATTAAATTATATTTTTTCGGTGTTTAAACGGCTAAAAATGAAAAATGATAAAAACCCGAAAATTTTAGAGGAGTCAAATAAATTTGGTAAAAATGTCAAATGAGGACCTAAGGGTAAATGAGGAGTGTAAATGTTAAAATGAAAATGAAATGAAATGAAGTGAAAATGAAAGTGAAATGAAGCTTTAAAGTGAGAAAAATGAGAAAAATGGGAATTAGTGTGTAGCCAAACAAGGCTTAGTGAAGGATTTGGATTAAAAGACCAAATATTGGTCTTTGAGAGACATTCTCTCATTCCTTTTATTCTCTCATCTCAGCTCTCTCTCTCTCGAAGCCTGACATACTCTCTCAAACCCTCATCTCCCACATATTCCATTTTGAGAACCAAAAATTAGTGGAAATCGTATCATTCTTCAAGCCGTTCATCTCTTGTCTAAGTTCTAACCGATTCGCACCTAGCCCAGAATAAAGCGTAGGCGATCTATGGTGAAGCGTTTCGGCTAGGTCAAGAAAAAAAAAAAAAAAAAAACTAGGGTTTTTGTCCCTTCTTGTAAGGTAAGTGTAACTCTAGTCTAGATGCATGGAAAAGCTAGAGTATTGGGGTAGAAATCAACCATAACTGGAAACCCTAGAATGTGGCCCAATCATTTCCCTTTTTGTCGTGTTTAGGAGTCGGAGAAGATAAAGCCTGAGTTAAGATCGGGGCGAAAGGAAAGAGACAAACGGAGGCTCTTTTGGTTTGTTCTTCTTACTTCTCTCCTCATTTAAAGTTTATGTTGTTCCAAAAACAAATATGCATTGTTACGTATGAAAATGAATGTGTGCTGTTTGGAACCAAAAATGAAATGTTTTTGGAGATGGTGTAAAGTGATTTGAATGCATAAATCAAGAGAAAATTGCATGTGTGTTCTATTAAGAACACAAATGGACTAATTTAGTGTTGACTAGCTGTTTTCAAAGAGGATTAAACATGAAAAAACGAACGAGAGAATGCGGGAAATTTTGCAAACCCAGGAAAATTTTCGCAAGGGTTCTAAATTTATAGCCCTTGTGAAATTTTTTTTTGTAGAGAACTCTGCAATTTACATATGACCACCATCCCACATTGATGCAAAATTCAATCGGCCATAAATTTTTCTTCCAAACTCCAATTCGCCCGTTCTTAGACTCTACGGAAAGATCTTTGAGTCTAGAATCTAACCATATACATTGAATGGCAATTGGTTTTCACATATTTGCTAAAAATTTGATTGTAGCACCAAGTGTACTAATTACTTGGTTGTGTTGGTGTTTAAGTTGAGTTTTCCTTTCTCGAATCCCCCTAGGTGTAAGTGAACCATGCGAGGCGTCCATAGCCTACAAATGGATTAAAAAATGAGGCATAAAAATGCCTAAAACAAATGTTAAGGATTTTCTAAGGAGGAGGAATTAGGGAAAAGAAAGAGAATGTATGGAAAAGGAGAGTCGGGTGAAAATGAAATCTAAATAGAACTCCTAGAATGCCGGAGCTAATAATATGATTATTAATTGTATTGGAATAGGGGGTGACGGAGGAAAGCCCAGGTGATCAATTCCGAGGATTGGAATCCAAGTACAAGCTTTTTGGTTTGTTCTCCACTTTCTCTATAATTCCAAAGTGTTTGAATGATTATAAAATGATTTGAATTGGTCGAAAATGATTTATAAGAAAAACATATTGATTTGTTTTAGAATTGATTTGAGGTAATTGACAGAAATGATTTGTATATGAAAATTGTATGAGTATTGAAATGAATTGTTTGTATAAATGTACATACTATAATCGTATTTTCAATAATGATTCAACGCCTAATGTAATGTTAACCGTTAAATTCGAGTTGAGGATAAATTGGTATACTAATAAGGGTCAAATTAGCAGTACTACAAACAGATGTAATGATGTATCACTCCGATCCGTAGCCCAACGGCAGCATTATGAAAGTGTTCAATAAATATCTTATTAACAATGTTCTTCAATCCGAATTATCAACAGAAACAAAATGTTTTTATACTAAACAGCCCAGTGGGACCATGCCAAGATTCCGTTTATCCCGTAATCAAAGTATAGTTAATCACTGGGCGGCAAATTGAAATGATAAGAAAATTGTGAAATGCATGATTCGTGGTTTAATGATTTATTGCATATGAAATTGTATATTTGGAATTATTAGAATAAATCAGAATGAATGTATATGAAATGAAGGTCATTTTATCAAATGATCATTCAAAAAGGTTAAAAAGCATTGATTAGAAAATAAGATTTTGTATTAAACTATTGAATGGAATATAACCATATAAACCACTAAGCATGGTGTCGATTAGCGTTGTTTTATCATCGCTAAGTAATCGAGAATAGGCATGCAGGCGGTGGCCGCATTTAGATTTTAGCCATCGCCAAAGCCACAATGAGGATAAGTAAAGCTCCATCATATATACATGAATTTGATTTGACTATTTTGTATTGAAACTATAGAAAAGGAACTATGATTTTGTTTTTTGTAAATGCTTTACATTGAAACTAGCCAATAATGCCGTAGATGTATCACAGGGAAATGGACCAATGGTATATAATGTCATATCGAATTAAAAAAAATAAAATAAAACACATTTGTGAATAAAATGACAATTTTTAAGTTAAAACATGTTTATGTATATATGTTCATAAGGTTAATTATCCTTACAAAAATGAGCATTTGAAATATGTCTGAATAGAAACGCAATGATTGTCGGTATCAGCTACAAGTATAGAACGATTTTGATGAAAACGCATTATTTGTGGTATTGATGTCGGGCATCGGTAAAAATACCGTAATTCAACAGACGTTATGAATCGGATTGATCAAATGAAAATCGACCATGAAAGACAACATTTCCTAGTGATATAAATCTTATTGCTTCAACCATATCGAACATTTGAGATCCAAAAGATAACAAAGAAAACCTAAAACCTAGCTCATGGAGTAAATTTGGTTAGTCTACAACAAGAGTTTAAAGTTATAACACAAATATACAAAAGAATTAAGATGTGATGGCATGCCCCTCTACCATCAACAATCTCAAAGACTTTTGTCATAAACAATGTGATGGTGTCTCATTAATCACAACCAAGAAACATCTCACCCAATGAATATTTGACTAAACATAAAATGAAGGTCGCCTGATCTGGTGATGCAGAAGACTTTTCAACTGCACCTGTCTCCGAGCTCAATGAATGGTGATGAATCCTTCAATTAAAAGAAAATCATGAGCAAACAACTGGCTAGATACGATCCGACTCATTGATTTGGCCGCACCATGTATGAACATCACTTTGATGTTGTTATTACACCGCGGTTCGCACGCGCCAATCACCAATCAATGAACGATAAATATTTAACAAACTCGCGCAAGAATACCGGAACCGACGAACCTGAACATCACTAATGACCAAATCACTTTGAACGGCGCACTGGCATTACACGGTTCAACAAAGCGCGCGATCTTATCGCCAAACGACACTCACAACGCAATACGTCGATAGAACTGGGGATCCGCGAAAATCGGCAACCAATGAGTCCCGTCGCGCGAGACAGTCGACGCCGCAGCCACGTCGTGCGCAAAGCAATGAACGGTTTGCACCTGATCCGCAAAGAGTTAATCCAAAGAATGAGACGAAATCGCACGAACGGCGAGCGCCGAATTGGCGAATGCAGGGTTCCAGCATCGCGGCAAAAACCTTTGCATGCAGAAGCGTTAAACGTGCGAGATTCAATATAAATATCAATATTCAGATCTATCTGAGGCCCTGGGATTGGGCCAAAAATCAGCATGTATCCATGAGCTATAACACTTAATTCATAACCCACCCAACTACTGAATTAAAACACAAACATGCCACCCTTCCAGTTTGTCTAAGACATGTTTAATCAATAGTGTCTCCAAAAACCATGATCTGCTGTCTTCCTTCCAATACATGATTAAGAATTTCTCATGATAAGAGATGAGGATCATTCGCTGAAGATGGTGCCGGTACATATTGATAACAAATATATGGCATAGAGTCATGATCTGAAAGAAGTCATCCACCACTCTCTAAAATAAAAATATTGACACATCTTAATTAAAATGATTCTGAATCAATATTATTTGAGAACAATCAGGAAAACAAAATTAAAAAATAGGTAAGAGATAATATGTGTTGTAAAGATGGTTTAAAGACAGATTAATTTATCACAAACACATTTCTCTTCATGAATGCATGGCCTTCATATCTGTTTTAAAACCTGACTATAAAATAAACAACTTCTTCTGAATGAGATATTAGATAATCAAGTTTATAAACTTAAAACCAAGATTGAATGAATGAATAAAGATCCTCTAATTTTTTCCAACAAAAAAAAGAAAAAAAGAAAGAAGATGGGCTATTTTGCAATTTTTAGAAGATAGAAGGCTATATTGTATTTTAAAAAAGATTTAAGAGACTTGGGGTATATAAATTTGTTTTAGCATAAAAAGGCTCTCACTCTATAATATGATCCATTTCTTACTTGCTTTTGGGAGAGAGGAGGTAGGGGTTTCAAAAGTGAGAGATTTAAACTCAGAACTCACTCCTGGGCAAGTATTTTTCCACTTTGATTTTTGCAGTTATGGTTTTTAAAAAAGTCTAGATATGAAAGCTTCCGGTGCGAAACTTAGATTTGAAACCCTAGAAATGATTAGAATGTATAGAAGCAAGAATCTTGGTTTGAGTTTGATGTTTAATATATTTGAGTGATTTTTCACTAGGAATCTTAGATTTAAAAACTTAGGGTTTCCTAAACTTTCAAATATGAAATCCTAGAAATGTAAGAAAGACATAGTATTGAGAAATTTGTTTAGTAATGAGTATTCAGATATGTTTTGGTACTTAGCTACTAAACTTTAGATTTAAAATCCTAACGGATTCTCTACAAGTTATAAAGAACCATTTATTCATAAGAGATTTGAGGATTTCAACCAAAAAATCATGTTTTATGATAAAATTCGTAATTTTAGGGATTTAAAGAATTGATAGAATTAGAAAATTTGTGATGTTAAGGCTTTTAGTAAAATGCTCTAATTTATTTGTGATTCTCAAGCTAAAGAGCCTTTGAGATTTTAGGTTTAAATGTTTTGGGTTCCTTTAAAAGAAAAATATGAACTATAAAACCTATAAGTGCAAAAAAACATATTATTTTTATCTAATAGGATATTGTTCATATTATTTAGGTGATATGTGACTCTTTTGAGGCTTCTTGGTTTTGCTAATATCTTGGAATACTAGGTAAGGAATATTAATACAGTTTTTCCTATAAAACAAAATATTTTGCTAGTATATGTGATTATGAGTATTGGTATTTAAATAAGATGCATGGATCAAATACATATGTTTTGTGTATGGAAAATGAATTTTAGAATGTTTATGGTAAATATTGAAAGTTATGGAGATATATCTTTGTATTTTTGAAATTAGAAATATGAAAAATATTTGACTTTAGTTTATAGCGACCTTGTCAATGGGTATAACCTGATACCACATCTTACCACTGGGTATAAACTTGACAAATATGACCCAAGGCCACAAGTATAACTGGCAAATAATACCCCTGGCCAATGGGTATAAGTAAACTTAATAAATATGACTCTTGTCAATGGGTATAAACTTGACAAATATGGGCTCAGAATGGTTATAAACTTGACACGGCGGCCTCCACAATGGGTATAAACTTGACAATATAACTTTTGTCAACTAAGTTAGAATAATAGTTGACATTCTATTTGAAATAAATATGTTGTGAGAACCAAGAATATAAGCGTTTTGAAATGGTCATTGTCAACGGGTTAGAATAGTTGACATTCTATTTGAAACAAATATGTTTTAAGAACAAAGAGTGTAAGTCTTTTGGAATAACCCTTGTCAATGAGGTTAAAATAGTTGACATTCTATTTGAAACAAATATGTTATGAGAACCAAGAATATAAGTGTTTTGAAATGACCCTTATCAACGGGTTAGAATAGTTGACATTCTATTTGAAATAAATATGTTTTAAGAATCAAGAGGATAAGTATTTTGAAATGACTGTCAATCAAGGTTAGAATATTTGATTGCTTATTTGAACAAATATGTTTTGAGAGAACCAAGTGCATAAACATTTTGAAATAACCCTACAATGTGTTAATAGTTGACATTCTATTTGAAACAAATATGTTTTGAGAGAACCAAGAGGGTATATTTTGGAATGACGCTTTGTCAATGAGTATAATAGTTGTCATTCGGTTTGAAACAAATATTTTTAAGAACCATGAGTACGTGTTTTAAAATAATTCGGGTTTTGATTATGATATGAAATTGTTTGAGAAACATGAAATATGATGAACATCTGGGCTTGAAATATATTTATCTTATTTATTTGTACTCAATGATTTTAAGGAGATTTATATGAAAAGAAAATATGTTACATTCCAATTCTCGTGAATGAAAATATTTGATCCATAAAATTGTATTAACATTCCTTACTAAGCTTTTAGTTCACTCCTTATTATTAATCATTTTCTGTGCATGCTTAGACTTTGCTGATGAGTGATTTTTGTATAGTGTCGGATGAAAGTTAAAACTATTTTGAGTTGGAGAGTTGGAAATACTTAAAATTATTGAACTACTTTGTGGAAGCCTTAAATTAATTGTTTGCAAATTTTCATTCTGTTATTTTATGTTGTTAGAATGTTACCTTTGAGAAAATTAGTTTCTGGGAAAAATTATCTTATTGGGGAAGATTTGATTTAATGATGTTTTGTTATACTTAGACGCATTTTATGTCATTGAAGATTTTTGATTTTGTTAAATTAGTTTAATTTTCTTGTGAGTATATTCGATAAACAAGATTCATAAGGTAAATTTTGAATGTGCTACTTAGTATATAGGGTTTTGAAAGCCTTATATGTGAATGGATAGTAATATCTTTGGTCCGGAGTTTGGGATGTTACAAACAACCATATTTTGTAATCAAGAAAGCTGTCATGTGAGTGTTTGATTACTTCTACCTCTTGTAATTAAGTAACTGTAATGCAGCCCTTTTTTATCTGTTTGAACTGTTATAGATCCTTTCTTCTTTTCTAATTTACTCGTAAATACAAGGGCCATTAATTTTATACAAATCAAGTGTGAGGAATGTTCCAAGACATTATAATCTTTTTTTCTATATATCCTCCTAAATATAAGAAGTGGTATTTGACAAGAGCCAACCAAGTTTTAAAGTTTCAGAACAAGTCAAATTACAAAGAACAAAAGATGGCATCCACTAAAAGAAAGAACTGCACACAAGGCCTACTAAAAATCAAGGCAAAGAGTTTGCCGGCAAGAGCAAGACATCCGAATACAAGAACGCAGTGCACCCTCAAATTCATTTAGTGTCAGGAACCACATCAATTAGGGAAAAAAATGTTTCGAGGATGGAATTGCAAATACATTATAGAATTCAAATGAACAAAAAACAGACAAGCTCATATACAAGTATATGAAAAGTAATTATCAAAATGAATTTCTAAAATTAAGACAAAGAGAAGATATTGCCCATCATGTAAAGATACAGATGCAAACTTTATTTAGAAATTTGATAAATAAGTTTCAATTACCAATTAATAACTATCCAAATGACTTGTTGCTATTGTGAACTGATATAATACAAATCGTATTTGTCAAAGGTTAAACAACAATTTCTGAGAAAAATTGTCACATTCCTAAGAAATATCATTAAATTTAAAAGTGGTAGGCTGGCAGAGTTGCAAATTGCCTTAAAGTCTGCCTATTTATACAGCATCTGTAGCAGTATATGATTAAATAGTCTAATTTTAGTGAGGTAAACATATGTTGGTAATAATTTAAGGTAGTTGCATGTTATAATATGTACATTAAATTAGATTTACATGGCTAAAGCAGTATAGTTGCTTGATTAAATGGTAATAAAGTGGGCTTACTACAGAAATAAACACATATACACACTCCAAACCATCCATACAGGGTGAGGAGTTCGCCACTCCACAGAGCTCCAATCTTTGCACCTGCTATCCTCAAAGGCCGATAAACTAAATATGCTGAGAAATAAATAAATTAAATATGATCCAAAGGATAGGATAGGGGTAGTCAGCTCACACGTCAAACCCCAAAAAAGAAACTTTCTTGGTTTTGTGAACATGCGCAAAACCTAACGAGAAGAATGCACTTTTACTCTACCAAATTTAGAAGTAGCTCATTAAGTCCAAAGATCTCTGCTTTGAAATGAAACCGATAAGCCATGGCATCCCTCCTTTTAATATATCTAACAAGACCACCCCTCAACCCCAAAAAGTTGAAGTATTTTCAACAGGGAAACCCATTTGCGACACGATTTCTCTTTCCCGCATATGATCCAGCCCTTAGTCTGAGAGTCAATTTTGGTAGCTTCTCCAAATGGGCAGGATCACAATCTAACCTACATGCTTCCAATGTCAATTGAAAGATTCTGAGGAACAAAGGTTTCAAACACCCCGTGATCTTTATGTCCAACTTATGACGGGGGTGTTATTTCCGCGGCAAGGGATGGAACGCTAGACTTGTCCGATGCCTGGAGGCCAAGGATTTAAGACAACTATGTAGTCGCAAATGCGGGGTTTGAAAACTCAACCTGCCACCAGTCACATCTTCCTTCTATGCCTTCTGCATGTTAACTTGCTTGAATTGTTCTCAATCCACCGGTCAAGGTTATGCTTGATAGAATTCAAGATTTTGGACTACCAATTTCAATGGATCGCCTTCTTCGCCCTCAAATGTAAAGATATCTCATGTTTGTAATCTTCCAATGATATCCGCGCCTTAAGATTATTTATATTCAAAGTCCTGCAAATTCCTTTAAGTCGTCATGATAGTGGGGAAGCACTGAATCCGTATGTCTTAACTTCATAATCTTAAATGTATCCGTGAAAAACCCCAACCTTATCAATGTTGGTAATAGTAGTTATCGAACTGACCGAGGTCCAATGATGTTTATGCGGATTGGGATTTCAGAACGCCCGACGTCATTTAAAATGAAGTGAAAATTCTTAAAATCAGAACTGTGTGCCTAATAATATGATTTTTTCTCTACTTATCCTGATGAGGGGTACTGCAAGGGATTTAATGGTACCATTCCTGACTTAACCGATATTTAGAAGATAATGGGATTTGGGGCTGGTCAAATGATTCGACCAAAATTAGAGGCCCGCGAAACTTCTTCTTGAATCGCGTAAAATACGAAATGTCTAGAATATATCATAAAGACTAACGAAACTAAACAAGTGAAACGGAGTCCTGATAGTTTCCGTGTGATTCAACGTAATCTGCACACGCTATTGTCCTGGACACGATTTGAATGATTTAAATCCGATTTCGTGGATTTTAGAGCCTCGAAATTCACTATGAAGGATTTAGTTAAAATATCATGTTCAAATTAACATAGGATTTACTCATAGAATATTTTTGATATATAATCGATATAAAAGTGAAAAGGCTAAACCGAGATAAATCGCTATAATGGAGATATTTAATTGTACTAGCCAATCAAAATCTTTCTTAATGGCTGTTATGATTTGCAAATAATGGGTAAATGACTTGGTCTCGAGAATGGACCAATGAGTAGTTTGATAAAAAGAGAGTAAACCACTTTAAACAAACTAATGAGATTATTTGGTTTAAGGGTAATTTTGGAAACTTTGAAATAAAAGAAAATTTTAGGAGATTTAATGCTCCAAAGTGAGGAGAACGTGCAGTAGAGGGAAGAAAGGAGAAAAGGGGAGAAAGGGAGAAAGGAGGGTAGGTGCTGAGAGAAAGGTTAGGCAGCTGGAGAGGTGAGTTTTTCTCTCCTTCAAGCTTCTGCAAGTGCTCTAAGGATAGTGCAGAGGAGCCAAAGGAAACCAAGAACAAGTAAGTTTTAATGGTGGGAAAGTTAGGTTTGATGTTTGTGTCTAATGTTTTGATTTTCATGGATGTTAAACAGCGGCATTTAGGGTCAGAAAATTAGCATGATTTTGAGATAAATTGAGAAAGCCATGGATTAGATTAGGGCTCTTGACAAAATCAAGTGAGTAAGGGTTAGGTTTGACAAAGAACTGTGTTATGTGTTGTTGGTATACATCAGATTTAAGTGTTTAGAGGAAAGAAAAATGGAAGAGAAACACATTTTGGTCAATTTTGGGCAGCAATTTTGGTACAGGAAATGTCCCCGGTTTCTGCTCTGACCAGTTTTATATTTACTATAACTTGCTCAATTGTGATCCGATTTATGATTTAAGTGGCTACGTAAAATAGATTTAAGAGAAACAAACTTAAGAAGAATGTGTATCACCAAATCTCTGATCCTAAGTAGCCTAAATATCTACCCCAAAGTAGGACTGTGCAAGCCAAATTCTGTCTAGTTTCGAATATAGATTAGCCCTATTTGACGAAGTGAAGCCTGTATGTTCGAATTGGGTGGATTCCACTGAATAGAACCCTTAGCACCTTAGCTTTAAATGAGTATAAGGACATAGTGTCAAAATATGAAGTCAAGACCTCGGAAAATCGAGTAATACAAACTGCCACAAAAATTCCAGAAAATGACTAGTTGGGTATGAAAATGCCATAACTTTAGTTTGAATGATCCGATTGATTAATTCACCCTAAGTAAAGAGATCTAGAGGAATAATAATATAGAATGAGTGTTTATGGTGGATTAAATGGAAATTATGGTTGTGTAATTGATTTTCTTGGAAAAGGAAAGTGACTACTCTGGACGGAACGGAACCTAACATGCTTTAATTGAAAGGTGAACTGTGGAGTGGTAAAACATATTTGAAAAATGAGTTTTTAAAAGTGAATGGTTTTGTAATGTTAAACTGAAAGTTTAATGGAAATGTTTATATATGTTAAGGCATATGGAAATGTTTTATCTCGCATCATTATATATATTTATATGTATGCATATGATAAAGTGTTATGAAAGTTTTAAAATGTGTGAAGAATGTATATGTGTTTTAATGATAAAGGAAAGGGATATAAAATGTATTTATACATGTATATGGAAATATGTATGTATATGTTAAAGTATTATGAAAGTTTTAAGATGTGTAAAGTGAATGGCGGTGTGTTTTAATGATCAAGTAAAAGGATTTAAATGTGTGTTTACAAATGTATTTGAAGAAATGTTTCTACCGCATGGTTACCCAAACTCTATGATCATAAGTGACTGATATCGTCAAGTACTTGCTGCAAGGATTGAGAGGGTAAAGTTATAGGTTACTAATCGAGGGAGGGGAAATAGGTGTCTAGAGTAATATCCTTACATCGTGAGAAGCAGCAGGATCGGAACCCTATGTAAAGCGTGAGTTTCTCCGCAGCGTAGTGGTTATGATCGAATGTGACTGCCCTCACCGCTGCATTCGAACTGTTCTATGTGTTTATTCCCGGTTCCATCAAAAGAATGAAAGAAAGAAATAAAGAAAGAAAAGTTTAAGGCATAAAATGCTTAAAGCATAAAATGGATTTTAAAATGCATAAGCATTTATGGAAAGAGTTTAAAAGAAATTCCCAGCGAAGAATGGATTTTAAATGCATAAGTATTTATTGAAAGAAAGTTTAAGGTATAAAATGTTTAAAGCATAAACTGATTTTAATGGTATCGTGATTATGGAAAGAAAGTCAAGGTATAAATGTTTAATGTATAAATGGATTTTAATTGTATATATGTATTATTTTGATATGTACTGAAAATAAGTTATATAAAATGAAAATGTACACTCACCGAGCTCGCTTAGCTTCATTCTTTTCGTATGTTTCAAAACATTTTCAGGTTCGGTAGACAGAGCCGGTAGAGTATCCTCCTCTGCAAGTGCTGAGTCGAGCCATCGAGACGATTTGATGTGAACTCGCATTGTATAAATAGTCGATATTTTATAATGCCAACACTCATTAGCGATATATGCATATATGGATATATTTTGAAAAGGAACTACTTAGGCGGTCGGCTTATGTCCGGCTCAAGCCCAAGTTTTTTTTAAAACTGTGCATGAAGAAGTTTTGAATGTTTTGATGATTGAAATGAATAAATGGCAAGGAAAGATATATTGTGTTGATTGAGCTGTGGACGAGGAGTCCCTGAACACGAAGCTGATGAATCTGAAGTTTAGAAGTGCTTTAAATGTTTACCGTGCTCTTGTGTAAATTTGGGAAAGTCCGAAAAACAGAGAGGGAAACTCGCTAATTTACGGTAAAAATCTAAGTGGCTTGGAAAAGAAAGAAAAGAAATTTTTTAGCACTTCGCCCAGACATTTTTAAAAGATATGCAAGAATTGTAAAGGGCGCCCATCTACCTGATTTTAATTTATGGTTTTATGAAAGTTTCATATCCGTCGAGTGCGGAGGTCCCCAGGCTCATGAGGTTAATCCGGCCTGGATCTCAACATGGTAATTACAAAGTTTTGAAAATGTTATAAAGATTTGGAAAATTCTTTATTTATATGATTGTTTTAATGTTTCTTTAGATTTCATGAAAAAATAAAATTTGCGATTTAAAATCATATATGCGCCATATGACACAATAATTTTAATCATTAAATGCTACCGTCGAGGCCGACCACCCACCAAAGAGAGTTCTTGGTGCGTAGTATTCACCCACCGAGGAATATGGTTGACTAGTCCAGATGTCCCTCCAACCGCAGTACAGCTAGGGCTGCCACCGCCCAAAGGTCGAGGAGGATGGAGTACCTTAGAGCAGTATGGCCTGGAGGTTAGCCACAACATTTAATCAGCCCTGAGCCGATCACTGTCCATCGAGGGTAAGGAACAGAGGCAAGAAATTATGACTCAGATAGAGATCCCTGGTGCGGCATGGTCGGGCGAGGGTAATGAGATGGTTAATTGAAAATGCGCTCAAATAAGGGTTTAATTTAGCTTAAGTGAATCCAATGATAATAAGTGAATTATTAATTGTAATTGCTGTTGAAAATGAAGAAATTGAAGATATAAATGATGAATGTGTAATGTAGGATTTCACAATTTAGAAGTATGGAAAAGTTGAATACACAAATGTGAGTGATATCGAGGTCAGGAGTTTTCGCGCACTTTGATATTATTAGATATCCATGACTGATGTTATATTAGGTATACCTACTATTTGTATACCATGCTACAAAAGGATTGTTATAGGAGAGGTTAATCTCATAGTTTATGAAGAGAGTATCGTTTGCGTGGTTACGGAAAATACTACCTACCAATAATATGACAGCTTATGTGGGCTAAAGAAATACTCGAAAGTTATATCAAAGGTACCTAGCTTTGTTGAGGTGGATAATCAAATGGAAGATATTCGATAGTCAAATAATTTCCTGATGTATTTCCGTAGGATCTTCTAGGTATATATATATATATATATATATATTAATTTTGTATTGAAATTAATTCTAGGATAGAACCAATTGCTAAGGCACCTTATATGATGGCTCCTTAAAAGTTGAAACAATGGAAAGAATTGAAAGTATAAATGGATGGAGCTTGTGAGTAAGGGTTTTGTTAGCCGAAAATTTCGCTGGGAGTGCCGCCTGCTTATAAAAAACGATTTACGAAAGCTCTAATGACTGTATATTGATCACAGAGAGTCGAACAAAGGAAAACACGCGAATTGTAACGACCATCATTAATCTTAGATTGACAGATCTTTGATCAATTACAGGAACGAGGGTATTTTTGAAATGGATCTAAGCCTGAAGTTACCATCAATTAAAGATTAGGCCGAGGATGCGTTCCTAAGGACAACTTTGGAAAAACATGGTAGGTATTTATGAGTTTTTTATTCATGCTAGTCGACTAACTTATATTCAGCCGCTTATGGATCTTATGAATAGATCTTTCAAAATTCCTTATTTGACCGCTTATAGTAGTCATTGATGACATTTTAATCTATTTAAGCAAAGAATGAAGATCATGAGGAGCATCTAAGTAAATCTTATTTACTAGTATGCCAAACTTATAAATCTAGCCCTGCTTAGATTTGCCATTTTCTAAGGGCATGTGATTTCAAGAAGGGGTTTCGTTGATCCCTGCATCGAGAAAATTGTGAACTCAAAACCACCTACGAATGTACAGAGATATGTTCTTTCAGAGGTTTAGCATTATCTAAGGTTGTTGGCGGATTTCGTGCCACTTAGATCCTTTGACTAAATCGACAAGGAAAGATGAAAAGTTTGTATGGTAAGAGACATGTTAGAAAAGATTTGATGAACTAGTAAGGAATCTTTGACCTAGTCCTAGTTCTTAAGTAATCACAAATGGCAAGAAGGATATACAGATATCATGGATGCTTCTAGGCAGAGCTTAGGTGTGTTAATGCAACATGAAAATGTATATACATGATTTGGCGCACTATGCATGAGAGAATTATCCGAGACATAACCTAGAGTCAAGTTGTCAGTCTTCAGCTCTACGATACGGAGGCATTTTACCACATGGAGTTGCATGTAAAATTTTACAGATCACAGAACATGTACATTTATTCACATAGAAAAAGCAATACGCTGGTGACAGAGGAGATGGGTTTAACTCATTAAGGATTATGAGTGTTCATTGAGTACCATCAGGAAATGTTAATGTGGTAACTGATGCCTTAGTGTAGGAAGCCTGATGGTTCCATATCTCACCCAAAGGTTGTGTACCCCTAGATTTATGGAATCGAGGTCTCTGTAGTGCTAGACTAGAGCTCTGGTCGGCACTGGAGCCTTACTAGCTGCATTCCATGTTAGTCCCACCAATAGACAAGATAAGGGAGCTATAGACTCAAGATACGATCATGATTAAATTGGAAAAGGGAAGTTTAGTCCTGGCAAAGAAAGGATTTTTAGTACTAAAGTATGTATAGTGATGATAGGTCATGTGTTATGTGTACTAGATGGGAAGATTAAAGAAATAAATTATGAAAGAGACTCACTTTCCGCATATGCGATGCATCGGGAAACACTAAATGTATCATACCCTAAGGGAATACTAAAGGTGGAGGGGTATAAAGAAAAGATGTTGCGCACTCTATTTCCAAATGTCTCATTTTGTGCTAAGGTCGAAAGCATCAAAGATTTGCAGGCAGTCTTGCATAGCTCTTTCGATCCCCAAGTGAAATGGGAGAGAATCATGATGGATTTTTTTACTTCCACTTCACAGAGTGGTTATGAAGTGATATAGTGATCAGGATGATTTGACGAAACTTCACCAATTTCACCATGGGAAAAATACTGACTTAGCCGAAGTCAATGAGTCGATATAAAAGAGATTAAACACTTCAATGGATGACCAATCCGAAAGAGCCATACGTACACGAAGTTATGCTCAAGCAGTTTGTGTGTTAGAGTTTAAAGGAAGTTAGAAAGACATTTACCATTAATGGAGTTTCCTACAATAATAGTTATCATGCAAGCATTGAAATGCCTTATGCAGCCTTATATATAAGGAAGTGTGTGGACTGACCTACTATTAGTGTCAATATAAGGAGAGAAAATTTTGAGTTCATAAATCATGTTCAGCCATAAACAACAGAGCAATGTTAGTTATCCAAAGGATAGATCAAATATAGTTTAAAATTGGATGTAAAGTTATGCTTGATAACCCAAGGAGAGATTTGGAATTTTAGGGGACTTTATTTGTTATGATATCACCTGGAAAGTAGGTGTCGATATTCTGGAAGAAAGGGAAGTTGTCCCCTATATGGGACTTTAAGGAAATTATAAAATAATTGGAGAGGTAGTTTTGATTGAGGTTACACCTGAATCGCTTAATACATGATGATATTCTTACATTTCAAGTTTCAAAGTATATATACCTTCACATGTGTTAAGAAATCAACCTATTGGAATCGGAGTTAAGATTTGACGATGAAGAAAGACCTACATAAATTGTTGATCAAAAGGATTAGGATCTTTTTGAAACAAAAGGACTCCTTTAGTAAAGGTGTTGTGGATGAATCACTTTAGGTATAAAGCAACATGAGAATTTAAATTTCGAGGGACTTGAATTTTTATAAGGAGGTGATTGTAAAACCCCAACCTTGAGAATGTTATAATAGTAGTTATTGAACTGATTTGGAGGTCTAGTTTGATAGAAGGAAGGGTGGATTAGGAATTTAGAACGCCTGACGCTATTTGGGCATGAAGTGAAATTTTCGAAAATCAGAACTGAAATCGAATCAATAGTGATTTTTTCTGGCTTTATCCTGATGGAGGGAAGGTGTAAGGATTTTTAGAAGAAAATTTCAGCCCACGACTTTCAACCGATATTTCAAGATAAATGGACGATGAATAGTGATTCCTGACCGAAATTAGAGGTCTGTAAGGAAATTCTTCTTAAATCGTAAAATACGAAAATGTCTGTATTATATCACAAAGACTAATCTAAATCCAAATAAAGTGAAACGGAGTCCGCTGATATTTCCGTGTGATTCGAACGTAATCACACACGCCATTGTCCTGGATTACTGATTTGAATGATTTTAAACTACTTCAGTGATTTAGAGCCTAAATTCATCGTGAAGGATTTATTAAAATATTTTTTATGTTCAAATTTAAATATAGACGTACCTATAGAATATTTTGACAATTCATATAAAAGAAAAGGCTAAACTAGATAAAATCGCTATAATGGATATATTGAACTGAACAACAATCAAAATCTTCTTAATGGCTAAGTTATGATTTAAATAATGGGTAAATGACTCGTCTCATGAGAATGTGGACCAATGAAGCTTGGATAAAAGAGTAAAACCACTTTAAACAAACTAATGATTATTTGGTTTAAGGGTAATTTTGGAAACTTTGAAATAAAAGAAAATTTTAGAGATTTAATGCCCAAAGTGAGGAGAAACAGTAGAGTAAGAAAGGAGAAAAGGGGAGAAAGGAGAAAGGAGAGAAAAAGGAGAGAAAGGCTAGGAGCAAAGTGAGAGGTGAGTTTTTTTCTTCTCCTGCTTCAAGTGCTCAAGTGATAGCAAGGAGAGGAGCCAAAGGAAACCAAGAACAAGTGTTTTTAATGGTGGGAAAGTTAGGGTTTGATGTTTTTCTATATGTCTAATGTTTTGAATTTTCTCTTGTATGGATGTTAAATTAGTGGCATTTAGGGTTGAATGATGATGATTTGATATAAATTGAGAAAGCCATGGATTAGATTAGGGTTTGACAAACCAAGTGAGTAAGGGTTAGGGTTTGATAGTGAATTGTGTGTGCTAAAAGAATGGGTATAATGCATCAGATTTAAGTGTTTAGAGTGAAGAAAAACGGAAGAGAACACATTTTGGTCAATTTTGGGCAAAGAAGCCTCCTGGTATGTTAAATGTCCCGTTTTCTGTTTTGACCAGTTTTGTATTTTGGCCATAACTTGCCCAATTGTGATCCGATTTGCGGATTTAAGTGGCTACGTAAAATAGACTTGAAGAGAAACAACCAAGAAGAACACACCCCATCCCAGCCTAAATATTCACTCAAAGTAGGACCATGCAAGCCACAAATTCTGGTTCAGTTTTTGAACATAGATTAGCCCGGTTATTTTGGACGTAAAGTGAGTTTCGGTGCTCCGAATTGGGTGATTCAAATCAGAACAGAAACCCCAGCACTCTAGCTTTAAATGGTACAAGGACATAGTGTCAAATACAAGTCAAGACCTCGGAACAATACAAACTGTTGTGAAAATTCCAGAATGACTAGTTGGCATGAAAATGCCATAACTATTTCCATGATCCGATTAATTGATTCCAATTCCTAAGTAAAATAGATTCCTAGAGGAATAATAATATAGGAATGAGTGTTATGGTATTTAACGGAAATTATGGTTAATGTGTAACTGTTCTTCTTGGAAAAGGTGAAAAGGACTATCGGACGGAACTGAACTCAAACTGAAGCAAGCCGAATGAAAGGAACTGCAGTGAAATGATATTTTGAAAAATGAGTTTTTAAAAGTGAATGGTTTTAATGTTAAACTGAAAGTTTAATGGAAATGTTTATGTACATGTTAAGGCATATGGAAATGTTTTATCTTGCATCAATATATATATTTATGTATGCATATGATAAAGTGTTATGAAAGTTTTAAAATGTGTGAAGAATGTATATGTTTTAATGATAAAGGAAAGGATATAAATATTTACATATGAAAATATGCATGATATGTTAAAGTATGAAAGTTTTGGGTGATGTGTAAAGAATGCACATGCTTTAATGATCAAGTAAAGGGATTTAAATGTGTTTGCAAGCATTGAAGAAACAGCATCATTGCCATCTAAATTTCATTATTCTATACACTGGAGACAATAAGCATTTTTAAGCGCTGTAGCGATTTAGAGCAGTTATAGTTACTAACCGAGGGAGGGAAATAGGTGTCTAGAGTAATATCCTACATGATAAAGTGGCATATGACTGAACCCTATGCAAAGCGGAGTTTCTCCGCGCAGCTGAAAAGCAGGATCGAATGTGGATCATTCTCACCGCGCAGACCCTGGAACCGTTCGCGTGTTTATTCCGGTTCCATCAAAGAATGAAAGAAAGAAATAAAGAAAGAAAAGTTTAAGGCATAAATGCTTAAAGCATAAATGGATTTAAATGCATAAGTATTTATGGAAAGAAAGTTTAAGGCATAAATTTTAAGATGTTGGATTTTAAAATGCATAAGTATATTTATTGAAAGAAAGTTTATGTATAAATGTTTAAAGATAAACTGATTTTAATGGTATCGTGATTTATGGAAAGAAAGTTTGGCGCATAAACGCGAATGAGCAAATGGATTTTGAATCTAGGCATAATTATTTTGATATGTATCGAAATGTTATATAAAATGAAAATGTACACTCACTGAGCCTGCTTAGTCATCTTTTTCCTTATGTCAAAAAAACATTTGTGGTCCCGAGACAGTTGTTTTAGAAAGATCCTCCCAGGCAAAGTGAGTCGAGCCATCGAGGAGACGCATTTATGAACTGATTGTGATAATATAGCTTATTAATTTTATATGTCAAATAATTTGTCATGTATATATATGCATATATGGATATATTTTTAAAAAGGAACTACTTAGGCGGCTCGCTTATAATCCCGCCAAGCCCAAGTTTTTTTTAAACTGTGCATGAAGTTAAGTTTTGAATGTCATCGATTGAAATGAATAAATGTATATGGTATATATATCGTTGATCGAGTCAGGACGAGAGTCCTAATCAGTTGATGAATTGAAGTTTAGAAGTGTTTTTAAATGTTTTCTACTAGTTTTAAAATTTGGAAAGTCCAAAACAGAGGGAAACTCCAAATAATTTTACTAAAAATCTGGTAAGTGAAAAGAAGAAAAAGAAATTTTTTGGAAGAATTTCGCCCAAGATTATTTAAAAGATATGTGAAGAATTGTAAAGGGTCTGGCCCACCCGATTTTAATTTATGGTTTTAAGGAAAAGTTTCCTATATCCGTTGAGTGCCGGGAGGTCCCCTCGGTTCATGAGGTTAATCCGGCTCGATCCTTCAAAAGACGGGCCCCCACCACTGGCAAGATTTTCGATCTCAGACCTTCCAACCAAAGACTCTAAGCACTTAAATACTGTAATGAACGAATAGGATATCTACAAATCTCCCAAATTGAAAAAATAAGAGAGAACTGGTTGCATGGGATGGGAGTAGTGTTCATGGAAGCATACCTCTCAAAGTCAGAATAAATACTGGTCGATCGGATTGATGAAAATAGAGAAGAACTAGTGGAGGGAAGGATGAGGATCTACTAAGCAATATTAGTTCCAAAGAAGTTGTGCTCTTTGCCTTTTCAATAGCCACAATCTCGATAGAAGTCACGAACCCGACATTCCATAACCCTTTGCATTACTAATTTGTCCTCACCACTTGAACCAAGCTGAACACAAACTGCTCAAGTAAATCTCAAATGCGGTTCATGCTTTTCTACGATCTGCCCAACACAAAAACCTTCGTGAATCCACAAAAGGAGTAGTTTTCGTGGAGACGACATAATCTTCTCGAAAGAGGCTTAAGAAGAAAGCATGGTTTCGTAAGAGGGCAAATCGACAGCCTGGGGTTCAAGACACATACTCGCCATTTGGCCTTCTTTAGCAAGGCACCATGTTATCGTGGTACCTTCTCCATTATACGTGATATTTTTCACAACGTGACCTCCTGGGGCATAATCAGCTAACGGTAAACTGCAGACGACAATCCATCTTTTCCCCAAGTTCCTTCAACTGCAATAACTCTCAAAGATCGAGCATCAAGGAAAGCTCTCCGACAGTAACAAGTCCTACCTATTTTTTTGAAAGAAGTCGTGATTTGGCCAAATAGAACACCGCGACCGTTACTTCCTGGTATCGAAGCCAGGCGCATTCGCCGCTCGCTCTATCCGGGAATGACACTTCCAAGGCAATGTGGCCATTGTCGCTCCGTAAGACATACAACTCCAATCGAAGGGCCTCCATACATCATCCGAACTATCGGGCGATTCAGCTTGTTATCCAAAACATATTGAGCTCTAAACTCGTGCTCTGCAATTTCTCCATCATCTCTACTTGCTCTTTCGCGGATGTGCGTGACCGTTGATGAATTCGGTATAAACGCCTCAGTCTAGCACCCTGGGACACATAAAGCCCCGTACCATAACTGGAAAGTGTTTTAACTTGTATGATTATAGACTTTCTTAGCAAGGGCTGTCTCGCTAATGCCACCCATTCCCACTAAAATCACGCGACGCCTTGGGTCTCCTCCTGGATTAGCCGCTTCACCAGCCCATCCCCGCTCCCTTTCCAGCCCACAACAACATGTAATTCGCAGTGAGGAGAGGGAACGGTCTTAGATCCCGGCAAGACTGACCTTGAGTCGGGAACTAGCCTCTTCCTTCTCCAGTTATTTTACCCTGCATCTTCCCGCCCCTATCGAGATGTCTTGAGGCTAGTCGATGGCTTCAATTTTCTTGCCAACCTCATCGAGGTTCATCAACTTTCAAGACACGCCTTAAGAAAAACAGCTCATACTCAAAGATTCGTGATGAACATGTCTATGATGTCCCTACCATCGTAAAACAGCTTCCTGGGATTTCATAAACCTGCGCACTCTGTCTTCATTCATTCCGCCTTTCCAAGAAGCACAGACGCCCTTTAGATATCCGTGTAGCCTCTTGACTTGTCCATCCACATCTTTGAAGAATTTCGCTTCTTGAATTAGTATGTCACCCGATCCTCTCGACAAAGAAGGGAAACAAGAGCCTTCGCCATTAATGTAAATGCTCTCTCATAAGGAAATACCTGTGTAACACTTGATACTAACACCGAGATTCCTTCAAACACCTTGTCTACAAGAATAACTTTGTTTCTTCCAATAACGCATTCAGTGGAATTAGAAAATTATGCGTAATGTCAGAAATTCCCTTCAATCGAAGGATGTGAAAGTGAAAAGTATTTCACATGTAAACACGTAGAAAAGAAGAGTTAGCTAGACCTAATTTCGATTCGCAAGGACCGCAACCCACCCATGGAACCCACCACTAGCTACCTGCTTCTTTTTAATTATTACGTTACGCTAACCATTCGCCTGCTTCCATAATTATATTTCTTTAAATAGCTTTTAGAAAATACAGCAAAACATTTAAAAACAACTATAAAATATTATTTGAAAGCCCGTTTTTAATTGTTAGAAAATATAAAACAATTTTATTAGCAAATCCTGATTGTTTTTGGGTTTAAAAAAACAAAAAAAAAAAAGCCTATTCTAAAAATAACAAACAACTACCACTAATCAAAGAGAATTATAAAACTTAGAGTCACAAATCATTTTTTTAAATAATTGAGCCAAAAAGTAAATACCAAAATAATTGAACAATACTACAAATATCACGAAGAAGATGTGCAAATATTACAAAAAGGGAAATAACCCTTTTATACACTAAGAGGTAAAAGTAAAACCCATTTTTCATCCGATATGAGGAGGTCTAGAAATAAGTTGAGGAGAGGGCAAAAACGTTAGGGTTGTGTTAATTTGGTTTTCGAAAAATACTAAGGAAAAAAAAAACCTAAGGAAAATGATTTTATCATGTTTAGTAGTCTAATAAAAAAAAAATTAAGTTATGTTTGGTTCTCAAAAAATACTAATGAAAGAAAAAATGTTAAGGAAAATAATTTTCTTGTGTTTGGTTGCCTACTCAAAAAATTCCAAGAAAATCAAATATGAATAAAATTACTTAGAAATTTAAATATTTTAAAATTATTTAATCTTTATATTGATGAGTTTAAATAAATAAATTTGGTTTGAGGTAGAAAATAAAATATTATTATATGAATGAATTTAATTTTTATATTCCTTTATATATTTTTCCTTATACTTTTATTTCCTATTTTTC
Source organism: Tetrastigma voinierianum (assembly GCA_016808115.1). NCBI lineage: Eukaryota > Viridiplantae > Streptophyta > Magnoliopsida > Vitales > Vitaceae > Tetrastigma > Tetrastigma voinierianum. The sequence goes on along the minus strand of JAEQBH010002330.1, from coordinate 312,407 downwards.
TTTCTCTTTGATTTTCTCAAATTTACTAGGAACCAAACATAGCTTTAAAGAAAATCAAATATAAACAATTTACTTAAACTTAAAATTCTTAAATTATTTAATCGTTATATTAATGAGTTAAAATAATAAATTTGTTTGAAATAGTAAGTAAAATAATATAGATTACTTTTCTCATATTTTCCTTTCTTATTTTAAAGAAACCAAACATAACCTGGGATTAATTTCAAGATGCAAATTAAAACACAATAACTTAAATAGCTTATTACTAATTAAAAAACATACAATACTAATATAAAATAATTTTTCAAAATTTGAGGGGGAGGCATTTGCCCCTTGCTCGTTTAGTCCATCATTTCTATGGATACATTAAATTTGTAAATCATGTAAACATTTATCAGGGAAATCTATTTTTACAAATATTTTTAATTTGATTAGTATTAATAATCAGTTAAATAACTTGCAAATTAAAATAAAATTACCTAAGTTTTAAGTTTTGTAATGTGAATTGTTTAATATTTTGTTTATTGCACTTGCACTCTAAATCTTTAATTTGGAACTATAAATTATAAATGGTCAATTTAGAAATAAAAATTCTTGCTTAGATCCAAGATAAACACCCACACCTCATTTTTTTTTTTTTTGAAAACATCGAATACCTCAAATTAGGTGTAAAATGAGTTTAATTACTCGACTCATCTAAAGTGACCAGCTTGGTCTCAATAACTCATTTAATGTAGCTTCGAAATGTCAAAAATACTCACTGGTCGCAAAGACAGTGTTCTTTTAATCGAAATGTATCTATTATATTAATCGAAACATTTTTAGCTGAGTCAAGACTGTTTATTTATTTTTAATTTAGATCTACTTTAATAAAATAGCCTAAGAGCTCAATTATTTTCGAAAGGTAGTTTCAAACATAAGGAAGTTAAAAAAAACAGCTCGATTAACTTAATTGAGTTTGAACTTTTAGTTTTTTTAATCGAGTCGGCTCCACCTCGACCTCGAGTTGAGCTCTGTGTCGACTCAATTACACACCTACTTCAAAATCGCCAAGATCATATAATGACTTGGTAAAGAGTTGATTATTCAAATCTTTCAATTCAGTGGTTGCACAGGTACGCCCGTCTATAAGATCTAATGATAGTGATGGGCCTGGGCCCATTAATTGAGATAAATCTTTCTTCACCATCACCATGCTTTATTAATTAATTATTATTATTTATTGGTCGTTTCATGGTGGGCCTCAAAATAGTTGGTTAATCTGGAACCCTGATAGGAAATAAACAAGACACTGACTTTGGAAGTTTTCAAAGCACTCCCATGGGCCAATAAATGAGAAATATAGAAAATGGGCTTCAAAGTGGCCCATTACATTGTTAAGGTTGGCTCTGCAGTATCCAAGCTGGCCCACACAAAAAGATCATGAGATGTTGAATAAAGAAACCTACTAAGAAGAGTCGTCTTCCAAATTACATTTAGAAGTCAAAGTTTTAATAGTTAAATACTTAAAAATTTTTAACATCTCAATTTTTAAGTAGTTTTCAAAATCGCCCATCATTTTACTTAATAGTTAAAGTGGGTCGGGATAGTCATGCTTAAAATGATCATTCGAGTCCCTTATTGTAATGTATATTACAAACATCATAATCCACGACGCTAACATAAGTTAAAATCATTATTATTATTTTTTGTTATCTTTTCTAATCTCTAATATTTTATATTTTATTGGAATCATTATGCTTGTATGATTTTAAAATAAAATGTATCCAAACAAAGTTTTTGAACTGCATTGACTTGCCTATTATTATATAATATAAAAAAATTTATGTGAAGGTACATCAATTATAAATTTCTCATTTATGGATGATTTAATCTAAAACTGTTGAAGTGATTGAGATTTAGACTATAACCCATCTAAAATCTAGATTGATCCAAGATTTTGTTTTTCTTAATGTTTCTTGACGATATTCCATATTTAGATAAAAGACATTGTAAGTACATATATATTAATTTTGCTTAACTTTGTTAATACGTTTTAAACTCGTAAAGATCGTGCTAGAGGAACAAAGCATCTTGCTCTTTGTATATAGGTTCACATCCAAAAAACCCAAACTACAACTCCTTTTGATTAATATGCCACCAACCACCCTAATTACTTTGAAAGCCGAACCAAAGAGCTCGGTTAATTATTTTAGAGAAGAATGGGGAGGGGAAGAGTTTATAACGACTCAACTCAACGATATAGATATTGTCAATTTTGGGCTACAAAGACTCTCGTAACTTTAAACGCACCTACAGATTTGGGACGAAATTTCACTTTCATGTAGGAAAGGTTAAAAAACTTTCTCCATACTGATATGATGCCGATAAATATCTCTCACGCACACACAAGGCCACGCCTTAGGGACACACCTAAACTGACAAAACCCTTTACAACGTTAAATCCAATCCACCCCATACCTGGGTTAAATATCGACTCGATAAATTAATTAGAATCGAACCTAAACTATATGTATATATTATCCATTTTTTATCCAAAGGGTCTTTAAAACTCATTTATTAAGTTGAAAGGAACCCATACTTATATAGTGTTAAGAACTTTATCTCGATAACCATATTTCCATATTAAGCATTGATTTATTTGATTTTATTAATAAAATGATGTCAAGTTAGTCTTGAGATATATAATCTAACTACTATTTCATGCCATGTCAAGAATTTATTTATTTGATTTTATTAATAAAATTATGTCAAGTTGGGTCCTAGATAGTATTCAACTACTATATTTTCATGTCGTTGCAAGTATTTATTTATTTGATTTTATTAATAAAAATGATAGTCAAGTTAGTCTTGAGATATGTGCAACTACCATATTTTCATATCAAGCATTTATTTATTTGATTTTATTAATAAAATGATGTCAAGTTAGTCTTGACTCTTGAGACATATGCAACTACCATACTTTCATGTCAAGTATTTATTTATTTGATTTTATTAATAAAATGATAGTATGTTACACCTAAAGTTGGTTCTTTTCACATTGAACTGATAAGGATAATTTGAAAAACCTTTTTTTTTTTCAAATTTATTTTGGTTATGTTTGGTTTTTCCAAAGTAGAGCAGAACGGCGTCGGGCCATTTCCCCCCACTACTACTTTAAGGTTGAGTCGAAAAACTTAGCTTAATAATCCAGAGCCATTTACTTACCATAGAACCCGTTCGCCCATTTATATTTTTCATTTTACTTTTTTAATGAGTACATAATATTTTCTAATTATTAAAAATATTATTTTTTTCTATTATGAAAAATATAATGAGAATGTTTATAGAAAAATAGCTATTAAATAATTTTTTTAATAAAATAAAATTATAATAGCTTGAAAAATTATAACTAAAATAATTTATTTAATATAATCTTCTAAGAATATACTAATAAAATATAAGTATTTCAAAGAAACTTTGTTTTATAAAATATAAAAATTCAGAAAATCATATTTATAATTTTATAATGCTGTTAATGTATGCACTGACCATTTTGACCTATGGTCCGCATATAATCAGATTGGGCTAACCAAAAGTGGGATGAATTGGTCCATGATGACCCTAATGGGCCCGACCCATTTGGGCTTGAATCATCGCTTCCTACCTATGTTCCAAAGAACTACATAAATTAAAAAAAAATGGTTTAGTCATATTTAATTTTCTACTTCAGAATATGTAAGGGAACCTAATTATTATCTTCTTGATTTGATTTTATACATAATTTGGCTTACATGAGTTAGCCTACCTTAAGCTTATCTTCAATTTTATTTTCAAAATTATTACAATATCATATTAAAAATATTTTTTGAAAAACATTAAAAAAATATTTAAACCATGTAATTAAACACAACATAGTATCTTGCTTAACAAAAGTGATCTTTGTTTTTTATTTTTTTATTTTGCTTAACAAAAATTAAACAAAAATATTTTTGGTTTTGTTGAGTTGGGGCTGTTTCCTGAAACCATGCATTGAGAAATCTGTAACATGGGGCAATGCTAGCATTTAGAGTTAACAATATATTTTTTTTAAAGCTAAACACTTTATTTATAATGTAATAAATTGTTTTTATTAAGACTTGAACCTAAGACCCTCCTCTTTATGTCCTTGTCTTTTAAATTATCCAACACTTTATCATCCTATCATTTATACCCCATTTTTATCAACCTAGTGGCTCGATACTATTAGATGTAGGTCACAAACCTAATAGAGTAATCACTGAACACACAATACTATAAGAATTGATGAAATTTGATTAAACTGGATGAGCGAGACTTATACGCAGACAAGAGTTTTAAAATAATAAAAATAACCTCAATCTCCTCAACACCATATATGCACAACCAAAGGATTCCACGATCACCGACAAAGAATCCTCCTTCCCCTTACGCCTATCCCGTTTCATGCAGATCGACAAGTCAGATCAAAGACACTCATCAGATATCGACACACAAAAAATATTCAGAATTTTCTGTAATTTTTATCAATGAAAACAATCTCCTATCTACATATAAGCTTCAAGTGTTTAGCACTCCATTCCAAATCCGATACAAAGAAAAATATGGATGCTTTTCTGATGATCTTTACAATGAGAATTCTTCTGTATTTATAGAGGAGATCATTTACTGTTAGCAGATTCTTCGTTATCTTCTTATCAGCACGCAGCCATGGTTCTCCCCGAGACCCGCTTGTCCGCTATCTTTAATATGATTTTTCTTTTTCTTCTAAGGTCTCATATGTCAAATTTTGGAAGACCGTCCCATAAATATTCTATCACCTTGGCTTCTTCTATGGTCTCACATGATGGTAAAATTATTTCTCCAAATTACAAGAGCAAGTTATGAATTATGTTGGTTGGCAGCTTCTATTGTCGACCACTTTCATTTACTAGATTTGGTCATTTACATTTATAGCGGGCGCATATGTCATGTTAGGCCACTGGATCGCCGGACATAATTTTTTCCTGGCTATCCAACCTTCACCGCACTTCTGCCATTTTCTACGAATTTTATCTGCTTCATTTTGTCATCTTGGCCTAAATTTGCAGATCGTCAAATACATCCAAATTAAATGATCTTATCTATTATCATTCTCTGGTCCCTCCTGGCTTTCCTGACTTGATAGGACTATCATCCGCTTATTCGCTGCATAAAGGGATCGAGAAAGTAATCTTTCTCAATCGCTGTTCGCACCAAGCACCGCTTTTATCCCTAGTGCTCTTCTTGTTTTTGTCCATTGCCTGTTATAATATCCCTGCTTTTTGGGTTTGATTTCATTTATTTGGAATCTAGATTATTCACTGCTATTTATGGTTATGAGATGATAGCGTTGTAAGACATCCTATCATTCACTTATATCTCTGACTAATATTAATAATTTTGCAAAACCTTGATGACCCGTCATTTTCGTATAATCGCTCTAAGAGTGTCAGCCTGGCACTTTCACAATTTGACTCAAATAGATCTTCGGGTCAACAAACCGAAATCCATGGCATCTTGGAATGAATGAAGGGTCTCGTTTTTTTGGTGGATTATTATCCTTGCAATAGGGACTCGCGTGTCCTGTAATACCCATCACCATTGTGGGATTGTTATAAATGTATTCAGAGAAAGTCAAATACTTTCCACGCCGACACGGCCGAATGAAGATGGATTTGATATTTTCTCAGCCCTTTCCTCCGGGAAAAAGAGGATATCATCATAATTTTCCTTTCGAGGAGTTTGTCCTTCGAGGACCGTTATCTCCACTTGAGAGATTTTGTCTTTCAGCACTAAGTATTTGTTTTGGTACTTTTATCCTTTTTTGAGGATAGGCATATCCCGGTGTACCTTTGGTGAGTATTTTGCTTTTAAGCAAGGATATATCTCATGCTCCATGTTATCGTATAGCTTGCCGTTGGGTTCGTTTTTCCTACCAACGCATATCCAGTTCCTACCTTTTGATGTTTCAGTCTCCGAAGAGGCCGAGGAACGCCATCTCAGTCCTCACTATTATTTACCCAATCTTTCAAAACATTTGGTTGATATTTTGGGAATATATGATTTAGATCTTATATCATTGATATCTTTTGTAAATTGATAATTTTTTCAATTGAAATAAGATCATTGTAATTATCCTAAATCATGTTCATTCCCTTCGCCATATCGTGGCAATTTCTCGATTTCTTCCATGTTATTCAACATTCCCGTCAAAAGTCTGCAAGAAAATTGCGCATCTTTATATGAACAATTTTAAAATTATAATAACTAAGAGTTTGCCATCTAGATAACCTTCTAGCTTCGTATCTCTTTCTCCTGTGTTATTTTGCAAATCCTGCAACTTATAATAAGAGAATATTTCAAACTATTGATTCCTTTTATTATTGCAAAGTAATTTTTTCATTAATATCATAATTAATTTGATTATTATTGTCTCCAATTGTATATTCACATATTTCTCCTAGGTCTGTTCAAAATAGCTTCAATATTTATCCAAGCATCTCGCTGTATATTAAAATTGTCATTTCTATTAGGCAATCTTAATTAGGCAAAATTTGAAACATATATATTTTTTAATCTTTTAACTATCATGGTATGCTTTCATTCCATCCTGCTTTGGGTTTTTTCTTAGTTAACAATTTTTGTAATTCCCTGCCTTTCTTAGCTAAATCTGCAAAATTAGAGGAGTGTTTAAAATATCCTAAGAATTTTTACTCATTTCCTTAGTTCAGAATCATCAGGGAAACTTATTTTAGCTATATGTGATTGTAATTTTATTCCTTTAGAATCTATAATCATTCCTGAATTCTATTTTTCTTTGATTTCAACTTTTTTCTGAAAGAACTATACCTGGTCTCTTACAAAGTGTTATAAAATATCTAAATGTTTTTCATGATCTTTTCATTATCTAATGCATTAACATGTCATCAATATAAATCCATACAAGGAGGAATAATCGTAGAATATTTTATCCATTTTTCTTTGGAAAACTTGGAGGAGATTTTTCAACCAAAAGGCATTACTATCTACTCATAATGACTATGTGCTAAAGGTCGTAATAGTATACTATTATTATCCATTTTTATCTGCCAAAATCCTGATTTGCAATCAAACTTACTGTAATAATTTTTTCCTCTTGCCAGATTTATTAATATTTCCTTATTTGGGATATAGTATCCATCAAATTTGCATTCTATTTACTTCTTTGTAAATTTATTACCATTCTTATTTTCCTTTACTTCACTATGTTTTCAACTCATAAAGGTGGTGGCTACTATGTGGACTTTTACTTTCATTCGATTCAATCTTATTAATTCATTAATCCGAATTTTAAAATCTTCTATATCTTCCCGAGAATATATATCATCGGGTCTAACTCTAATGACCTTTCGTGATCTATCATTTCTAATTACAGCATTGTTTCTTTTCCTAATATTTTAAAGTGGTTGGTTACTAATATTTTCTTTCAATTTTTTATGTATCTGAATCACATTTTATAGTTATGGATGTATTTATTTTTTCTCGTTTCCATTTTCCGGGCTTTTGATCATAGTTTATCTTAAAGGTTTTAGTATTCTAGCACTCTTATCCAATGATCACAAGGTGTTTTTAGTATAATAGTATAAATTGTTTGGTCGAGAGTATTATGAATTACAAAAAGTCATTTCCTAATATAATGTCACATTCTATATTATTGTATTGACATCTTTCCTTATCTTTATGACTGTTTTGAATCATTATTTCTACATTCTCTTTTTGTTTTGTAATTTTTTCTTTTTCTCCAGTCACACCTTTTATGGAGATTTTAGTATTTTCCCATTCTTTTAACAAAAAGCTTTTGAATATTGTTATTTATGATCCTGTATCTATCAATCCACATGTATATAGCTTAGTATCTAGAATTATAAATACCATAGTAGGGAATGTAATTTCCTTCATTTTTGTCTTTCTAGAAAAATACATATGTCTTCATTGTGTATTTCTATTCCTTCTTTTGTGATCTTATAATTATCTAATCATTTAAGCTATTTCCTAAGAGAATATCATAATGTTCATTTCGTACTCGTTATCTTGTAGCAATCTACTAAAGGTTATTCCTCAGAATCTTATGGGTATTTCTACCTTTAAATTACATTCTAATGTTTGACCATCATAATTTTTGTAGACATATGGACTTGTCAAAGTTCCTAATACTTACACTTACTGTACCGATATGATTACAAATTGCCTCAAATATCTATTAAAATTTTGGTTTCTTCAACTTCTCTTTCCATTGTAATAATTTCTTCTATTAGAAAGGTGAATGTACTTCTTCTCTTATTCTTCTAAACTTTCCGTCAGAATATTTCTCGCTACTATTTCCTATCAAGGAATTTCCCCGAACTGTAACCAATTTTGTATACTATTTTCTGTGACATCATCTTCAAGACTTAAATGTAATTTGCAGGTATCTCTATTCTATCTAACTTTTTGTGGTTCTATTTTGTCTCGTAATTTCACATTCATCACTAATTTATAAAGGCCTGGCCTTAAAATCTCCATTAATCAGCCTGATAGGTATATGCCACTATAATACATCACATTACATTATCCCTTCACAAAATCATTTCTTAAAAACTTGAAATATAAACTTAGACCGTTATCAAAGTCTTTGTTCCTATATTAATGCTATATTGCAATATGTAAACATTAATTTTATGTTTAAATTGCCCTCGGATACTACCTAAGGCTTCATGTGTTTCAGTAGATTGCCTTTAGACATGTAAACTTTAGTACTATCGGGGTATTTAGATTGTGTGGAATAATGATTTATTATTATTTGTACCCGCTAAGTATACATAGTTTATTGTCTTATTTTGTCATTTTTATCTTACTTAAGGTTTCATTTAAAGTTTCTTTTGTCTGCAAATTAAGCTTAATATTTCTCTAGTCTTGTTGATTGCCATACTTCTTTCATTTTGGTATTCATGATTGTATTATATATCTTTATTTAAGTATTTAATAAACCTTCTCCCGCTTTCTTTTAGATCAAAGTTTAGATTCCGATTTCAGAATTTTCTATTATCAAAAGTGCTTTACGATATCCTTCACAATTTTCTTAAGACTAATGACTTCAAATTCAGAAATGTCATCTTCCTCAATTATGTCTTTACTCATTCTGTATCACTTCTCATTTAACTCTGTCATTTTCGGCTGATAAACACTACTCATTTCAACAAACCTAGATACTTTCTAAATCTTCATCCTAGCTTTCTCCACATTATAAATGTCTTTTTTCTCTTTGACATTCATTACTGTAATGTCCTAATTTCCACATTTCCAACATTTGCATCTCACTTTATCTTATGTTGTTCCTAAAATATCTGCCTTTGTAATTAAATTTTTCTTATAATATTCCTAAATGGTTTTTTCCATTCTTTTCTTAAATTTTTATATTTTGTAAATTTTTCTGTCATTCTAATTGTTTTCAAATTTTCTTTTCTAAACTCTCTTACACCTCAGCTTCTGGATGCTATCTATTCATCAATATTTTTTTCTCCACATTTTAAAATCATTTACAACATATCTGGGTACAACTACTACTTGAAAATTTATTCAAGCTCCAAAGTATCGATTTCTATTTTTATTTTTCATATTCTTCTTGGAAAGAACTCCATTTTCCTGTAATTTCTCATTATGTATTTTCTAATATTGTCACATTTATACATTACCAAAGGCATCATAATCCTACTTCAAATTCATGTGTATTCATATATGTATTTCATCTTGCAATTAGAACATGATAATTATTTATACTTTCTTATGTCTTTTTCTTCTTGTCTTACATCGTCTGTCATCCATTCTTCTTTCCTAAGAATTCATTTACTATGTACTAAACAAAGTATTCACACCACATTATACATTTCTAAAAGCTTATATAGAAATTTTTGTAATAACATTGTCTTAAAATGTATAATCCTTCCCACCATTTTCTAACACATCCTATAAATGTTCCTACCATTATTTGAGTTATTGTATTATTATCCCAATTTGTTCCTCGTGTCATAAAATATAAATGTTTGCTGCTCGAGACCATTTGTTTACTGGTTTTAATATCTTTTGACACCCATATCTAGGTATACCCCGTATTTCTAATTGTTCTATTTTGATTCTCTAGGTTCATATTTAGGTATTCTATATTAAGGTTTCAAATGTTTTGGATGTTCTTCTTTATTTTACTTGGTCTCCTCCATGTCCTATAGGATTTACCTCCTTTGTTCCATTTAGGAATTCATTCTTTCAGGGATTTACTACATTATATCTTCATTCTCTAATTATCACTTATTTAGTCATCTTTTTCGCTCATTTTTTAGTTTTCTCTATTTCTTTTCTTTTCTAATTTACATTGTTCTACAATTTTTTCATCTAGGACTCCTTTTCAATGTTTTCTTTTATTGTTCTTTCTGTGATATTTTCTAAATAATATTTGTTCTACCATTTTTCCAAATTTGTTCCTTTTACGTGTTTTGGATCTTTCCTATAATCGATAAGTATACTTTGTTGTACTTGTAGTGTTTATTATCCTATTTTCACTTATCATTTTTTCTTCTAATTTTCTTAAATCTATCCAATATCTTGCTTTATATAGCTCTTAATAATTCTTCCATTAATATTTCTACTTTTTTAGCTTCCATTTTGTTTAGGGTTTGCAACTCATTTTCTACAAATATTTCCAATCATTATATAATCCGTATTCTTAATTTTTGTTTTTTCTTTTGGACTAAAGCTTATTTCTTGCCGCTTTAATGATTTTTGGATGTTTCATTTCTACAAATATTTATCTTTTCTAATTACTTCTTCTTGTTTCGGATCTAGATTAACTTTAAAAGGTAAGTATTCATTATAATTATCTACTATGTCGTATTATCAGATTTAAAGTTCTATATATATTTCTGGATCACCTTTTATAGAGAGAGGTAAACTAGTTTCTAAACGCTCCATGTTCCACTGTGCTGTGCTTCATTCGTTCCATTTTATCGTAAATTCTTTACATAAATTATGTCTTTTTCTAAATATTTATCTATTACTGTTGTACAAACGATTTTACTGCTATTTCACTCATATTTATATTTGAATTTCCAATTTTACTTAAATTACTATAAAATATCACTAGATCTTCTTCTTAATTATAGCCTTTGATCTCACTCATTGTTAATCTACTAGATTAAATCCATGTGATTATCATTAAGTATATTTTCATCCTTAACTTTTTTATTTTTCTTTATCAATATTTCTTCTTTCATTTCGAGGAGGTTTAATTGTATTATTGTCATTGATTCTTCGAGATATTCGAAATGTAGATGCTGTTGTTTCACATCTAATTATATGTTAAGAATTCCACTTGTAATAGTTAAGGCTTCTATTACTATGTCATTATTAGGATCATAATCATCATTTACACTTATTATCTTCATAATTTAATTTTTCATATCAATTAATCTTGAAATTTTTATTGTCATGATTATTTTGTTAGGTGGATTTCTATCAATAAGCTTAAAATTCACACGTTCTTTGTAATTCTTTCACATTTGACTTTTTTGCTTTTATTATTAGTTTTTACTATTTACATTATTTGCATTTATTATTAGCCATTTGCTTTTTTACTATTTTAATTGATTTTATCCTAAATTTTCTAAAAATACTTTTATATTGGTTAATAACTGATCGTCATCAAATTCCCGCAATCACACTCTTCAATATGATATCTTAATATGGTTTTGTGTTAGATTTATAATCGTTTTTGTAATTCACTTAAATTCTTCTATTCTTTTATTATCGCTAAATCTATCATACTTATGTTATAACAGACATTTGGGGATAAATTATGTTATTCCCATTAATAGTATTCACAACAAATTGTTCTAAGTCATAAATCAATATTATCTTCGTAATTTTTGATAATTTATTCTTATTTTATCTCTTAAATAAAATAATATTATTATTTCTTTATGTCTTTGAATTTTGTTATTCCAATTCCTTTCAACAAAAGAAATTTCTCGCATTATCATCCTATCATTTATACCCCATTTTATCCCAACCTAGGGCTCGATACCATTAGATGTAGGCCTCTGGCAAAACAAAAATAGATGGTAATCAATGGAATACACAATACTATAAGAAATTGACAAATTCATGAGGCTGTAGAATACTTATATATGCAGATAAAGAGTTTTAAAATAATAAAAATAACCTCAATCTCCCTGCCACTGTTATACAATAATCCAAAGGACCTTCGTATCTTACCGACAAAGATCCCTCCTTCCCTTACGCCATCCCTGGGCTTCACAGACTGGAAAAGCCAGATCAAAGACACACTCCACTCAGATAGATCGGCACATTACAAAAATATCCGAGGAAATTTTCGTAATCTTTATCACTGAAACATTCTCCTATCTTACATATAAGCTTCTGGCGAAGCCACAGACTCCATTCCAAACTTCGATACAAAGAAAATATGGATGCTTTTCCGATGATCTCTAATAAAATGAGAATTCTTCCAGATGATGAGTGACATTTACTATTATTAGATTCTCTTTTATCTTCTTTACATACTGGCCATGGTTCTCCCCGATATTCCACGCCGTCCACGCATCCGTATTACCATTTTCTCTTCTTTTCATGGTCCTCGTATGTTGGAATTAAAAGTAATCTTCCGCCTTCTTATCACCTGATCTCTTCTCTTTCTTCTAAGGTCATGTCATGATGAGATCTCTGTTATATTATTTCTCTCCAACCTGCCTTTGGAAGAACTTTACAATTATAGTGGTCGCATTTATCACACTACCTTTCACTTAGTTGTCATTATTATATTCGACTCATTTACATTTATAAAGGGGCGTATAACTCGTCAGCCACTCGACTGATCATATATTTTTCCCAAGGGTTATCCAACCTTCATCATGCCTTCGTCCTTTCTATAAATTTTATCAAGCCATTTTTTGTCATTCGCAGCCGGGTATCAACAGCTTGATCCAAATTTCTCAAATGATCTTATCTCGTTATCATTCTTCATTCCCCTGGCTTCCCAGCCTGTGATCATCATCCATTGCTGTCAAGGCAGTTGGACTGAAAGGTACTCTTTCACCAACATCTCACCAAGTAATCGCTTTTATCCCTGCAAGGCTCTTCTTGTTTTGTCTATCGCTCATATAATATCCCTCGCTTTTGGGTTTGATTTCATTTATCCGAATCTAGATTCTTCATCGCCATTTATGGTTATGAGATGATGTGCTTCAGGGTACACCCCAATGTCTTCATTATATTCCTGACTAATAGTGAATAATTTTATATAAAACTGATGACCTGCCATTTTGCATAATTGGCTCAGAGGCCATCAGTATCTTCACAATTGATCAAATGATTCGCCAACAAACCGAAATCCATGGCATCTCAATGTAGCGAGGTCCTGGTCTTTTCAGGATTATTATCCCGTACAAACATGGAAGTCCGGCACACATCACCTATTAGGATTGTTATAAATGTATTCGTGAGAAAGTCAAATACTTTCCAAGGTCATCAAGATGAATGAAGAGTATTTATATTTTCTGTCTTTTCCTGGAAAAAGAGGATATCATCTAATTTTCTCCTTTCGGCGAGTTTGTCCTCATAATCAAGTATTCCACTGAGAGATTTTTGTCTTTGCAAGACTGTTATTGTTCGTGCTTTTATCCTTTGGAGGATAGGCATATCCTCGGAGGTACCTTTGAGAGATATTTTTGCTTGCCATGATATATCTCATGTCCTTATGTTATCAAAGCAGCTTGTCACCGGCTTTTCCCGAATGGACTCGCATATCCAAGCCTATCTGATGTTTTTAGTCTCCGAAGAGGTAATGTGAGAAACGCTATACATGTCCTCACTATTATTTCACCCAATCTTCAAAACATATTTGCTGATATTTTGGGAAATATATGATTTAGATCTTATATCATTGATATCTTTTCAGAATTGATAAATTTTCTTCAATCAAATAAGATCATTGTAATTATCCGAAATCATGTTCATTCCTTCGCCATATCGCAAGGGTACTCTTCTGATTTCTTCCATGTTATTCAACATTCCCGCTTCAAAAGTCCTGCAAGAAAAATTCATTGCACTTTTATATGAACAATTTTAAAATTATAATGTCTACAGCTTCATGCATCTAGATAACCTTCTAGCTTGTACTCCTTTCCCCGTATATTTTTATAAATCCCGCAACTTTGTATTATCGCTTATGATAAAAAGGTTTAGGTAATAAGAATATTTCAATTTATTGATTCCTTCATTATTGCAAGTAATTCTTTTCAGCCAATACCATAATTAATTTGATTATTATTAAAGGTTCCACTCAGAGTATCGACATATTTCCTGTGTCTGTTTTCAAAATAAATCGCCTTAATATTTATCCAAGTATCCGTTTGTGGATATTGATCGTCATTTCTGGCCAGGGTAAATCTTAATTTAGGCAAATTAATATATATTTTAATCTTTAAACTATCATGGCATGCTTTCATTCCATCCCTCGTTCGCTTTTCTAGTTAACACTCTTGTAATTCCCGTCTTTCTAGCTAAATCCTTTATAAAATCAGGAGTAGTTTAAACATCCTACATTCTTTGTATCATTTCCTTAGTTCTTAATTCATCGTGAAATCTTTATTTTTTCAATATATGTGATTTGTAATTTTATTCCTTAATCTATAATCATTCTAGAAATTCTATTTTTCTTGATTTCAACTTTCTTTTCTGAAAGAATTATACCATGGTCTTTACAGAGTGTTATAAAAATATCTAAATGTTTTTCATGATCTTTTTCATTATCAGAACAGATTAACATGTCATCAATATAAACTATTATGAAGGAGGAATAATCAGAGAATATTTTATCCATTTTTCTTTGGAAAACTTGAGGAGCATTTTTCAATCCAAAAGTGGCATTATCCATTAATAATCTCTAGGTGCTGCAAGGCTGTAATAGGTATACTATTATCATGGTGACCCCTGAAAATCCAGATTTCCTAAGGAAGGCTAAATGGTACTTCGGTCAACCTAATTTTTCTAGATCTCTGATGATTTAAACTGACGGCCACCGCAATCGCTCGAACTAAATACTACCACGCCGACTTCAGACACGATTTAATGCCAAGGCGCCAGGCCTGATGACACATGGTACATGAGAGCATACTAAGACCTCCAGAGAGTGAAGACTCGCAGATCGAAAGAGCCGCTCACCATTAGCCATGAGCTGAACAAAATCCCACTACTCACATCGGCCCATGTAAGAGCACATGATGTCATAAAAGAGAACAAAAAATAAAAGAAACGAAAGAAAATTGATAAATTAATAATGTTGGTTAGAGGAAAAGGGTGAAATTTCCTTTGATCCTGGATGTGGGACGTGTCTCAAAAGGAGGAGAGAAGGAAAAGAGAAGAGAAATGAGGAGAAACGTAGAAAATGAGAGAGAAAAAGAAAAGAGACTTAGAAGAGAATGAGAAAAGGAAAGAAACCAAATGGGAAATGAAATAAGAAAAGGAAAAAAAGAAAACGCTGGGGAGAAGGGAGCAAAATATCCAAAGAGTTTACTATTGGTTTTAGAGAAAGTCCTACTTCTCTAAGATCACTAATAATCGGACCGTCGGCTCGATTCAGCGCAAGAGGCAAAAGTCGATCTACACGTCTAGGCTACGTGGAAAACAGATTAAAGCCACAACTCCGCGAAGGTAGGGGTTTTTCTCTCCCCACGGCTACTTTCCTCTTGTGCTTAAGGGTTATGTAATGACAGATTTTTCTGGTAGTTCCGATAATGTATTCTTGCCCAAAAGCTTCGGACCGAGTTAAGAAATCCCTAGAGTAGTTTCTGGAGCAGAAATTCAATTAATCGCTTCAGGATTTGCTTGAATCGTGGTGGTGTTGTGTTATTGCCTGAGAAATAACATGTTTGTGTGAAATTGTTGTTCCAAGACGAACTACGGTCAGGCCTTGCACCGCATGTGGAGGCTTGGTAAGTTTATGTTATTATTGTAAAATGAATAACATGATGTGTGATTTTAATTTTGTTAATATATGCATGAGTGATATATTAGCATGTGTTGAATGTGTGCCATTGCATTGCACTTAGTGGGGAGTAACCTAGTAGGGAAATTCACCACCGGTTTCACACCCCGCCGTGGAAATATATTTTTCGTACAGCTGACGCAGCCGGGATGGACGATCCGGGTTTTAGAGGCTAAGAACGCCAAGATGGCCTTATCTTGTATTTTCATGGTAAAATTTTGGGGCTAGAGACCCATTTTGTGCAAATGTAATTAAACACAATTGTAAATAAATCATTTTGTATAAAATGTACATTTTTATGAGTAGGATGTGCCTGGCGCCATTTTTGCACATGTACGTGCCTCATGACATGACATAGATTTCCGCGTCGACGGCAGCGACAATGACACCCCGTTTGGGGCGTCAGCAATTATTATCCATTTTATCTCACAAAACTCGATTTGCAATCAAATCCATCAGAATAATTCTTCTTCGCATTTATATTAATACTTCTTTATCGATATGATCTAATCATCAAATTTTGTATTCTTATTTACTTTCAGAATCTATTACCATCTTCGTTTTCCTTTTATTTCACTATGTTTTCTAAACTGTGGCTACTATGTGGACTTTTACTTTCTTATTTATCTAATTGTATTAATTCATTAATTCAATTTTAAAATCTTCTATATCTTCTCGAGAATATATACTGTCTAACTCTAACGACCTTTCGTGATCTATCATTTCTAATTTGCAGGTAGATTTTGTCTTTTCCTAATATTTTAAAGGGTTACTTTCAAATTTTCTTTCAATTTTTTACATGTATCTTGGAACTCATATTTTATAGGTTAAGGTGGATGTATTTATTTTTCCGTTCTCCATTTTCTCGGCTTTTGATCATAGTTTATCTTAAAGGTTTTAGTATTCTAGGCACTCTTATCCAATGATCACAAGGTGTTTTTAGTATAATATATAAATTGTTTGGTCATATATTGAGAATTGCTGTAAAAAGTCATTTCCTAATATGTCACATTCTATATTATTGTATTGATAAAATTTTCCTATCTTTATGACTTGCTTTAAATCATTATTTCTACATTCTCTTTGTTTTGTAATTTTTCTTTTCTCCAAACAGCACCTTAGTGAAAGATTCTTTTAGTATTTTCCTATCTTTTAACAAAAGCTTTGAATATTGTTATTTATGATCCCTATCTAATAATCCACATGTATATAGCTTAGTATCTAGAATTATAAATAAATTATGTAGGGAATGTACTCTCTTCATTTTTGTCTTCTAAAATATGTTCTCATTGTGTATTTTATTCCTTCTTTTGTGATCTTATAATTATCTAACTGTCTAGGTGTTTATTTCCAAGAGAATATCATAAATGTCCATTTTTGCATTCTCGTTATCTTTGTAGCAATCACTAGAAAGGTTATTATTCCTTGTAATCTTATGGGTATTTAATATATCTCTAATGTTTGACCATCATAATTTTGTATATATGGACTTGTCAAAGTTCCAATTATTCAAGACTTATCATTTTGATATGATTAAGGCAAATTGCCTCAGACGGCTAAAATTGGCTCTTCAACTTCTTTCTCCATTGTAATAATTTCCTATTAGGAAAGGTGAATGTACTTTCTCTTATTCTTCGTAAACTTTTCGTCAGACTATTTCTCGCTACTATTTCCTATCAAGGAATTTCAATCAGGTAAATCAATTCTTTGTATACTATTTCTCTCAGAATATCATCTCCAAAACTTAAAATGTAATATGCAGGTATCTCTATTCTATCTAACTTGTGGTTCTATTTTTTTCTCGCAATTTCTGGTACATTCATCTAATTTCTAGGTATGGCTTGTCTTGCAAATTCTTCAATAATTTGAGTTTGATAGAGATAAAGCACTGGCAATACATTGTCATTACATTATTTCCTCTTCATAAAATCATTTCTCAAAAAATCCTGAAATATAAACTTAGACTCAAGTATCAAAGTCTTGTCTCCTATATTAATGGTTATATTGGGTAACATAAACATTAATTTTGTATAAGCTAAATTGCCCTAGATACTACCTAAGGGCTTAATATGTGTTTGTATCAGTCTTTATCATGTAAACTTAGTACTATTGGGGAATAGATTTCAGAATAATGATTTTATTATTATCCGTACTCATGCTAAGTATACATACTTTATTTTTTCTCTTATTTTGTTATTTTTTATCTTACTTAATGTTTCATTTATAGTTTCTTTTGTCAGTAAATTAAGCTTAAGTATTTTCTAGCTTTAGCTTAATTGTTATACTTTTCTATTTTCAGATTCATGGATTGCATTCTCTATGCATATATCTTTTATTTGGCGTAGCTTAATAAACCTTCTCCCCCCCGCTCTTTAAATTCAAATTTTTAATTCTGATTTTGCTTTTTCTATTATCAAAAGTGCTTTTATTCTATATCCTTCTTTGACTTCCTTATAATTACAATGACTCCCAAATTCAGAAATACATCTTCTTCCACAATTATTTCTTTACTCATTCTCGTATCACTTCTCTCATTTAACCGTTGTCATTTTCGCAATATAAACACTACTCATTTCACTCATCAAAACTTGCGATACTCTTCAAATTCATCTTTATTTTCTCCCCTAATATAAATGTTTTTTTTTCTCTTTGGCATTCACATCAGGATTGTCCTGAATTCTCTACATTTCCAACATTTGTAATTCCGCTTGTCTTTTGAGGTTGTTCCCGTAACATTTGTCTTATAATTAAATTTTTCTGCATTATTTCTTAAAATGTTTTTCATCTTTCAAATTTTTTATATTTTCAAATTCCTTTCTTGGTTGTCCTAATTGTTTTCTAAATTTTCTTTTTCTAAACTCCTTACACCCCCATTTTCCTGGGATGTTATCTATCTTATCACATAATATTTTTCTCCTATTTCGCACTCATTTATAACATCTTCTTCTGGTATAAACTCATACTTTTCTTTAAAAATCTTAATCAGCTCCTAAAGTATCAGCATTTTCTATTTTTATTTTCATATTCTTCAATAAGAACTCATCTTCTGTAGAATTTCCTCATATGTATTTGCTAATATTGTCATATTTATATTACTATCAAAGGCATTATAATACCATTTCCTAAATTCACATGTGTATTCATATATTTATTTCATCTTACAAATTTGTAATTGAGATAGCTTATTTCTATCTTCTCTTATGTCTTTTCTTCTTTGTTCTACACTGTCTGTCATCCATTCTTCTCCTAAGAATTCATTTACTATGTATCTAACAAATGATCTACACCTCTCTAATATACTACTTTCATAAGATATATAGTAGTGTAATTTGTAATAACATTAAAACTAAAATATAATCCTTCCCACCATTTTCTAAATACATCCCTGCTAATGTTCCTACCATTATTTGAGTTTTTGTATTATTATATCTCAACTTGTTCCTGTGTCAAGTAAAATATAAATGTCATTATTGGCACTCATTTGTTTAATAATCGCTTTAATATCTTTTGATAATCTGGTATCTAGGTATACCCTTATTTCTAATTGTTCTATTTTTGATTCTCTAGGTTCATATTTAGTATCTATATTGGGTTTCAAATGTTTTTGATGTTCTTCTTTTATTTACTGTCCTCCACATGTCCTATAGATTTACCTCCTTTGTTTCATTTAAATTCATTCTTTGTATTTAAGGATTATATCTTCGATTCAAACATCACTATTATTTGGGCTCACACTTTTCATTTCTTCTTCTATTTTGTTTTCCTCTCTTATTTTTTTCTTTCTTTTCTAATTCTAAGTATTGTTCTAATAATTTTTCATCTAGACTTCCTTTTCAATGTT
The DNA here is from genome assembly GCA_016808115.1 of Tetrastigma voinierianum. Classification (NCBI taxonomy): domain Eukaryota; kingdom Viridiplantae; phylum Streptophyta; class Magnoliopsida; order Vitales; family Vitaceae; genus Tetrastigma; species Tetrastigma voinierianum. Next base: position 292,476 of record JAEQBH010002330.1, on the reverse strand, counting down.
TTCTTATCGTTTCTTTCAGGATATTTTTCTAAATATTATTTGTTCTACCATTTTTCCAGCTTGTTCCTTTACATTTTGGATCTTTCCTATAATCGATAAGAGCTGGTTGTATTTCTATGTTTATTATCCTATTTTCTATTTTATTTACTTTTCTTCACTTTCTAGTCCATATCCATTCGTTTATAGCTCTTAATATTTCTTCCATTAATATTTCTACTTTTATTTCCATTTTGTTTAGGTTTTGTGTAACTCTATTTTTCTCGTAAATATTTTCCTAACTATTATATAATCCGTATTCTTAATTTTGTTTTTCTTTGATTTAAGTTTTTTATTTCTCTTTTTATTAGCTTTTTAATGATTTTTGGATGTTTCTCCATTTCTACAGCGTTTTATCTTTTCTACTACTTTTCTTGTTGTTTCTGGATCTAGATTAACTTTAAAAGGTAAGTATTCATTATAATTATTTACTATGTCAGGTATTATTGTATTTGTAAGTTCTACATATATTTCTGGATCAGCTTTTATAGAGAGAGGTAAACTAGTTTCTAAACATTCCATAACCATTTTGTATATTGTGGTTTTTATTCGCTCCATTTTATCATTGCAAATCTTTACATAAATTCATGTCTTTTCTAAATATTTATCATTGATTGCCATAAACGACATTGTCATTTCATCTATATTTCTATACTGGAATTTCCAATTTTATTTAAATTACTATAAAATATTTCACTTAGATCTTCTTCTTGATTATAGGCTTCTTGGATCTCATCATTGTTATCTACTAGATTAAATCTAAGGTGATTATCATTAAGTATATTTTTATCCTTAAATTTTCGATTTTTGCTTTTATCAATATTTCTTCTTTCATTTCGAGGGAGGTTTGAATCAGACATTGTCACATTCTTCTCAGATATTTGAGGTTAGATGCACAGTTGTTTTTAATATCTAATTATATGTTAAGAATCACTTTGTAATAGGTTGCGCTTCTATTAATAATATGTCAATAGATCATAATCACTACTACACTTATTTTATCTCTATAATTTAATTTTTTCGTTATCAATTAATCTTTGAAATTTTTATTGTTTGGGTGATTATTTTGTTAGGTGGATTTCTAATGGGTCGTTTAAATTCACACGTCTCTTTAATTCTATAATATTTGACTTTTTTGTTTTTATTATTCGCTTACTATTTGGTTACTATTTGCATTTATTATTACTATTTGCTTACTATTTTAATTGATTTTATCCTAAATTTTCTAAAAATACTTTTATATTGGTTAACAATCGATCGTCTCATCAAATTCTTCGCAATCGCGTAATTCTCTGTAATATGATATTCAATATGGTTTTGTTTTAGATTTATAACTGCTTTTGTACTCGGGCTTTAAATTCTTTCTATTCTTCTATTATCAAAGCAAACTATCATACTTATGTTATAATGTGATCTTTTCTCAGATAGCTCGTTATTCCCCATTAAACCATTCTCAGACAAATTGTTCTATGTCATAAATCCCAATATTATCTTCCTCAGAATTTTTGGATAATTTATTCTTATTTTATCTCTTAAATAAAATAATATTATTTTCTTTATGTCTTTGAATTTTGTTATTCCAATTTCTTTAAACAAAAGAAATTTCAGCATTATCATCCTATCATTTATACCCCATTTTTTATCTGAACCTAGGGCTCTGATACCATTAGATGTAGGCTCTATAAAACATGAAGGGTGAGATACCAATATTATCATTGTTCATTGTGCCATTATCGAATCAAATTGTAACAGAACTCACTGACTGTGGATTTTGACTCAGACATTGACTTTTTTTGTTATCTAGATGTCAAATGTAGTTTTGTACTTTATGAATGTTCCGTTTTCTGAGATAGTGTCCAAAGAATGTCGATCCGATCATACTTTGGGTTCAATGGGAGCACTGCAGGCAGCAGCTTGCCAAACAAGAGGATATTGATGGATTTTCGCTGCAGGTGCTTCCTTAAAGGTACATTCTACTTTGGGGTCAAAATTATCTACTAGTTTGACTAAAAGTGATGGAGAAAAACTCATGATAAAAAACTTGCAAAAAAATTCTGGTAGCTTTTGAAGATAATAGAGAAACCTTCTCTGTTTTGTCTATAAAAAATCTTTTCACATTATTTTTTTAATTTTTTAAAATTGACTATTAGTGATAATTGGTACTTGCCTTTTTTTTTCTTGCTCTTTCTTGTGCTTTCGTTGTGGGAGATTTGGTTCTAAATGGCCTTAGATATAATCACAAAAGGATAGATTGAGGTTCCTTTTCCATTCATGGTTACATTTAGATTTGGAGGTCCCGGTTTGGAACTTTAAGTCTGCTTTGCCCTTGAAAACACTCTGCGAATAACGTTGTGTTTGGTTTAAAAATGTTTTCTGGCTTTCATTTTCTAAAGACAATGTTCTTTTTAGAAAATGTGTTTGATTGATGTCAAAAAAGAAGGGTTGATTAAAAACTGTAACTGTTTTAGAAAATAAAACTTATAAAATCTTGTTAAGTTTTGAATTTTGACTCATGCAAAAAATGGTAACCTTGTTATCTCTTTCTTTCTCTCTCTCTCTCTCTCTCTCTCTCTCTCTCTCTCACACACACACACACACACACACACACACACACACAGAAGACCCAGAAATTTCAATTTCTGGAATAAGGGCAAAATCGTAATTTTAATTACAAAATTATAATTACAGTTAAAAATCCGTAATTAATTCTCTAGGTCTCGGATGACGAAACGGATTGTACCGTTGAAATCGTCTCACGAAATCTAGTTAGCACGTAGAAATTCCCTCGTGAATTTTCTCGAGACATTGGAGTCCGCATCAAGCTGAGGCACGTATTTCGTGTCAGAATCGGTTTTCGATGCGACGAAAAGATATAACAAGACTCATGTATTCATAAGTGGTATGAGTAGAGAACGGATTTAAAACCCGACGGGTCGTAAGAATGCCGAATATCATCCGTAAAAGAAGCCGAATTAATTGGATTAATGAGTGGCAAACTTAATTTTGTGAAGAAGTTATTCATCTCTCCACTTGCTAGGTGCCAAGAAAACGTGGAGCTGATTTCCAAGCGAAAGATGGTTGCGAACAAATTCCGGAGTCTTTTCTGTAGGTAGAGAAGGTCTTCCTTCCTGTAAATGAGTATTGATCGATCACGGATTTCAACTGAAAGAAGAAGGGAAACGTTTCTACGCGTGAGCGTGCTACGTATGACCCCGGTTTGCGAAGTTTTTGACAACTCCAAGAGGCAGGATTTTCTCCCTACTTGTGTTTTATTCCCCATTTTTAAGGGTTTTTCCATGTTTCGTTGGTTCGAGGCCGTGAGTAGTTAGCATTGACGGCCCCAAACCTCGGGACCTAATTGATTTGAATTTATTGAAACCCAATATTGAAACAGTGGCTGTTACGGGCTGTTGGGTGTTTTAAATTCATAAATATTTGCTTTAAATCATGTATTGGTATGGGAAATGCCGGGAATGAGCTGTGGAGCGGTCCCAAAACATGGGACCGAAATTGTAGGAATTCTTTGGAGACTTTAGGGGCTGTCCGTGACAGTCCAGAATTTCAGTGGGTGTGGTTGGGTTTAATTTGTGTATTAAATGGTTGTTCGTATGTACGGCCGTAAATGGTCATGGGATTTCGGGTTCAGCTTAAGTGAATCGTTATGATTTTCCTGACAGAAACGAGGGTTTCACTATTCCTAATAATGCTTTGAAAATATATTTTCGTGAAAATAGGTGTTTGGCTTCGAGTGATTTAAATTAAATTGCTCAGGTGTGATTATTAGCCCATGCGGAGCTAATTTCTTGATGTTTGAAATGATAATTACATAACATGTTGTGTGATTTAATTTTATGCGAGTATATTCATGTTTATATATTTGCATGTGATTAGACTGAATGGGATTGGCATACATGCATTCCATATGCACTTGAACATCCTAGATTTTAGGAGTTAGTGCATGAGATGAGCCCAGAGGAAAATGGCCTGGAGGGTAGACTTCAAAAATATTAAAATGATCGGAGGGTAGTCCAAACTAAATAATATATCGACCGTCTGAGTGCCCCAGCTTGATATTTATTCAATTCTGAGGGTAGTCCACACCAAATAATATACAATCGTCTGAGCGCCCAATTGATATATATATACACTCCAGGGTCATTCCACTCATAAAATCACAGTCTCACACAGGCTTAGGGCGAGTGCAAGAGAGCCTGAGGACTCCTGATCCGAGTCATGTCATGTAGACATTCAAGAGATCACGACATTTGCTCGAATGTATGTTTAATTCTGGGAACATTGCACCGCACTTAGGGTGGTGAGTAGCCCACTTTGGGGTGGCGATTCTCCCATCGAGCTTTAGCTCACCCCCACTGGGACTTCTTTACAAAGCACGATGTGGGAGGAGACGGCTCTCTGGCCCTAGAGGCCGAGCTTAGAAGAAAGCCTTAATGTGGCTTTGTTGATGTTTATACGCTAGAATGCTTCTATTTTAATATATGTGTCAGAGTAAGAGTGTGAATCATTAACTTTCAGACATGGATACATAGTTGAACATGTAAGATATAACTGCTTTGATATAGTGTGATTAGTATTGGCTTTTGGGCCCAAGAGGCCGGCTTTGTAATCGGGTGATTGATGCTGGGATGGTAGTTTTATGAAGATTTTGTATTTGGGTAGAGCCCCGTACAAAGGAGATTTCGTCTCGATTTTGAAAACAACAGCCACCCGACATTCACGAGTATTCCACCTGCCACGGTAGTCAACGGACTCCTGGTTTCTGGGCTACACACACACACACACACACATATATATATATATATATATATATATATATATATATATATATATATATATATATATATATCCCTTAGTCATCGATCTTCTTTGGAAAGGAAACCACAAGTTCGAATAAACAAATGGCCTAAATGTCTCACATTCTATGACAAATCACGTAATCACTGAATCGTTAGGCTATATTTGTTTCCAAAGTATGAGCTTAAGTTAATAAATTATTTTTATTTGTTATTTCAAATTTATTTTATTTAACTTAAATAGAAAGGACAAATAGTTTAAAATATATATGTATGGCACTTATTTATTTTTGAGAACCAAACACAACCTTAGTAAGGCTATGAAGTGACAAAACTTTAGTTTCTTGTCTGATGATTATGATTTTTGTATTTGGCTAGCCAGTATCCCGAATTTGTTATGATTGTCAATTTCAGAATACTTCCAAGAAAGTTGCCGCTGATCACTGCAGATCGGCTTTGCACTCGAAAGAAAATAAAGAGCCTAGAGAGCAAGCTTTCTTCGCTTCAAGCACAATATATATAATCAAGCCATCACCATGAGAGCCCAGCTAGTTATGTTGAGATTTTGATCATTTTTCCGCTTTTTTTTGGCCTCCCTGTAAGGATTTATTCATTTTAATGAGTTAAAACTTTCGTGGTGGAAACTGCATCACCAAGTCATTTTAATGGCATTGTGCATTTTATAGATTAAGTAGCCTGTCAGGAAGGATTTGAAATTCATAGTTCTAATAATAATGTTAAATCGTTGATTATTTTCTCGCTATCACATATCATAATTCAGCTTTTTGAAAATTGAATTGGTATTAATGGGTTAAAGAATCATAACCTTTTCTTAAAGAATGTGTAAAGGTCCGCATGTAAATGAACGGAATCCCAAGAAACTTTGTGGGTGATGATTGATGAATGTTAATGGATTGGGGATTCTCTTCTTTAGAAACCTTTGATGCCACCATATGCTTAAACTCGCACGCTCACACCCCCGCTGCCCTTTCTTATTCGAAGGTAAGGTGCACCCTTGCCTTCAGATCAAACTGCTCTAATACACCATTAAAAACGTTGCCCATTGAAACAAAGAAAACAACCTATACATTACAAACATCTAATTGAACGTTATTCATACCATTCATCAGTATGAAAACATATTTTTGTATGAATCGGTAATTACTGACTATCATTTATTTCAAAGAAATCTAATAGTGTTAGGGTTTAAGACTATTTCTTTCTTCATTTGAAAAATTTAGGTATCATTTACTTAAACACTGAGCTTTGGTTCAATCGAATTGACCAGCTAGGAGAAAATAAACCATGGACCTATAACAAGTTAAAATTCAAGAATCATCCCATAAACGGCCTAGTGTTAAGATGTTCAATTACACAATTAAAATTATAACATGATTATGTTTATTCCATAATTAATAAATTAATCCAAGGATAGAAGGATTCCCTTTTCAGAATCCTTTGATGGCACAATATGCTTAAACTCGCGTGTTCTACTACGCCGCCCTTTCTTTGCTAAAGGTAAGGAACACTTTCGCTTCATACCAATGGCAATGAAATATGACTATATGCGCACGTTAAAGGTGTTCATGGAAAGCCCCATGACATATATAGGGCTCGATCTTGATGAGTGTATCATATTCACTCAAATCAATCTTAAGACGGCGGTGAGACAGAAGAACATTACATTTATGGCGACAGAGGCTCTAGTCTCTTTGTCGCTAAGGGTCGGGTGACAAGCTCATTCAAGAGGCTACTTTTCTTGAAGGGGGTAAAGTGATAAGTGGAGAAGTCGAGGAAAGATATCAAGGCGTATGCAAAGGCTTCCTGAGGAAGCGGACAAGAAGCAAGAAGAAGATGAGTGAACTCGGGTTTCAACCGGGAAGTCAAGTACGATGGTGAGAACATCATAGACATGTTCATCCCGAAGCCGAGGCCGTAAGGAGTAATCAAGCTTGCCGCAGGTCTTCAAAAAATCATGAACCTCTACCAGGGTTGGCAAGAAAATCAAGCCATCCAATGTAGCCTCCGAGACATCTCAAATAAAGTGAAGAACTCTGAATACAAAATATCTGAGAAAGAAGGAGCCGTTCACCGTAATCGATGCTACGGATCTAAGACGCTCCTCTCTCATAAGAACATGTCTGTCAGGGCCTAGAAAAGGAAGCAGATGAGCTGTGGAGCGCCTAATCCGAGGAGGAGATCAAAGACGTCGTGTGATTTCCCTAGTGGGAATGGGTGGCATTGGCAAGACAACCCTTGCTAAGAAAGTCTATATTCATACACAAGTTCTGAAACACTTTCCGTATTATCGTGCTCGGGCTTATGTGTCCCAAGATTGCAGACCTAGAGACGTTTATATGCGTGATTATTAAACAATTGGTTTTTACATCCATAAAGATCGCCATATCAGAGATGGTGGAGAAATTGCAAAGAGCACGAATAGGATTTCCTTCATGAACATCCTAAGGAGAAAAGGTATTTGATAGTTCTCGATGATGTATTTCGAGTCGAGAGATTGGAATTGTTCCCGGAGAAAAGTGAGTAGCAATGATCCCGACGCTCGAAATGTGTTCCCGACAGGGTAATCTAGCCAGACATTTCACAACTCGAGACAAGGATGTTGCTTTGCAGATGCTCGTTTTACTCCCTTAAGAAATGCAACTTCTTTCCAAACAAAAGAGCTGACTTGTTTTGTCAAGGCATTCCGATCATGTCGATGCCGATAGATATCCCCGATTCGTGCAACTCAAGTAGAGATGGTGGACAAATGTAATGGGCCATCGTTAGCCATAGTAGTATCGAGGTTTGTCAAGCCGAGAAATATGTCACATACGTAATGGAGTGAAGGTACATGACAAATATTACACGTATATCTTGTTAATGAAGGCCCTAAACTAGAGTAATGACAGTGCTGAACTTGAGCTACATCGATTTGCCCTCTTATTTGAAACAATGCTTTCTACACTTAAGCCTCTTCCCAGAGGATTATGTTATCTCCACAAGAAAACTATTCCTTTTGTGGATCAAGGTTTTGCAATCGTTGGAGCAAGTCGGGTCAACAAAGCATGAAAGACACGCCGAGGCTTACTTCAATGAGCAATCAATAGAAACTTGATTCAAGTGGTGAGAATGAGTGCGTTAGTGCCAAGGTTATGGAATGCCTGCTCACGACTCTTGTGCGAATTGGCTATTGCAAAGGCAAAGAGCATAATTTCTTTGAGCTAATATTGCATCCTCTCCCCTCCTCCTCTAATTCTTCGTTATTTTCATCTAAATGCCATCACAAAGTATTATTTATTTTCGACATGGAGAGGTATAAGCCCGTTGAACACTTTACTCCATACCTACTTCGCCTCTCTTGCTTTTCAATTTAGGGCATGAAATTTGTAGAATTTCGCGACTAGATTTCATTGGAAAATGCTTCAAAGTCTTCGTGGTGCTAGATTTGGAAGGTGTGTAGGTAAAGCCTACCAAGTATATATAGTTGGGACACTAATTCATTTAAGGTACTCGATTAAGGTATAATCGTCTTAAACTCTTCCATCATCCATTGGCAACCTAAGGAGTTTGCAGACATTGGATGTTAACAATCTTAAACAAGTTCCAAATGTGATATGGAAGATTCAAAACATGAGTTATCTTTACATGGAAGGGCAAGAGGAATATATTCCACTTAAAATTGATACATTGGAAAATCTTCAAGTTTTATCAGGCATAACCTTCAAACAATGGATATGAATTAATTCAAGCAAGTTAACTTGTCTTGGGAAATCAATTAGAAGGAAGATGTGAGCCAGAGGGGGTTGAAGCCAGTCCATCGCAAGCTACGAAGTTCTCGAATCCTCAGACCTTAAGGCATCGAGGAGTCTAGCGTTGGTCCCTGCCATGGACTCGCCTCTATCTCTAAGTCGACACAAGGGACAATATGCAAAAACCGGCTCAAACCTTTCAATTTCCTCCGAACCTTCACAATTGACATTGATTCAATGAGGCTGGGGATTGGTGGATCCTAAGTGCCCATTTTGAAGAAGCTGCCAAAATTGTTGACTCGAGATCTAAGGGCTACTAAATCATATCTTGAAACTTTAAATGCATGTTTCTCGCAATGTGGGTTTCCCCAACTCAAAGTACGTCAACTTTTTGAGTTGAGTAAAGTGATTAAGTTGAATATAGAGAATGGAGCAATACCATGGCTTATGTAACTACATTGTCATAATTCAACTAGGATCTCTGGAGTTGATAAGCTGTCAAATTTGGTGGAGGTGAAAATTGTTAGCGATTCCATATTCTCTTTTTTTACACCAGGGTCAACATTTCCAATAAGTCTTCTATTTGGCAAATATCGCTTGTATTGGGATCGTTCATGGTAACTACCTTCACCCATCTACTTGGACCCTTCACTTCCAATTTTGTTATGTCTTATTATATTGGTTGTTAAATTAACATATATAGAGTTCTATATATTTTTGATGAGTATATAGAGTTCTTATATATGCTGGAAAATTTTCATATATCAATGCATGTAGAAATGCAATAAACATCAAAAAGTGATGGAATATGTCTTATAAAAGTCAGAAAATTACTACCTATCAATTATGCCTTAAATTAACATGTAAGACCAATGTGATACTCATGCTATGTTAAAAAGTTATATCATATTTGAAATGAAATCGGTGTTGGGAATCTTAATCAGATTCCCTCTTGAATTTGTACACATTGAGCCTTTTATGCCATAATCTTTTCTATCACATCTTTTATTTTCATCGCCAGGCATGCGTGATATCTTAATAGCATCTGAGCAGAACCAATTTAAAAAGTATAATAAAATGTTTTTCTCTATCCAATCCATACTAGGAAAATGGCACTACAACCTACTTTCCAATAAAAAGATGTTAAAATAACTTAAATTAATTAAATCTCTTCAAGATTAATGTAAAGATGAGTGGTTCCTCTCAATTATTTTTATTGTTCTTTTTAATCAGCTAACACGTCTTGTTTGGTTTTCTATTTATTTCAGGACAATCAATAGAAATGGTCAAACAGAATTTTGGATACGCCGTAAAAAAGGTAAGCCTGGAACTCCCTCTCAACCTGTTGGATGATCAGTTGGTGCGTACGTGGTATATATATATATATCACAATCTTGCATAACAAGATCCTCTACACTATTAGATTCCTACTACATGTATAATGCATGTTTAATTACTTCAGCTAATTAATAAAGGTTGGGCTAGCTAGTGATTGTCGTATGTACGCAATGTGTCTAAGATCGTATCGTAATTCAATAAAGTGGATGCTGGAAATGATAGGACCTATCTTTTCACGCCTGGATCTTTAAGTTATCAGAAAAGGAGAGTTTTGTACGGAAATAATGTTTTTGGACAGAATATATTATAGGTTTAAAAAAAATGATTAAACTAGTGCGTTTGGCGCATTAGCCGTCGTTGTGAACGTCGGCCTTTGGAAAAGTTCAATAGCCGGCGTTGTGAACGCCGGCTATTGAACTTTCTCAAAGGCCGTCGTTGTGAAAATGAAGCTAAATCATGATCAATGATTAGACATGGTTTGAAAGCTCTGGTTGGAGTTCTACTTAGTCCAAGAAACTTCTGAACGAACGCATCGAATTGTTATGTTTTATATAATTTTTAAAATGATGTTTGGTTTCCTGAAAAATTCAAAAGAACTTTTAGAAGGGATTGAATTCCTGATGTAAGTCGGCTCTATGTTTGACCTTAAGTTTATATCGACCATCAAATAAAATAGTGCTTTTTTGCAAGCAAAATTAATAGAAGGGTGAAATAGGCATTTCGGAGTTCCCCCAATTGACCAAGTTGAATAAAGAGAGCCCTGCAATAAAATAGTTGCAGATCTCTAAACTTTCCTTTTGCGAGCTCCAAAATCTGGTGGAGGTAGACATCATCGGGCATTGATTATTTTCTTCTACATCCTTGGGGAGATGCCCTTTCACATGCTTCTCCAAACTGGTGACTGTAAATATACACCAAGGTGCCTAACTTCATTCTCTTTCTCTCCACTCCCCTTGCTTTGCTTTTTTTGTCATTTACCAACATATTACTTTTCAGCTAATTAAAATGATATTTATATCCATTTCGTGACCTGTTAAACAATGCTGATTTCACTTTAACCGTGAACAAGGTGAGTATTTAGAACTTATTTTCATTTAAGATGATTGATGTGGCCTAAGAAGAAACTTGTATTCAAACTTGGTCAACTGTTTGTCGTGATACCCATTGTTCAGGTTTCAGGATAGAGGACAAAGAACAAAGATAACAATAATGCATGTTAGACCTCTGCTAACCGGGCATGGTTGAATCAAGCTACACCATCCATTTATGACTTGAATCAAGCTACACCATCCATTTATGACTGCTACCTCCTACTAGGGGTCTCCAACGGATCAACCGTATAACCCTAAGACGGAGAAATAAGGCCTACAGCTCGAAATGGCTCCGCCTTGTGCCTGTTGACCGGTCAACGGGCCGAGCCGGGCCGAGCTTAAGAAAATGTTAAGGCCCATGGCTCAGCCCACTGGCCCAACCTGTCAAGCCCATCTCCATCCCCTCACCCCCCTCTCCCTCTCCTCTCCCCCCCTTTCCCTTCGAACATTTTCCACTTTTTTTCACTTTTTTTATCTATAAATATTACATATTTTGTTTACCATTTTCATCAAATTAGTCTTTTAATTTCATTTTGTCTCACAAGTCTACTCAATTTTCTCACATTCTTTAATATTTCATTTTCTTCCCATTGTTCTTCACTTCTTCTATATTACATGATATTATTGGTAAAAAAATTATAAATCAAGCATTGGTGACTCTAATAATTCGGATTTTAAAGAATTTCGGCTTCGATCCTCCAATTGAGTAATATTTCTCCACCTTTACTTTTCTTTATTTGTTTGTTACATTTTATTTTGATTCATTTTTTTAGTATAATATTTTATTAATAATTTTAATATGGATAGTACATGTGCATCTTCTTCTAGTCCATGTGCATCATCAAGGTGCTAGTTCAAATATATGGAATTTTTGATAGAATAGAAATAATTTTAGAAAATAATAAAAAGAAATAAAAGCAAATGTAAATTTGTATCAAACTTAATAAAGGATCAAATTCTATGACAAGTCATCTAAAGAGACACAATGAACAAATAAAGCTAAGCATACGATATTAGAAACGCATGCAATTAGATAAAGATGAATGTGAAAATTTAAAATTTGTTTCTTATGATGAATCTTCGTGTCGTGAAGGAATGATTGATTACATAATAAGAGCTGAACAACCTTTTAAATATGATGGAAACTCATGAATATTCAGAAACAATTCAAACATTGACACTCACCAAAGGTTGGTCCTAAATACTATTAAAAGATGTATTATGAAAAAATTTCAAACAGAAAAAGAAAATTTTAAAAAATATTTTGCAAATTTGAAGGAAAAATTTGTTTAACATCTGATATTTGGACATCTTTAATGCATAGAAGCTTTTTATGTATTACTGCTCATTATATAGATAGTGAATGGATGTTAAATAAAAGAATAATTTCATTTAAAACAATAAATACTCCACATAGTGGTAAAAATATAGCAATTTTAATAAATGATGAAATTATAGATTTAGGTATTCGTGATAAAATATTTACAATAACATTGCATAATGCTTCTAATAATGATGCTAAAGAATACAAAGATTAAAAAGATTTAGGCAAATAAAAGAGGATCATGCAAAATTATTTCACGTACGTTGTTGTGCACATATTTTAAATTTAATTGTAAAAGATTGATTAAAACAAGTTGATAGTACATTAGAAAAAATTAGATACATTGCATATTGTGACGCCCCAATCTCGAAGGCCCGCTGACCACCCACAACCCGCTGAATCTACGTGTCTCACGCCGTGAGGCATGTACATGTAAATGAAACTGGATTGGGGTCTGTATATCCATTCAACACAATTATATATTTATACAAAAATGATTTATTTACAATTTTATTTAATTACAATTTATACAAAACTGGGTCTCTTGCACAGAATTTTACAAAATACAAGAGAAAATACAAGATAAGGCCATCTTGGCCGTTTCTTCGCCTCTAAAACCCGGATGCGTCCCATCCCACTGTGGTCTTCACACTTGAAAAATGTCCTACCTATCAAGTGAGCAGCCCAAGAGGGAATTTCCCTACTTGGGTTACTCCCCACCTAAGTGCAATGCAATGGCACACAACATTCAACACATGCTAATATATCACTCATGCATATATTAACAAAATTAAATCCATACTTCATGTTATTCAGTTTATAACAATAACATAAACTTAGCTCACATGGGCTAAGCCACAATCCGGTGGTTCCTCTTGGAACAACCCACAATTTCACACCACATGTTATTTTCTCATGGCAATGACATAACACCACACGATTCAAGCAAATCACACAAACAAATCGTGGACTCCGGCCCATAAAACACTCTCTAGTGATTTTCTTTAACTCGGTCCAAAGCTTTTGGAATCGAAACCACGGCCATCCAGGCCTCAACAAATCCCTATCCATTACATAACCCTTAAGCACAAAGTAAAGCAAGTAGGAGAAAACCCCTACCTTTCTCGGAGTTTGTCGAAACCCCCCCAACCTGTGCCACACGAGCCTCGAACAGTGCACTCAACTTCGCTCTTATACCGGTTTAGCCGACGGTCCGATCGTCGTAGATCTTAGAGAGAAGCCATACTTTCTCTCTCTCAAAATGGAGATCCAAGCTTCCCGTGCAAGACTCCTTCCTCGAATGCTTTCTCTTTTCCTTTTCTTATTTCATTTTCCCGCTTGCTTTTCTTTCTTTTTCCATTTCTCTTTCTCATTTTCTCTCCTTTAATTTCTCCCCATTATCTCCTTTCTTTGATTCTCTCTCCTCCTTGAATCATTACACGTATGAGACAAAAATGCAGTGAAATTTCTCACCTTCTCAAGCCAAACATGTGGCTCTCCCTTTTTCTTCATTTTCTTTTATTTCTTAACCTTCTTTTATGACATCATGCTCTTACATGGCTCAATGTGAGCCATGGGATCCATTTCCCACACATGGCTAATTGTGAGCCATTCTTTCCATGCCAAGTGTCACTCTCTTGGTGTGGCATGGCATCCCATAATTCCAAGCATTCTCACATCCGACACCACGCCTCGAAAACGTGTAATTCGACCGTTCAGGAATTCAACCGAAATTGACGTAATGATTTCGCGAGACGATTCCAACTGAAGTCCGCTTTCACATCCGAGATTTGAAAATCTTGATTTTTGACCGAAATTACCATTTTATCCTTCCTTTAGGAAACTGGATTTTCCGGGTCTCACACAGTAATACACTGTCTAAAGTAAAACATGAATTATAGCTTTTATTGTTGCAAATTGTAAATATGAAAAGAAAAAAATATAAGTTTAGATATACCAATTAGATGAAAATTTACTTATAAGCTTTTACAAAATATTACAAAATATAAAAAGGTAGTACAATTATACGAAATGCAACTATCTAATAATAATAGTGATATTGATGTATTAAATGATTATGATTGGCACATTGCGGACCTTCTACGAGATCTTTTTGAAATTTTTGATGTTTCAACAAATATTTTTTGTACTGTGTATTATCCAACTTCACATCGGGTCATTATGCAAATAACTAGTATTTATATGGTACTACAAAATTATTTAAGTTATGAAATTTTTAATGATACAATTTTTGCAATGATAGAAAAGATTAAAAAATATTGGGGAGAAATAATTTGATTTATTATATTAGTTTAATCTGTGGGACCCTAGATTAAAATCTGATGCTCTAGGGGATGAATGGTTGCAAATTATTTTACAATGAAGATCAAATAAAAGGAAGAAATTAAAATGAAGAATTGCTATTATTATATATTTTATATAATATTTATAAAGAAAAATATGGAAATGATATTAGTTTGATAAAATCATCATCCATGACAAGCTCCTCATCTTTTTATAAAAACCCTTTAGAAATGTTTAAAAGTAGAAAAAAGGCAACAACTAGTTCTCCAAATAATACAACCGATATAGATAGATACCTTAGTGTAGAAACAATGCCATTTGAAGACAATGAAGATTTTGAAATTTTAGAATGGTGGAAAAAACAACAAATAAAATAATCGTGTTATCTATTATTGACTGTGGTGATGTATTAACCGCGTTCGAGTACCGCCGCAAGACGAAGTCATGAAGTGTGGAAGAGTGGTTAGCAAAAAGCGATGTAATTTGTCACCTGAAGCAATCGAAGCAGTAGTACGTTTAAAAGATTAGAATTTAGCGGACAAGAGATCGTACGATCATGTTCGAGAAGTCGCGACCACGACTAATACAGCGTAGAACTTAAATTTATCAAAACATGAATGGATCCATGATAATTCCCCGTCACCAGAAAATAATGGTTAAAATATTTCGTTAAATGTATATTGTATTTTTATTTTCTTATGGTTGAAAAGTGCAAATGATTGACAAATAAGTAGGTGTCAACCTAGTTGAGATGTACTTATTTTATAGTGATATAAAACTTTCTATACATTTTCAAATGTAATTATATTCGGCGAATAAAATTTTTAAATGAAGTATTTTTTATTTTGAATTGTTTTTGGTGCTTATATTTTATTTTTTTATTTTAACTTTTGAATACAATTTAAATAAAACTTAACTACCTAAGTAGAGGGGTTCAAGCTTTCGTGCGAGCCTCTTGATCATGTTTTTTCGGGCAAAGCTTTGGTACCGTGCCAATGAATCGGGTCGGCCTAAATCGCCCGCGACCGCCTTCTTAAACCTGCCGCTGTGCCGTCGCGGCTTCGTCGGGCTTTAGCCCGTTAGCCGTGCCGACCCAAGGCGTGCCTAGGCCGCGGCTTTGGAGATCCCTACCTCTACCGCTACAAATCAGGTTTCATGGGATGAATAGTTTTGAATAGTGGCGATCTAGTAGTCATTGTCAGTCAATCAATGTCGCGAACCACAAAGTATACTAAATTTCTGCAGACTCCAATAACCTTGCTCATGCCACTTTTTCGAAGGAAGATGGAGGAAGATTTAAGGAAAACTTGAAGATAGGAGAGACTAGATGACGAGGGGGGAAGAAGCATCTTATATTAATAAGGCTTCTTGTTTCGCTTGGATTACAAAACTCAAGAGATCACCCTATTTATACTAGTAAATACCTTCTCAACCAATGGCTAGGATTGTGTCAACACAAAACTAATCTAATGGTTACAAATGAGTATCTAGAATTCTCTCTAAAATTCTAATCCTAACCTTATTCTAGAAAACTCATGAAAGACTGAATAAGACTTCTGTGGTCGGGCTCTCTTATGTTTTCTACACTTTGGGCTTTTACTTAAACTACTAAGCCCAAAACCTAATGACCCAAAATCATTTCAATTAAGACCCAAAATACAACCGTTTATATTTCATCGCAGCACACCGTCAAACCTCATAAAATTTATGTGTATTCTTCTATTTTTAATCTTCAATTCTTATCACCATTCCTGCCCTGTTCTCATCGCTTTAATCCATAGATTGATTTAAATGATGGAGCCTAATCAGATTAATGACTGCCCTGTTTCAATACCACTCGAATCCAGAAGAGCATAACTTCACAGTGTGGAAAAAGACTTCAGATAGATTCTACACTCAAAGCATCACTTACGTAAACCCATTCACTTTTGCATAAAAGGAAAACCAAGCAAGAGATCGAGAAAGCAAAATGGAGGGTTTGGTCAAGAGAAGGGGACAAGAGGGAAACATGGGTGGATAGAGGCTTCATTTTTGTCCTTGTCATTCTTCTTGTTGTCACTCTCCAATTACATGCTCTAAGGCCCGGTTATATGAAACCGCCATTTATGGCCGAACTGGGTTATACCATCCATTTATGACTCATACTTCCTAACAAGTACAAATTGTGTTTATGGATGAATAGTTTTAATAATGGCGTTTCTAGGGTAATGCTTATCGATACATCCGTAATTACGAAATCCATTCACGTAACGCATCGAACTTTGGTCGAGTTCTACTTACAGAGAACATGAAATCCATTATATCTACATTCATCTCCTACCTTCATTCTCGCTTTCTTTTTCTACTCGGATGAATCAACAGCGGGCTAGTATTAGAGTATATTTATGATTTCTTTTTATCAGCTTTATGCAATTGCTATACATTTTTGCCCCATTAGTATATGTACTACAACTTTTCAATAATATTCAAGTCTTTTTATAATGTGGCATCAAAGCCCCAAGCTTAACAACAAAAATAACTCTAACCCTAGTCGCCGTCGCCCATCACGTTACAGATCCGGTCGTCGAATTTTAATTCAAAGACAACTGTCGCTACCTTCGTGACTTTCGTTATATAATGTAAATATATACTTTACTTGTAAGTTGTGAAACTAACTAGGAATGTTAGATTGACATACTAGTCAGATATATGTAGCTCTTAGATTTATACATGTTTAGATCAATGAAAACTAAAGGAATTCATTTCTCAAATTTCTCAATTCGCTCTTTTTATATGGTATCGAAACTGGGCTTGGCAAGAGGTCTAGTTTCAACTCACCTTTGCAATTTATTCTATTTATTGATTTGTAAGTCCATGGACAACTCTATTTGGTTTATTTGACTCTCCACATGTGGGTATGGGACTACACGTGAAGGAGTTAAAGGCATGATATTCATATTGAACCTAAATCCTTTAAAGAGTTTGCACTGTTAGCTAACAGATCTCAAATTTCACACCCTCAGCCAATAAGGGTGTGAACACCCTAATCCATCGACTTTATTCCTTTTTCACCCTCGATTTTGATTTGTTATTGCATAATAAGATTTGAAACATGATTGGAAAGCCGTTAGGTCATGTCTTTACCAATACATATGAGGTTATAACTGCAAAAACGTATATACTAGTTTTGGGGAGATTAAACAACCTCTAATATAGGATGCTCTGTAGTTTTCGTTAGATTTCATAGACTAAAGAACGCTTTAGTCGATTTATGTTTTTCTTTCAATAAAAATATTTTTTCTTCTTTTGCTTTCAGGGATGGCTTGGATTTATGCTTGTATGGTGGATGATTACTTCCAACATGCCTGTGCACTCTAACTCAGTGGAGAGAATATCTGGTCCCAAACCCATGGTGATGAGGGTAAAACGCATTTCAAGACCAAAGGTAATTACTTTGACCCCTTGAATCTTTTGGGATTTTTTGATATGTCTCGGATCATTGTTGAAGGTTGAGAGTAAGACTCCAACTCATTAGGAATCACGGAATAAATATTATTATGAGTTTCCATGCTAGAATATTTAGTTTCTCGACAATTTGCTAACTTGGGTGAGGGTACATCGAGTCATTCAATTTATCCTTCACTCAAATAGCTAATGAAAATTCTCTTTCAAGCTAGATTCGTAAAGAACATAAGAAGTAGAGTCAATATGGCTGAGCTTTATGGGCCAAACCCACTTTAGCCCGATGTTTTGGAGGTCGGGTCAGGAAATCGTGGCCCCAATAAAAGTCGAGCCTATCGTCCGACCCGAATAGGGTCCGATTCGACAGGGCCCGCGTACCCCATTAGTGGCTAGGGCCTGCTAGCCTCGAATAAGCCTCGAACAGCCTAATTTTTTTTTTAAGGATACTTTTATGTTATTTAAAGAAATGAATTTTTTTTCTCTTAAATTCAAGTTTTTAACCCTAAGTCATGGACTCCTGATACTTATTCCTTGACGGGGCTAGAAGGTTAGGTTATGATAATATTTAGCATTATTTACTTGTTTACGATATTTAAGATTCTAAATATTATTATATTGTCTAGGTTCAATCATTTTTGTGTATTAAATACTACTTATTTCCATATTGTTATTTTTATTTAAAGAATGGTAAAATAGAAAATAAATATGTATTTTAGCATTTTTTTTTAATATTTCAGTCTGCTTGCTAGCAACCTATGTAGGGCCGGACTGGGCCAGTCAAAATATGGCTCGAATAAAAGTGGGCCGAATTAGCCCGGCCCTCGTCCCGTTTCCTAGATCTAGTAGGAAGCCCAAAACAGAATTTCAAGAGGTTAAACTATGCTTACTATGCCTAGAATCTGCACCTAAATAATTTCAAGAAGAAGAAGAATTGTCTAAATCACCAAGAATGGAAATCCCAATGAAGCAAAACCTCGAGGCCATCTTTCGACACTTATTTTTAGTTAATTACATTTATAAATCACTAATAAAATCATACAAACCCAAAAATGTGATAAAACATATAATTAGGATAAATTACCGAATAAGTAGAAAATCCATCCCAATGGATCTAATCTCTAGAGACAGTACAGCAATTGATGTGAGCTTAACCAGGTCTTATAAATTTTTGTGGTCCGATTCACCCACTCACAAGTCTGATGGCCAGAAAAGTCAAGGCGCGAGCGACACTCAGAAATATTCGGGATTCGCTCCTTTCCCAAGCACTAGCAGATGGGGGCGCATGGAGCCTCCTCCGTCGATGTGCCTCCTCCACCAGGGTTGTCAGCCACCAACGAGCATCTCCAGCCACCTGCCTCCCTTGTCCAGTCATTTAAACAAGAGTCTTTCAGGAGCTGGGGTCCATAACCATACTTACCTAGGTTTCGCCGTTCCTTGATTCCTTCCAACAACTTTTGAGTAAATATTCAGAGGTGTTTTGTGGTTTGGTGGGTCCGTAAACTTTCGTGGGTGGTGCTTTCTATGAATAGTGGTTATTTTCTATGTAAAAATCCTATTTTTCTAGTATTTTTTTTCAGATTTTAAAGTTTGTCTGAAGTTAGATCTCGCTCTAGACCGACAAGTAACCCTCAGGTGGAGTTGTGTGTTATTATTTCCATAATGCAGGCATGTACGCCTAATGACAGGGAAGTTGCGTAATAGAAATCAAGGCTTCACATGTTCATGAATCATTGAAGGGTGCCTCTACTCCTAGCACATGCCACGGACAGTAAACCTAACACATGTAATAACAAACACCTGAGCACATCACATGACAAGCATCTGTTATTTACTATGTTTCACAACATTGCATAAACACAGAAAATAAAAACAAATGTTTCTTCAAAGTCAACCATACGAGTTTTTGAATCAAAGTCACTTAACACGATAATTGAAAATGATAAATGGTAAGGGATGGGAGAAAACCAACAAATAGTAAATCCAAAGAAATAGACATAGAAGATATAAGATACATCACTTGAGTAGAGAGTAAGATCTGTTTATGCAGAGAGCTTATGATCGCAGGGAATATAAGAGGTGATATGTATAGAATAATGAGAATAAAAAAGCCCAGAACGCCAAATTTAATCCTCTTCCACCGTCGCTAGCCCCGCCGGCAACATTTGACCAATCGCTGCGTTGCTGTCCGGCGTGGTGGGAGCACTTGAAATAAAGCGCATGAAGTTCTGCGTAATTTGTCAGGATTAATAGTTTGGGGCCATATCGGATAAATATCAGTTTCAAACCGCCATTCTGTCATGTCAGCAGAATCAATTGCTGTCTAATAATGATATAAGACATTTAGTCCATAGCTTTTTCTGCGAATCGATTTATCTTTTTATTTTCAAACGTACTATTCCGTGCATACAAACTCATACAAATATATGTGTGTATGTAGCCATATCTCGTGCCTGCTCCACTCACCTCAGAAACACTTCAACAAAATGTAGCGTGGATTGGTATATACTTTGAAAAATCATGAAATTAATGTATTGTAAAACGTACCAGTACGCGCTTCGCCGCCATTGTGGACGATGACTTTCGAAAGCGAATGGTCAAGCGCTCACAACGCCGCTATTCATCCTTCCAAAGGCCGTCATTCACAATTTTTTGAAATAATACGCGCTTCATAAAGGCCGCGCTATTCAACATTCTCTAAAGGTCATCGCCCACAACGACGACTGTTAGTTTGATAAAGGTCACGTTGTGAACGGAGCACTGAACTTGAGCAGCGTTAATGTTATTGCAGATTATTAGGAAAACATATTAATCAGTATATTCGCCTGCAGCAACCGTATATTGCAACATACTACTATAATCATATAGTAAATTATTTGTATTCAGCAAAAAAACATTTATTTGCAACAATTTAAATATAAAATTTATAAATTTCACAACAAGTACATCAAGGTAATCTGAATCAAATGAACCCGCAAAGCGAATTTTGGGTACTGTAAATCACTTATTTTTTCCCCTCAAGGGATTACCCGATTTAATTTTATTACTGTTTAATCAAAACTTAATTTTAGAGAACTCCCTCACTTGTTTTACCTTCCATGCACAACCAAATGTTCTGCTTTAAAACAAGAGGAACGGTTTCGTTTTGAAACTTTGAGAATAGAAGAAAAATATTAAATTTAGAGAATACTGCGCGCTACAGACTAAACCGTCATTAAATGGTAAATCTCTAGAGAGCGCTAAATCATGTCAGGTTATTTAAAATCATAGGGAATAGTTTGAAAATAGAGGCCTAAATCTAATTTTCTTATTTTTATTGAATGCATTTTGTAAAAACAATGGAAATTTTTATATTACTTACAATTTAAAATTATTTTTAAAGGCATGTTGTATGTATAAACTAAAACTCTTATATCTCCCATAATCTAAAACATCGATATATCAAAATCCATAGATACCAAAATGATGAAGATTTAAACATTTATACAATTTTTCATATGTAATGAATAACATGTAATCAATGAGTCCTTGAGGTGGCGCTTTGAGATTTTTAGGACGACGCCTTAGAATAAACAAATTATCGCTGGTTTAGAATTTGTCAGTTCGAGATGGAGCTGAAGGAGCCATGAGCTCATGTCATGTCTATGGCTATAATGATGGTTTCGCACACGATAAGGTGTCATAAACAATGCCAAAAATTATATCTAATGTAAACACCAAACAAAAAAGAATGCATATAAAGTCATCCTGAGGCAAATGCATGGGATGTGTGCAAGCATGACAAATGGAGACTTGACCAGATTTGCTTCCATGACACCTGGGATACATGATGGCGGTGGAGGCTGGAAGCATGTTAGTAAAAGGGTAGGGAAGGTAGAAGTGTCATTAAGGAGTGCAGCATGGAAGGAGGCAAGTGTGGGCAGGGTCATGCTTGAAGGCAGGGTGCAGATGTGCAAGGTCCTGGGGCATAAACATCTCGAGTGAGGGGTGGCATAGGAGGGTATCGGCGCGAGGCAAAGTCGGGTTCGCGTACTGATTTATTACGCCAAACCGGACGATTCGCCCACGATTCCAAAGACATTCTACGATCAACTCCCTCTCCCCCACCAACGTACGACACGCAAGCAAGATGACACCTAGTGGGTCTAATCGATATCCATGATATCGAACTTCCCGAGCGCATCGGGCGATGCGATGGTCTTCCGATCCTCGTGTAACAATCGATCGCAACATGATTATACGCACAACGCACCAGCGTAGAAAACGAGAGCGATCGCCGCGTTAGCTGCGGCGCGATCTAAGCGAACCGTGGTGGAAGGCAATCACATAATCCAGTGACAAAATTAGTGCATTATTTTAGAAATACATGACTCTAACTGCCAACGTTATGAGTATTACCGCCGTAGATGAACCCGCAATGGCTCCTGTGCGCGTGGTGTCATAAACGCCGCAGTAACAAATGACGTAGATACCACCGCATGTATGGATCATGAAGTCCATCAACCCACCATAAGGGTGAACGATGATCTAATGGCCAGAGATCCATACGTTGGTGTATCGGAGGCATGACACGTCGCCCAATCGCACGGGTAGTCCACGTGGCGGCTGCACGCAGCGCTTGTTGCTCAGAAAGAGGCGTGGAGGTATCTCCGTAACGCAGCCCCCAAATCGCGTAAGATTCCGAAGCCGACGATGCCACTAACAATCAAACATATGAGGTGACATCGCCTCGCCATTTCATCGCCCGCTGGAGGTGGAAGATGGTCATAACCTCCCACGCATACATACAGGAGACGGCATGTGAACAATTGATGTCAATAAATTTTACGAATATGAATGAAAGATAGAGCCATATATTCTTTACATATACCATTACTTGATCGAGCATGCATTCAGTCGATCTCGACATGAGGAGTACACCAGATGCAGCAGAAAATCTGTCGTTGGTACCTCCCACCTACACCCCAATGGAAGAGCAATTACCGCTCTATCTCCGGCTCAACCGCATGTCGAGCTGGTAATCCATCGCGGAGTGCAAGCTGGCTTCCCATCATCGACATCGCACTCCAGACGCAAAGATCGTAAGGCACAGGTGGCAAAGGTCGATCCGCGCAGAATAAAATCGGGCGTCACGAATGCGGAAGTCTTTTCAAGAATGAAGTGAGAAAGGCCAAATAAATACAAGTTGGTCCCAAAAAAAATGAGGCTTTTATATTGCTTTAGAAAATAATATAAACGCGGTCCCCTTCCAAGATCAGATTTAATGAAATCGAAAGCAGTCTCCTTCAGACGCAGAGCCCCACCCAAAATACAACCTCAGAAAAACTCCGCTAACATGGCTCTTTACATCGTCATGAATGACCTCACTAGGTCCAATTATGAGTAATAGTGGCCTAATCAGGCCAATTCATCCATACACAACAACATACACCAAGTTACACACCAGATGAAAGTGTAATACAACCGCTTAATAACGCATCCAAGCCGGTCGCAGACATAATCCCGCGATATGTATGCTAAAGACCGCACCACCCCAACTAGTACGTCGGCAAAGATGTGGCCAAATCGTAGTAGTGGTGCAGAGAACGCTCACACTCTTCTTATCGAAACAAGAAGGATCCATCACAGCGAAAGACGGCAACCTTAATGCACTAGACTCTAATGTGACCTCGTCGTCAGTATGGTGGATAACTGGGAACATAACCACCTCTAAGCGAGATAAAGGGGTCTTGATAGCATCGGGAGGGGGTGGATGATACCGAGCAACTCGCACAACGCCACATCGACCACAAAAAGCAAGGACTCCATTGGCCATGGATACGAAGGCCAAGGATGATGTGGCGGATCCAAGGTTATCATCTCCCCACCGGCACATAAAACGGTGGTGTTCGTAACCAACGCTGCACTAAAGGCGCTTTTTTAGCTCTGACCAAGTTTGACTCAAGTCTGACCAGCACAGCTCGCCGTTGACCAAGTTTGACTTTTTCTGAGGAGGGACAGTTGAGGTCAATCTAAGACACCATTTCAAGGCCCGCCGAATGAGGCTCAGATCGGGCGAACGCCGAACCGACCACTGATAAAAGATGCCATGTTCAACGCAGCACTTTGACAGGCTCAGTTCCGTCTTCAAACTTTTGATCCAGTGCCACCCTAGGCCCATAGTAAGAAGCAACTCTGTGAAAGGCCAAAGGAAACCTCAGCCCCAAAACACCTTCGAGCCCCCAAACCCTAGAGAAAATTTCAAACTGTGGACCCGGCTGGTCATTCAACCACGAGCCGCGGAAGATTGTAATAAAGGGGGAGGGCGCGCATCGCCACCACCGCGCACGCCACGGGCCAGGCGCGCCATCGTCGACGGTTTACCGGGTGAAATTCTCACGCAACCGACACGACGCCGATCCGCCCCAGACAGCGCACGCTGCCGCCATTGTCGACGAGGCGCTTCCCACACTTACCCCATAGCTCTTTCAACACCGACTTCTTCGAACTCCATTCACGGTCCTTTGCAGATTTATCGCTGGAAGTTACAACGAAACGCAAATTGACCGAAGCTAGATCGGGTTTTTCCGCCAACGGCGAGCTGATCGCTGACCAAGGTAATGGCACCAATGAACTCGGGTCTGGTCAAATGATATGGTTTGGTAAAATTTGGACATCGCTCGTTGTAGTTTCCATTTTTGTAGTTGTTTCGTAATACCGAGAGCTCGGACCTAAAATAGAGTAATCGATCAGAATGCAACCCTGGAAAATTGAAGTTGTATTAGTGAAATTGGATGTTTTAGGAACATCGACTGTGCCTAATTTCGAGAAATTAGCCTTAGTGAAAAGCTCTAATTTGTGGATGGGCTCATAGGGCACACTGAATCGGACCTGCCTGAAACCGCTCTGGATGGTTTCACAGTTCAACAATATTCCCAAGGCTTCAAGACCCCAAGGTTGCTGGTTCACATAGAACTGCTTAGTTTTATCTACACAGCACCCACGGTGTCGAGCATTCCATCCCGCAGTGGCTGATCCAGCGCCTGAGTAGTCTGTGAGTGGTTTATATTGCTTTTAAATGATTGGATACAGTCGATATATCTATTATGATTACACTTTAAAAAAGGTGGAAGAGAGAGAGGAATACCGCTTTCTGATCATATGTTATTGCATTCAAACATGATTTTTTTAAGCATATAAAACAAGTTATCATTTCATGTGAATTTGTCAATATTTTAACTATTAGAAAGTTTCATCGTGTTCGTGGAGAGTTTGGTGGTGTTTGGATATTAAAAGGATTGAGGTAAGAAACTATCTGAAAAACTATTGTGTTATGGATCTAGAGATTTTGTGGATCGACTGATACTAGACAGTTGAAGACGTGAGAATGGGAACGGTTTATTAGTTACCACGTTGACGTGAGGTTTAGTCAGGTGGATCCCCACGCTATAAGTATTGCGTTTCTTACCACGCGGACGTGAGGCTCGGCTGATCCCGACGGTTGGGTATTTCGTTTTTTACCACGCAACGTGAGGCTCGGGGCTGACTCCTGGCGCTGGTATTCTCGGGGTTTTTACCACGCTAACGCAGAGGCGCCGATCCCCGTAATTACCGGGTATTCGGGGTTTTTACCACGCTGGACGCGGAGGTCGGCCTGATCCCGACTCGGCCGGGTACTGGCCGCCACCACGCTGACGCGGAGGTCGGTCAATCTCCCGACGGTTTGGTATTCGGCCTGCCACGCTGACGCGGAGGTCGGCCCGACCTCCTCGACCGCTCGGGTATTCCTGGCTCGCCACGGCAGACGCCGAGTAGTCGGCTCACCCGACGTTGCGTGGGTTAGTTTGCCAACAGACGCGGAGGCCTGTTTCATTCCGTGGGATGGCAGCCAGATGAGCATGGGGATGGCACAACGCTGGTTTCATGGGTATGGACGCTGTTATATTTTAAAAACGTGGCATAAACGTTATTTTAATACTACTTGCCTTGCAGTACTATGGTTATTTTTATCACTGATGACCATACATGTTTCAGGTTTCGCTTTTATGTTGTGCACAATGATTATGTTTCTTACATCGACGGCTAATTTGGTTGAGGGATGATCCCATATGTCGACTTGGGTAAAAGTCAGGTTTAGTGAAATGTTTCTAAATCCGAACTTTACAAAGAGGAACTAAGGGCTGAGAGGAGAACCATCAAATATGAAAGGTTATTTTCCTCATAACTACGCCACCACCGAGATTTATTATCTCATGATTATTGTTTTAAACTGCTCCCAGTCCGCATTAAATTAGGGCCCATTCACACACTTTTTCTGTATTTGACGTCGTTCCTCCTCCGCCCACCGCCGACGCACTTACCCAGATTTATCTATTCTGAGTTTGTCAGATTGACTTATTCATTTTACTTGTACCCCTAAATCCACAATACTCTAGAACGCTCCATATTTGCATGGAACTTTTAATAGACCCCATTTATAATTGTCATGGCTTGCAGCATATATTTGCGTATAATTGGGGCAAGCTAAATTAATTCATGGTGTTACTCCCTTCCTTATAAGGGTTCCACCGTATTCTCTTTGATTATACAAAGGATTCACTTGAAGTGACGCTGGGAACCGCCGGTCTCCGTCATTCTGGTCAGACTTAGACGAGAGAGGTGATAAGTGGGCTAATCGGACGTGAGGCCTGCCAAAGAGAGACAAAACAGTACATCACGAGGTCAGGTGATATCCATCCTCCACATAGTCACAGGGGCTTCTTTTTCATATTCAGCCGTTGAGCGAGTATTTCGGCCGTACAACTAAACAACCAATTTTAAATTTAGTTATATATAAATTATATGTTACAATCAAGTACGTAGAATTAGGCACTGGTACCAAAATAATGAATAAGCCTCGTGATCTACTAAGTGATATGTGTCTGCCTCAATACCAAGACGATTTATCCAAAAGATCCGCACGTGAATCGGACCCGGGCGTTTATAAGATAGGCAACAAATCCAGACATCATTAAATATGGCTGTCAACAGTAATTACAAGGGACAATGATTTACAATACACATGCACAATAACAATGACGCCATTCATGCAAGCTTACAAAACAATCAAAAGTCGATGCCCCATTTCCACGTTAAAGGTGCTCATTATTAAGTCTTATGAAGAAACAACT
The DNA here is from genome assembly GCA_016808115.1 of Tetrastigma voinierianum. Lineage (NCBI taxonomy): Eukaryota > Viridiplantae > Streptophyta > Magnoliopsida > Vitales > Vitaceae > Tetrastigma > Tetrastigma voinierianum. Next base: position 265,236 of record JAEQBH010002330.1, on the reverse strand, counting down.
ACAAAAAGGTAAGGCCATTTACAAGAACAAAAAACAATGTTTGCTTAACATCTAAATCAACTTGATTTATTCTTACAAGACCAACATCAGAATGCTTATTTTCACAAATCCAGCACACTGACGTGGAGCTCCCTAACGTCTATTTAAGAGAGCACAAGAAATATTATGGGTCATCAAGAAAAGTAAACCTGATTTAGACACACCGGCTTACCGCTTCACTATGATCAGACAATCATAGACCATCATAAAGAGGCCACTCATCTTCATTAGTGGATAAAACAAGCTTGCCTAAGTGTTATAGAAAGTACATCCAGTGTAGTAGCTCGAATAAAGAATCAGTAGCCTCAGAATACTTGATGTCGACATGTCATAAGCGATATGGCAAGCATGGAAATCCATACCAGCAAATACCACTGTGCATTTCTTTTTCATTTGTTGAGATGATGAATCAACCACCTTTGACTTGACATGAAATCATCAGACGTGATCGTAAAGAACAATTTGTTGCCATCCAAATTTTTACCACACGGGCCCCTAATCGAGTATCAACATATGGAGGAATCGCTTATCGATGCCAATTCATCATCGCCTTGTTCCTTCTTGCAACAAAGTAATTCAGGTGGAAAACAATCGAACTAATGCAGTGGGGTGTAGCTACGAGTCAGAAGACGTTAAATACCTTCTATGTCGGCCGTCATTATCCCATATCTTCCACTCCATCATGAAAGTGCCCATAACTGAAGAGGGGATCGCTCAACCATTGTCGTGCTTCACTCACTTTCAATTGTAGCCATGCCTATTCAGATCTTGCACAGGTTTGTCAAAGAACTACCGCAGGAATAATTCTTCAAGAGTTTATCTGCTTCGGGTCATAAAATTGCTTGCAAGAGCAGACGCATGCAAATCTTGTGGATAGGTATATGGTGCATCCCAAACGGAGAGCGAGGATCGCTCATTGCCGTCATAATACCGATGTCTCGCCAGATATAACGCAACCGTCCGCTATGCTACTCTCATTTCTAATACGCCAAGAACCATCCCCAACTATCAATACTCGCCTTCTGTAATAGAAAATGCTAATGGAAACAACTGATTATTTCCGTCACACCCCATAACAATCAATGTCCTTACTCCCATACAAATGTGTATCACCACCAATACACGTAGACAGATCTAATAACTTCATAAATCAATAGTGGTCAATGACCAAACACGCGCTGGAATGTCTCTATCATTACACACTATCGTCGGCGGTTGCAGACACTGATCCATGATTTGTTTATTCATGGGCTTTTGCTATATCAAACATGGGAGCCTATATATGATTGAGAAAATCACTCAAATATGTTCAAATGCCTTATGCTTTCCATCCAAGGCTTTATATGAAATTTCATATCCTATTTCATTTTCCAACACAATTACATTGAATCAGAAGAACAGAAATGAACAGTTTCTTAATTATCGCCATATACGATAAGAACTGCTGAGAGTCCAATTGATGATGGTCCCGGTTCACAAGATTTATATTGCGTGTGCTCCTTATATTTGTTGATCACAAATAAGCTAGTATCTCATAACCATGGCACGCAGTAGCTCATTGACATTTACATTCTTCACGCCTTCTTACATTTTAAAACAAGAATGTTATGGGAGGAGGCAAATCTACAACAAACTTCGTGCTCTAATTGAGTAAATCTATGCCTCTGCAATCGATTTATACCAAAACTTGCCTAACCGCAAATTCTCCACCGAATAATCGTAGTCTCGCTACCATGGAGTCCAACCACTTGAAATAAAGGTATTAAGTATATGTTTTCAACATGTTCAAATGTGTGTTGTGGGTTGGTGAAATGAATGTGGGATGACCTATCCGGTCCTCATCATCTCATGAAGATTCGACATCATAAGATAATGCATGCAGAGACAACATCCTCAAGCCATTCTCCAAAAACCCGATTCAGAGCTTGAAAATGATGATACATAATAATAAATAAATACGTAAGTCTTCATCATATTCATCATCAACATCTCTACAGATCTCATCATTACCTTTCCTTCATAAGCGCAAGCATCATCATCCCCATATACCCAAAGATTCAAGACGGAATCGCACAGTGCCCACAACCATAGCTGTTTTTAACAATATTCCCTATTTTCTGCAATGTTCTCAAGATTGACTGCTTGTCGTTTATCTCGAACGACCTAACAAACAATTCATTTCACTTTGTAAAGTGGTGAACCATGTTCAACATTTAGCAATGGATTTATTAGTCTGATATAAAAGGTTGAACTCTATTTCCCATTTTTAGAGGGAGGCTTACACTTGAGACTAATTTGAATTTATTTATTAATAGTTGTGCTTGAAAATATGATATCATCCAATTGTTCAAACGCAAGGCCACTTGCAGACATCATTAAAGGCACAATCAAGCTTTGTTCCCAACATATTTACATCTTTTTCTAGTCTCAATATATTTCATTGGCAGAGACATGAATAGAGGAAACACATAATCGACCAAAATGAAGTAAAAATTAAATAATATGAGAGATGATTATCCTTAGTACCTGTTTAGAAATTAAGGGTCCCAACTGTCCCCTTTCCTGACCCATGATTCAAAGAAAATCCTGAGGTTAGTCTCTTGTAATGCAGGAGTTCTACCCAAAATACAACTTAATAAAAACACTCGCCAACATGGCCTAATATCATACAATGACCTCAAATGTGGGTCCAAATTTGAGTCAAAGAATGACTGAGTCGCATTCTTCATAATCAACAACAACAACAACACAATGGGCCTTCCCACATCCCCATTCCCTTTTCCTATATGGGAGCAGAAAGCTAAATTATTGGTTTATGAGTTTCCACAAACTAGGGCTATTGATCTTCCAAAAACTTAGGACTTATTTCTTGTATGAACTTGGTTTAGGTCTAAATTTCTATTCTAACTGAGCCTGGATTGCCCATATTTTTGGTTTTATGGAACAATGCTTTTGCATGGCGATCATCCATATTCCTTGGCATTAAAGCTACACTTGGTATTATAGTAAAGTTTGACACAAGTCAGAATATATATTTTTTCAGATTTGGGTTGAGGTCTAATTTGTACTCACCCATATACCCTATTTAATAAATAACTTATATTCATATCAGTTTCGCATAACACAAAATTGACTGCTTAACCCATGGGAAGTTTGTATAATCCAAGATTTTCATCTAATAAGTTATTTGTGTTAGATAAATGATGTGGGTTAATAAAAGGAACTATAAACCAATATAAATATCCAAATGGAAATCCATCAGGTAATAGCAGGGATTCATGAAGCGTTTATATTTTCCATAATATCAAAGAATACGTTTTTAAACATTATGTTACGCTCATTGTCAAGATGGCAAATGTTCAGATCCGATTTCCGACTTTATCCGATCCAATCAAACAAAGAGGGAAAAATCATGACCGGAGAAATGATATGACAAACCATTTTTTAATGGATATGGATTGGATAGACAGCGATCCTACTGAAACCCATGATCCGACCAAAACCCTTATTCGACCAGAAACCCTGAGGAAATTCAAATTTTCAAAATGCAAAATGGTAATTTCATCAAAACTGAATTTTTCTAGATCTCTAGATGATGAAACGTGGAATCATTCCTCGCTAAATCTAGCTACCATGTCAAATTGAATTTCGAGACAATGGATTTACACGTATTTCAGTAATCGACAAATAAGCAAATGACAAGGTCATGAAGTCCCACACCACATGGATACTTAGGCCACGTGTTCAGGTGAAAGTGGTCTTGGTAAGGAGGGATAAATGTTAGTGGATACAGCGCCTCGATGTGCTTTGCATGAGGAATGTAGTGGGAAGAAAAGTGGTTAGGAGACAAGTGGAAAGTAAGGTGTCAAGAGACTAAGGATGAACATGCTCTCTAAATAGACCAAAACTGATCCGGTGGAAAAAGGAAAAGGAGAGAAAAGAAAAGGACATAAAAGAAAGAGGAAGAAAAAGAGAGAGTTTTAGAGAGACTCCAACATTCTCTAAATTTCCCGAATGATCGACCTACAAGCCAAAGTGAGCAAGAGGAAGAGTTCATCCTTAATGGCAAGGGGCTTTATGATTCCACTGGAGGAGTTTCAACAAGCTCCAAGAGGCAGGTTTTCCCTTACTTGATTACTACCCCAAGGTTAGGTGGTTGCTTGGCCTAAGTGGTTGTTGCCTGTTGTGGTTCTTAACTGATATAGGTTGCCAGTATCTGGGTAGCAACAATACTAACCCATATTAGAATGGATTTTAGAATAAAGGAATTTCCAAGCAGTGAGTTCTTCATAAATTGTAGCTATCAGTGGAACTTTATGTTAGCTTTGAATTTTTAAATCGGACCTATGCAGCCTAAGAGGTCCAGTTACTCTTCCAGCAATCAGTGGAAGGCCGTCTCATTGTCAGCCCACTGGTTCACTCGGGTCGGTCACCCCGCTAGTCTGCCCGCGAGGTTCAGACGCGGCAATACCTCGCTGGTCACCCTGGCTGGGTCACCGCCTGGATGGGTCACCCCGCTGTTCAACCCGGATGGTCCTTATTGGGTTCCGTCCGGCGATCCTGCATGACCTCCAACTTAAGGTCATAACTTTCGTCCGAACTCCGACCCGGTGTTCTGGGACTCCATGGAAAGCCCATGAGTCAACTTTCCATCCGGACCCCTAGAGGTAGTCTGAGTGGCTCAGAAATGGCTGTCCGTGCGGCGCGTAGCCATCCCGTGAAGACTACTTAGTCATGACTCAACTTAAGGTCATAATTTTCGTCCGAACCTAATTAAAGCTCGCAGGTCATTGAGTCAAATTTCCATCTGACCCTTGAGGAAGTGGCATCTGCCGGTTGAATGGCCGTCCAGCAAGTAAGGTAGATCATTCCTGCAAGACTCTGCGTAGTCATGTGTGACTCCAACTTAAGGTCATATAATCTCTTCGTCTAATTCGATTCGGTGTTCTCGACTATATGGAAAGCCCATTATTAGTTCAGTAAAGGTGACCATTTTCTGAGGGCAGGGTGTCTGAGCCAGCGAAATGGTCCGGCAAGTAAGGTAGGTCGTTCGAGTAAGACTGTATACATGTGTGACCTCCAACTCTGGGTCATAACTTTCTCATCCAGCCCACTCGAGTGTCAGACTCTATGAACCAAGAGGTTGAGATTTGTACAGCTTCCTGTAGAATATTACCAAGGTGTTAGTTTTTAATGTTGTGCGTTGCGCTTGAGCTGAGCAATACTTAGTTGTGGAATATATATACATATATGTGCTGTATTACCTAACAAGACTAAGCTTAAATATGAAGTATGGATAAATACATGAGTATGTGCATGATATTATATACATATGCAATTAGCATAATACATTGCACGCAAGTAACGAAGACATCGCATGACATGGGCGTGAGTGCATCATGCGCACTCCAAGACCGGTTGGGGTTTAAGTGTGGTGCCTGGCACACTGCTATAAGTCAACATCAGGCGATGCTGATTGGTGGATTCCTGCAATGGACAAAGTCCAAATGAGTCACACTATTGAAAGGAATGAAAATAAATATAAGTGTGGTTGGGTATAGTAAGATGGGGTAGATCCTCTGTGGTGAAAGACCCAAATGTTATTCACGTGAGACAGTTAATCCCGAATATGTAAGTTCGTGAAAATGTTGAACGGCGTATGGGCGTATGGCGTCCGACGCAGAAAACCCTAAAACTGCGGCCCACAACATAAATATTACCCAGAATTTGATCAATGAGCATTGGAGGTTTTTCCAATGGTTACAAACTTTTAAAAAGAAAACAAAAATTTTGTTTTGGAAAAAGGTCATCAGAAATAAATGAGTTTGATAGGTTACACTTGGCTCTAGGTAGGTGGGAGGAGTCAGAGCGACAGATATAAGCATGAGACATTCATGCATTGACATTCATGTAGGTATCTACTTAAATGTATTTATGTGCACCATTGCATGTACTTAGGAGTGTCTCAGAGGAGATATGGCAGACTCACCCCGTCAGAATCCCTGTGTTTGATAAGAAGACGGCGCCCTCGAGCCGTGAGGCGAAGAGGGCCTGCCAGGCCTGGAAAACACCCTTTTTGTAAAATATATTGAAACAATGTAGCTTGATAAGATGGCGGAAGAATGGTATTAAACCCCGAAAAAGACTTCAAATTGGGGCGCATTTATCCGATTGAGTCAGTGGATATCCACCCGAAATCGGCACCAGTAACGGTCCAGTATCTTTACCCGATACAAACACACATATATAGAGAAGTCCATATACAATTATGTAATTGACAATTAATGTCATTAATATATTTATATATTGATTATAAATTTATAGTAATTGTCAATATAGGTATGGTTTTTTTTTTATATAATAGAATTAACAGTTATTAAAGACTATATGAATATGACATGATTTTCACACACAATTCAAATATTTAATTGACTAATTTTTTTAAAATCCTAATTAGTAAAGTTAGAAATGAATACCAAAAACATAATAATGTAAACCCAACCTATTAAATAACATTATAAATATAACCAGTCCTAATTGTAATTTGTAAACCCTAACGAACATGCCAACATTGTAAACCCTAACTTCTTAACATGAGAAGTTTCTAAACCTATAACAATTGAAACCCTATTTATTGGAGAGCTCTATATATGGTTTATAATGGATTCATGTTATTATTCTTCCTGGGCCGTGGATCGATATCTCTTCCAAGATGTTTGAGCTTGGCCATTTCGAATCAGTCTTAGGATTTGATAGTCACTTGATAACATAAGAAGCCCCCGCTGTATAAGAATTAAAACTTATGTGACTATTTAAACTTTAAAGCTGTCAACACATTCTTTGAATGATCACGATTCGCTTCATGTGGCATTTAGCCACACCTCCTGAGCGAGGGGAAAGCCCGACAAAGAAGCCGATCTTCTGTGCCTCGCTTGATTTTAGTCCCTAAATCCCCAACCCATAATGTGACAAATGCAACACTTAATTTTATATGTAAATTTTAATTTTAATAATTAAATCAATCAAACTACTAACCCCAACTCTAATACCCACAAGCATAAATCTTAACTAATACCACAATTTAGAAGGTCCTGAGAAAATTCTAATTAAAACTGCAAATGGTAATTTCAATAAAAATCGTGAATTTTTAGATCTCTTTGAGGATTTAAACGGGACTTCACCAAGGAAATGTCTTCATAAATCTAGCTACCATGTCAAATTTCACAGAATTCTCGAGACACCTGGATTTGCACGCATTTCGGTGCACCGATACAAATGAGTAATGATTGTCATGAAGTCCCACACCACATGGACAAGGTTGGGCTGTAGGTAAAGTACGTGTCTAAGAGCAGCGGTCTGCATGAGGTAAAATGTTAGTGGATGCTAGGTGTCTGATAGGTTGCATGAGGAACTAGTGGAAGAAAAGGGTTGTGAGACAAGTGGAAAGTGAGGTCAAGAGACTTAGGATAAAACATGCCTCTAACTAGACCAAAACTGATCCTGGAAAAAAAAAAAGAGGAAGAAAAGAGAGAGTTTCAGAGAGAGACCCACCTTATTCTATAAATTCTCCACGACTGACCATGTTTGTGGAGTAAGGAAGGGGGTAGCTAGTATCCTCACTTACGCTGGCTTCAGACAGACTTAATTAGAGTTTCGACAACTGGGCAAGCAGGTCTTCTCCCTACTTTGGTTACTAACCCTGCTGGTCAGAGAGTGGTTGTTCTTGCCCTATGGGGAATGTCTATTGTATTTTGAACTATGAGAAGTTACCACATCGGGTAGTATACATTAACCCGACTTTATAACTGATTTTGGGCAGGAAATAAAGGAAATCTGCAGAGGTGAGTCCTAGGTAGTCTGTAGCCATTAAGGACTGATGTCAGCTTTGAAATTCTCAAATCGGGATCTCCTGGCACCCTGCCATGGCCCGTTTACCTAAATAAATTCAGTGGAAGGGCTGTCCGCTGGGCTTGGTTCACTGGGTGCACCTCTACCGGTCTGCCCGGGCTGGGTCACCCCAGCTGGCCACCCCGCCGGGTCTCGCCCGCCGGTCTCACCCCGATGGGTCCCCGATGAGTTCCGTCCGCTAGATCCCGATAATCTCCAACTTCTAAGGCAACTTCTTCGTCCGAACTCCGATTTGGGTGTTCTTGGACTCCATGGAAAGCCCATTGAGTCAAGTTTCCAGCCAGATGTCTTTGGAGGGCAGTGGGTGCCGGAGCCGGCCGGAAATGGGCATTCAGGAAAGTAAGGCTGCCCCGTGAGACAAATATTACAGGGTGACCTCCAACTTCTCGAAGGTCATAACTTCTTCGCCTGAATCGATAGGTTATTGACCTATGAAAGCCCATTGAGTCAAGTTTCCAGCCAGATGTCTTTGGAGGGCAGTGGGTGCTGGAGCCGGCCGGAAATGGGCATTCGGGCAAGTAAGGTAGGCTGCCAAGGTAAGACTGCTTAGTCATGTGTGACCTCCAACTTCGGAAGGTCATAACTTCTTCATCTGAATCTGACTGTGTTCTCGGATCAGAAAGCCCATTGAGTCAAGTTTCCAGCTGAATGTCTTTGAGTATAGAAAGGAGCTGGCTGGAAATGCGGCATTCAGCAAGTAAGGCAGGCTGTCCGGTGGCACTGGGCGATCATGTGTGACCTCCAACTTCCGAAGGTAATAACTTCTTCATCCATTCAAGTTTGGTGTTCTTGACTCTATGGAAAGCCCATCGAGTCAACATTAGCTATATTCCTGTGGGGAGGGATATCATTCAATCGGGTAGGTTAGTTCTGGCCAGTCAGTTGTGTGTTATGGTCAGGGAGAATAACATGCAAGAGATTTATGACACATGTTAGTTTACAAGCATATATGATGTATTAACATGGGTTGTGCATGAAGGAGAATTATTTGGTATTAATTATACTATCCATGGTATATCGAGGAATTTCAAGACATGAAGTGCATGCTGAACTGATATGTGAAATGTTGATAACAAGAAGAGCTTAGTAATGCACTTTTAATATAAATGTCCAAATACTGTAAGAGAGAGAAAAGAAGGTGCATAGTTCTCTACTTTGTATGTAGCACTATATATATACATTTGGCATAATGAAGATTGCACGTGCACGAAACATCGTATTGATAGTGGTGTGGAGTGTATGGCTTGGATCGCACCGTGCCAGGTGTTCGATAGAGTGTCACGGGGCCTGGCTTGGATCAACATCATGGTGTTGATTAGTGGGCTCGATTAGTGACAAAGTCCAAATGAGTCACACTCGCTTGAAAGAAAATGAAATAAATATAATGTAGTTAAAGGAGAAGATAATAGACTTCTAGGGAAAAAGACCCAAATTTTATTGAGGTTAGGATACGATCACCGGCGGTGAAAGCCCGCTGCAATGGTGTCGGAAAAGGTGCGCGATTCAAGTGTGAAAATCCCAAAACACAGCCCACAAATACATAAACATACGAAAACTGATCAAATCAATGACATCGGGGCTCGTATTGGGTCGTGTGTTTTTGAAAAGGTGTATGGTTGTAAAATGAAAATGTTAAAAGGTTAAGAAAAGTTTTGGTTGTCATCGAAAAAATGACAATAGTTCACACTTACAGGTAGGTGAGGGGAGTCGGTGAGGATCTAGATATGGGCACGACATTCTTCACAAGATGAGGTGGACATATGTAGACATTTTACTGATGTGTGTTTCGTGGCACCATTGCATGTGCACTTAGTGGGAGGCAACCCAGGTGAGATTATCACTCATCGGCTTGCCTACCCCGCGTGGGACCCCAGTACACGAAGACGAAGCCCTTAGAGGTCGTGGAGTCAAGAAGGCCACTGTGGCCTCGAGAAAACATTTTTGTAAAATATATTAGGAACAATATAGTTTTGTGGTATTTTGGTGGGCGTAAAGAGCTGTAAGATCAAACTCTTGTATGAAAATGACCCCTCAAATTTGGGGCGCCACACTTTAATCCCTAATACTGTAAATTTTAAGTTTTTAACTTAGAAGCACTAGAAGACCCTAATCAATCATCATAAAACCATAACTCCAACCTACTATGATTCCATTTAAAAGCCCAAAGCCCAAAATTCCATTTAAAGCCCAAAGCTCATAACACTATCATGGGCTTTTTTTTCAAAACAGCATAGATCACGATGATTTTAGGTAATAGGATCTCTGATCTCTTTCACTCATTCCCACTCTGCATCACTCGCTTGTCGCTGTCGATCTACTGAACAGTAAGAACTGACGATTTTCCTGCTCTCCTCTCTAGTAATGTGTTTTTCATTTTTTTTTTTCATGAAGATCATCAGAATTAGATTGTCTTTTGTTTTTCCTTAATTTTTTTCGCTGTGAAAATCAAATCATAAATTCTGTTTTGTGCTTTGCATTTATTAGGTAATTTAATTTTGTTATTTTCCTTGAATTTTATTTGTCCCATTGTTGTGGGTTTAATTAGGGTTATATTTGGAAAATTTTGATATGTTTACCACATTTTGCATGAACCACTATACTAGTTCTAGAAAATTCTATCATTGAATACTGATGTATGGAAGTTGAACTATTATCGTTTAAGGTATAGGATTAAAGATAAATAGATTACTTTAATGATCAGAGGCGGCTCTGTAATTTTTTATTTGAATAGTACAGCTTATTTTAGACAGCACACAGTAAGTATCTAAAGTTAAAGGCTTGATTGCATCTTTTTTTTTGAGAATATGGCACATTCACAATCTAAAGACTCACAGAGGTTGTTAAAGACAAGAATCGCCTAATTGAGAAACTCAGGATTTCTCCACCAATCAAGATCAGTTGATTGTGAATCCAAAAACAACTTAAAGATGGCAGATTTCAAAAGTCCATGTGGAAACACTTTACCTTATCCGTTGTAATTAAGAGAAGGCCCAACGCAATTGTAAGAAGCTTTACAAGTAAATCATCCAGACGTCAGATTTGAAGCAACATTTTTGATAGGTGTCCTAGAAGAAAAGCAAATTTGGGGTGACATAAGGCAAATGATTTGAACTGATTCGAAAGGAAACAGTTAATTTCAGACATTTAATGAAAAACAGAACAGAGAAATTAGCAAAGATGATTTTCCATGACTATCCTCTCATGGTGGAGCATGAGATTGATTAATGTTATTTTCAACCTCTTTCAAGAGTCCTTACCTAATAATCAGAAGAAGCATATCTTTAAATATCGCTGGTAGGGATAAAGCCATGAAGTTGACTTCCAGAACAATGATAGCAGAGTTATTACAACGATATGGACTTCTAGTAACCAAAAAAGGGTTTTAAGGTTCACAATAACATATTTGTTGATAAATCTTGACATTACATAGTCTAACTCGAGGTATAAATAAATTACATGTTCTTTCTAAATTAAGCATAATTTTTTTATTCATTGCTTACTACTAATAATTTTGTTATTTTTTCAGGTTTATTTATGTCCCTTGCCCCTTACAAGTAGGATGTGCCAATGTAGGGCATGATAGGATACAGGCCGTGGAATAACTGACTCAAGGTTATCCGCTATTACAGTGATAATTGCCGCAGACAGTATGATTGGTAAGATAAAAGCAAATTGAGTATTGACAGCTTATCAATTATTTTGGTCTTATTTATATGCAAGTAGTTGCGTATATATCTTTGAACCCATTGTTAGGATTGGCTTAGATGCAGATCACATGTCAATATAATGTCAGGGATAGTGTAGTTTTTTTTCGACATTCTAAAAGACAGAGTACAGAGGATGTTTTTGCTGAAAGTGAAAGCTCTCGTACTCAGAAGATTGCCTGGATTGTCCAACAAGGTGAACCCACTATCTACCCTTAAAATTGCTGGCTTATAAAAAGGCTTTAGACTTAAGTTGTTTGAGTCACACCATGTGCTTGTGCCTAGTGTAAAGGATCAGAGACCGCAGGAGCTGCTCATGATAGTTGAGTTGTCAGTACGTCAATGAAGTTATTTTCGGGCAAGATATCCTAACGCCAATATGTTTTTTCCGTGATTTGCGGTGATTAAAATGACATTGAATGAATGGCCTATGTCCTCCAATGCAGTAATTAGTACAATGGCAAAGAGTATGGTTGCAAAATTTGATGGCATATTGGAATGTGATCCATAAATTGATGGGTGTTGTCACAGTATTTAATCCAAGGCATAAGATGACTTTTGTTTACTTCTTACTTTCCTTTTGGTTTATCCAAATGACTTTAGTAGAAATAAATGAGTAGTATAATAGACTTGTTATGAGTCGTGGAGGAATATTATACTAGAATGTATAAAGAATTAAAGCGTTAATCGCAGCACATGGAACGGCCACTAACTTCAAAAGGGAGTCTCAATAACCATCGATAGTGATTATCAATTGTTTGCAAAGGATGAAGACCAATGAAACCAATAGTTTTTAATCCGAATTGGACCACTACTGAGGAAGATGTTTTGCTTGATATTCTGAGTTGATATTTCATTATGGTGGGTGTTTGAACGGGGTAAGTATCCCCGCCTCGCAACTACCGCAAGAGCACATACAGATCGGCATTCACCGCCAGTCAGTAGTCTAGATTCAGCTTCTAGTGGAGATTAGTATTCTCATCATAATCGACTTCATCTGAAGATGATAGAAGCATTGATGTGTGCTCAAAGCTGGTTGGGGGATAAGAAAACATGATAAAATTTATTTCATTGAATATTTATTTTTTATTTACTTACCATAACATTTGCAAAATTTTACCATTAGTTACTTTTATATATTTTTTTCAGGTGAGATGACTCTGGTTTTGTTCTTAGATGGTTATGCATCAATTTATGAAGAAGATATTCAAAGTACAGATTGAAGGCATTAACTTCTTACAACTATAAATTTTAATTCATAATGCATTTAAGTATTCAAAATATTAAGATTTTTTTTTTTATGCACTTAGATCCGAGATTACACGTTGATCGATGACATCATTTTCATCAACTTTTATGAAGATGTCTACCAAACTTTGTTGAATTCTTTGTTTGGGGATGTTAAACATTTTAAATCATTAATTTGATACAAATATTTTGATTTGGTGATGTTTTATTAACTTTAGACTTTGGTTTATATTCCTAAATTTATGAATCATGAAGTTATAACTGGTGTCATAGGTTAGCAAAATATGTCTCAGTGTCGCATGGATAAATCCGATATCCGTGGAGAATATCCTAAATCCGATGGATAGGATATGGATTTAGATTTTTTTATCCGAGTATATGTGATATGGATATGGATATTATTTTATTTAGGGGATCTGACAGGTGGATTTTTTGGAAACCGATCTCGATGCCATCCCTATTGTCAAACACATTTCACTATAAGATGCTTAGTGTATTAATACTGCAAAATATAGAAAACGACCTAAAATTTTCACCATGATTTCAGCTTGAATTGTTGTTGCCTTAAGTGGATGGAAGTACTTTACTCCTCGTTTGAGAGGACTTTCCATAATGAAGATATGAAAATTATAAAACTAAAACAAGAAATTCTCAGAGGAGGATTTAGACTTACAGAAAGTTGTGTGCATATGCAAATTCTGGTTCGAGTTTCAGAACAAGGATGTGATGAATGATGAAGTTAAGAAATCTAACTAAGTTGTCCCAAGGTAGTAAATAATCTTCACTCTTCAACTTCTTTTTCCAATCCTCGATCAATGCTGTTCCTTAGTCCTTAAATTTGTCCATTTCTTCAAGAAAAGTATTAAACAAAATTGAAAGCTCTTTGAGATCATCCAAAACCAAATTTATAATAATACCTGTGAGTCCACAGAAACAGAATAGAAACAGGGAACGGAGGGAGGGGGTATCAACAACCCAAACCAAACAAGAGAATGGTTACTTTGTTTGGTTTCGTCCCATTGATGAATCAATCGCTTATACCCCAAACGCATTAAACCACAAGCCCTAAATGAAACTCCTAAATGAAACCCTAATATCAGCGGGTATGCCAGGGTTTTCAGCGAAGGTCAGACAATCACAAAATGGGAGTGAGAACAAACTCGATGAATTAGTCGCCGATCGATAGCCGCCGATCTTTGGTCGCCGAAAAGTATTTGGTGATGTAATCTCATTGCCGCTGGCTGCAGGAGGGAGCCGAAAGGTGAGGAGAAAGAAGAAACGCGTGAAGGAAGAAGGCCAACTCGAGCAAATTATGATGAAATAATGTGGCCGCCATGACGCACTAGCCTGCTTACGCCGAGATCAATGGCCGCCATCCACAACTCTACTTTGGCAATTTTTAACCAATAGCCTGCCAGGAACGGCGTCCAAACGCACTACTTTGGTCGTTTTTTAAAAACCTGCATTAATTTATGTATTTTTTTTTCAAAAATACTATTAACGTCCAAAACTCAACAAAATATTCTAACTAACATATTCTAGAATAGTACAATAATCGTGAAAAATAAAAATAAAAATAAAAGAGATAAAAAGTCAGAGGTTAGCGAAAGTGGTCAAAGATATGACCCACTATACAATAAGAATGCGATTTCCCCACTCCATATCTTTAGTTTTTCTAATAGAAAAAACTTGGATCGCAGAATGTACCAGCACCACACAATTAGATATTAGGCAGCCAAGTTTGGCGAATCAAAAGCTTAAGATGAACAACTACTATATTTTTGTAATCAAGAAGAAAGCCACATATAAGTGTTTATCATTTTTTTACCCCTGTTAATTAACTGTATCATGTCTGATTCGTTGAATCACATTGATCCTTTTCTTCTTTTGAATTTACTACAACACTGGGAGTTTATGTTAGTATTTGCACAAACCGCAGGAATCTTCCAAGTATATTATAATCTTTTTTTCTATATATATATATATATATATATATATATAGTATATATATATACTGTGAGGTTAAGCAAAGTGGTATTTGAATAAGAGCCAAACTAAAGTTTTAAAGTTTCATAATGTCAATGAGGCATAGGAGATGGCATAACTAAGAAAGAACCACAACACAAGGCCAACCAAAATTTGCAGATTTTCTATGGCAAGAGTGAAGACATCTCAATACAAGAACGTATAGCATTAAATGCATTTAGAGCAAATGAACTCACATCCATAAGGAAAAAAGTTTCGAGGATGGTGGACTATAAATACATTATTATAGAATCTAATGAATGAAGAGTAAAGGACAAGATCATATACAAGTATATGAAAGTTATTATTGGCTTATACTTCGGGGCTGGGTGGAGTTGTCCATTTAAAGATGATGCAACTTTATTTAGAAAATTTGTTAACAAAGCAAATTACCAATTAATCATCCAAATGGACATAAATACATAGAATCGGACGTAATGCAATGATTACGCTGTTAATAAGGAAGTAGAACAGCGCACGCTTCACCTGCAGTGGGTTTGAACAAAATCACCCCGGGCCGATCGCTCAAGAAAGTCGCCTAATTCGTTCCAAAGCCTGTCTGGAGTTTGCTAACGTTAGACTCGTGGCAAAGATAATATCAGAAGCCAACTAGATCTAAACAAACACATGCATACATGTAATTGGAATCTAATAGTAAGTATCGTGATCATTGCAAATATGTAAATCGAAACCAAATATCAATACTCGCCAAAAATTACAAGGTCAGGCTTGATTAAAACCATATCAAAGCAATTAATTACGTATCAAAACATATATACACACCCAAAACCATCCAGCCAGGTAAGAGGAGTTCAAGGCTTACCTTTGACGTATATATATGAATTCCACTTCCTGACCAAGTATCTTGAAATAATTTGATAACCAATAGAAAATGAAGTACAACAAAATTGGTAAATGAAAGGATCCAAAAAGTAGAGTGCGATGGTAGTTACTGTCAAACCCCAAAAGAAATTATTTCCGAACATGAGTAACCAAAGAATGAGTAGAACGATTACCTCTACTAAATTTAGTCATTAAGTCCAAAGATCTTTGTTTGAAATGAAACTCGTAGTCGCATAAGCCATGGCATCGCCTCGAACATATTCAACAAGACCAATTCGCTCAACCCCAAAAGTTGAAGTATTTTGAGTCGAGGAAACCCATTTGCAGATACATGCATTTTTCCCGCATATGATCCACTTGTAGTCCGAGAGTCAAATCTGAAGCTTCTCCGTGGTAGGATCACAATCTGCCTTACACGCTTCCAATGTCAATTTGTAGATTCTATAAACAGAAAGGTTTCAGCCATCTTTTGTGACAAAGGCCCTGGTGTCCAACTTACAGAGATGGGGGCAGAGCTCTAGTAAGGACATAGAATGCTAGACTATCTCGATGCCTTGAGGTACAAGGATTTGAAGACTACTGCTATGTAGCTTTGGCAATGGAGTTTGAAACTCAACCCTTCACCAGCTCAAGCATCTTCCTTTCTATTTTCGGCCTTCTCTAGACAAGTTAACTTGCTTGAATTGTTCCGAATCCACTCGGCTGGAGTATTGTGCCTGATAGAATTTGAAGATTTTGGACTGTATCACTTTCAATGGATCGTCTCTCTCGCTCCTCAATGCAAGATTTGTGTTAATTTCGGGCTAGGTCTCGCACTCGCTTAAGATTATTTATATCCAAAGTCCGTAAATTCCTTAAGTTGCCTATAGATAGTGGAAGCATTTTTAGTCCAAAGATGCCCTAATCCCACCTTAAAGTCGAATCGCCCCACCATACTCGTACATTTTCGATTCCTCGGGACCTTCCAAATCATCACTCTAAGCACTCTGCCATCTGCACGAAATCTAGTTGTGATATCCGACAAATTCCCAAATTGAAAAGTAAGAGAGAAATCGAAAAAGTGTTAGATTTCTTTAGTGGGTCGACAAGTGTTAAATTTTTGGACATGATTTGGTGGTCGGGTTTATTCAAAGAACTCCACAGTTAGAGAGATCTTAGTTGATTCGGTTCACATAAATAATTATATAATTATTTCATTAATTATAAATATGGAATTAATGTGTGGTTTCTATGGTCTTCTTGTGAATATGGTTTCGATGGGACACAACATTGCAGCAATTACACTGAGCTGGTCCCCGGGCTTAAAACCTACAGACGCGATTGAAACATCGAGAGAACGATCATCGCTTAGGTTTTACAATCCGTAAGACAAACCCAGCCTCCATACTGAAAGGAGAGCTCCTGGTGCTCATTGTCTAATTGCAATGATTCGTGCATGTCTTCAATATCGCTTATTTGATTCTTTGATTAGTACATGATTCTGTGGTTATGGTTTTATTCTCAGATTTGTGTAATAGCAATAAAATCACATCTATGTGGTTTATTCTTGTGTATTTAATCGCGGTATCGTGAGTTGTGATCATACCGATCAGATTAATAAGTTATATTTTCAAAAGCAAATACCAAAACCCAAAATTTTGGAACATATATATATTTTCTAACCCAATTTATGAAAATTGGCACCGAGGATTTGCTCCCATAAAGAGACGTGAAACCCAACTGATTCATCGAAACTGGACGCCGACTACGGCTATCAGGCTGGCCAAAGTCGCTTATCTGCCGGTCAAACGCGACAAAAAGGAAGATTCATCTCAGACGACGCCACGATGGATCACAAAGGTTGACGTTACGATGACGCTGATCCATGAGGTTAGCGCACGTCAGCAAAAAAAAAGAGATTACTGTTGTTCAAGGCATTTATCGATGATGAAGTAGATGTTGATGGTTTAGAATTAATTTTAAATTAATATGTTACCAAAGCAAAGACAGAGCATTCCTAAGCTTAACAACTCAAATTTTAAGAATTGAATATGAGGGGTTGACTAAGATCGGGGCGCTAGACTTGACTATATATTTAGGCGTTAACGTTTGTGGCTTCAAATTAACCCAGAGGTACTCATGATCAAAAGTCTCGTGATATGAGAAATGGAAAGGTCTAACTGTGGGTGAGTCTAGGCATGATGAAGCTCACAATACCGGAATCAATAAAGGGTTCCATACTCAAGAAAACGACAAGGTTTTCCTAAAGAAGTCTCTCTGATCGTTATGCCACACGAGAGTTGAGACTAGTACCATTATGTCAAAAATAAACTACTATGAGGCATTAATTTGCAAGAGAAGTGATAAGGGAGTACATTCTGAGACGAAGGAACCTTGCCAGTACAAGGCTTAAGGCACTAGTTAGAAATGCCCACATAGTCAGGCATCAATTAGATCTATATAGTATGCATTTGGTGAGTTATGTCAAAGGTGTGATTCTTATATAACGATTGACGCATAACAGAAGAGGAGAGTTAAGAGGAATAGAAATGATCCATCCACTTGATCCGAAGGAAAAGAAGAGGTCTTGACAGCAGAACACGACATCATTGGGTAAATAAACGGATTTAATATTACTTGTTAAAGAATAAGCTCGAAGGCTATGACTTAATCAATACAAAGAAAGGTGTTTTATGGGACTTATGACTTCATAGCATTTATTTTTGGTACCGAGTGACACTTGGTGATAGATACAGGAGCCACTACTCGCAGGCGGGCAAAACACAGGTGTCGCTTACCTCGAGCCGATCACTGACAGAAAGATACATCTATACGGAAATGGCAAGAGTCATACAAGCTTATTGGGACATTTCAGCTTTTATGTTAGACTCTGGTTTATTTTAATTCTTGAAAACACATTTATTGTACCGTCATTTAGACGGAATTTGATTTAGAGTGTTTATGTTTGAGTCAAATTGTTATCTTGTTCATTTGAAATGAAACATTTAGTCTTTTTCCAAATTCTGAAGTATTGGAACCGGTAGTTCAATTGATAAGCTTATATAAATTAACATGCAAAGTCCCAATACAATTTTAGAAGAATGAATAAACTATTATCGATCAAAGCGCAAATTAACAATGAATCTTGTGGTAGGGCAAGTAATGACATATTTTCAAACACTGAAAGGCTGATATCGGTGAAATTCTGATTCCTCGACATCGATTTTGACATATGTGTAGATCGCATTAAAGGGAGAATGACTAACAAAAGAAAGATGTGCACCTGCGTAGTAACGCCTAGAGTTGATATACGGATATATGTGGACCATTCCTACAGCTTCTGGAATGGGCACACATACTTTATCACATTTATACACCCATTACCACGATATGGTTATTGGTACCTGACACATGAAAAGGCACAAGCCTGGAGAGGCAATCAAAACTTTCGTGCCAGGGCACAAGGGACCGCCTAGGCAAGAAATTAAAGCCGCCAAATCCGACCGTGAGGGAATATTACGGGGTGGAGGCAGGATGATCAGGTGAATAAATGTCTTCTGTGGCCTTTACAAATACCTTCTGAATGCGAGACTCTCAATACAACATGCCTCGGAACCCGAGTCAAAATGTAGGCCAGAGATCTAATAGAACCTGGAGAGAGTAGGTGTTATATGATTAGTCATTCTTCTCACCTAATTCATTATGGGGTGAAGCATTAAAGACTGGCAGCTTATATAATTCAATAGAGTTCCTGGTGAAAGGAAGTAACAAAACCTCAGACGAAAGCAGTGGACTGGTAAGAAGCCTAGCATAGACCAGACGTCTGGCAGTCCACTGGAAGTCAAGGGGCCCATGAGTAGGCCCAATGAAAGAAAATCGACCTGATTGTTAGTCATATTTTTCAGGATACCCCGAGAGGTCTAGCGTAGGAAGCCCATGACCCTTTCCATAGTGTCCTTCTGAGATCTCGTAATGCCAAGCTTTATTGAGGATAGTGGGAGCACTCAAGTTATATCACTTATGAGGAGTATGTAAATAACAACCACAACCATTATTAAACGTCCACAGACAATCACCCATTCCCATTATCATGTCAAGTGTCAGGTAAATGATGACATTCCCAGAACTCTCCAACAATTTGGAGGTCTAACTACTAGATTTGAGGAACCACATCAAGAAATAGTGGAAGAACCTCAACAGCCTCAACTATGCCACGGCACACTCAATTAAATGATATGCAATTTCAGATGACTATAGTCTTTCTTCAGTGAGCATGAGCTTGATATAGGATTTGGAGGACGATCCTATCACATTCATCAAATACAACTGGTACTGCAAAGGGATTTGTGTTACAAGAGAACAAGTCCATGAAAAGATGGTCTGCTTTTGGGATCTCGTCAATTTGCCTAAAAGGTGTAAAAACCATCGTTATAAATGTGAGATTCAAAACTGTCGATTCAGCGGCAATGTCGAGAGATATAAGGGCACGCGAGGTCGCCAAGGCTTACCCCAAAAGGGAAGGCATAGATTATAGATGACCTTTCAATACCAAAGACCATTCTAATTATACGAACTTGTAGCCATCGTGATCCAGAGTCGCACCAAATGGACGTTATGACACCTTTCCTAGCAGACATCATGAAAACTATATATACGGCGTGGTAATCCGTATTTTTCAGCAAAGTCCAAAGAACGCAGTACGTAGACTCAACAGCTAAGTCATGGTTTAAAGCAGCATCCCAATAATGGTACCCCGTAATGGATAGCGCATTTCTCTCAATATGGTTTCAAGAGAATAACTGTCAGATCGCGCAATATATCTTAAGTCCAGTGGGAGCAAGCTATATCGGGTGTTCTTATGTGGATGATGATTCATGAAGAAGCACATGAGAATCATTGCACACAATCAAGGTTCTTATCCAACACTGAATATAACTTATGATGCATCATAGTTAGTAATACAACCAGGAATCGTTCAAGATAGTTGTGCTTTTATCACAAAGGTCTACATCATCAAGGTGCTTTGAAAAGGTTTAATATGGTGATCAGGTAATTGTGGATACACCCGTGGCAATGATACAATTCATGAATAACACCCCAAAACTGAACTTGAGAAAAGAAATGGAGAACCACTTTATTCGCCCTCAAGAACAGGGAGTTCATGTACACAAGGTGCACACCTTGACAGAAGTATATTGTGGGAATGTGTTAGAGAGATATCTCGTAATCCTGTATGGATCACTGAAAGCAATAACAGAGTGATGAGGCATCTCAAGACAAAGGATCGATGTCACATACTGCAATCACCATCCGGAGGTTATCAAATTTTATGCACTGCAGAAGTAATAAGATAGCAAGTGAAATCGACTCAGCTATGACTTCATGCTGCTGTGAGGCTATTTCATGGAAAAGTGTCAACAGACACTAGTAGCCTTCTTCAACCATGAAGCCGAATTTATAGCCTCGCTCGAGGCATCTAATCATGAATAGTGGCCAGTAAAACTCATCAATGACCGCATTATCGGTTGCACGATGTCACAGAATAATCGTGAGACACAAAGCCGCAGAGTTATATTCTAAAACAATCGGAGTTCATCAACCAAAAATAATACTGATATTAAGTTTCAAAGGTTGTAAAGAAAGAGTTCAAGAGTACATGCCCATCGGTTAATATTAGTACAAACCCAATGATTGCGCACCACTCACCAAAGGCTTCGCTACACCTAAGGTGCTCATGAGCATGTCGGTCAGATGGGTGTACTTAGTTCAGACGACAGAAGATAGGTGGGAGTTCATTGGTTTTGGCAAATGGTGGATTTCCATACGCTATATATTTATTTATATGTACGTATATGCTATGATTATTTAATGCATTTATTTCATGCTCACCACTCCGAATGTATGTCATGATTTTCAACCTACGGTTGAAGTATGTGGTATTTGAAAATATGATACTAGACTCATTTGAGTCATGGGGAGGACCTTTTCGGAGATAGGTACTGGCAGATCACATTTTATGTAATCTCCAAGCCACACCTATATATTTTCTGATCTATGTCATTGATTGTGCTATTTGTTGACAAAGATAGGTCTCACACGCATGACCTGTAGCGCTTGATCCCATTCTAAAGAGATAATATTCACTCGCATTGTTTAAAGTATCAGGTGGATTTACAAAGGTATATTTGCGCGTTAACTTTAGTATTCAATCATGTACATTCTGAACACTTGTAGCCCAAGTGGGAGATTGCTAGATTTCCTTAGTTGGCTGACAAGCAACTGACATGATCAGGTTGTCATTCAAAGAACTAAAACAAAGTTGTTTATATATTCAAATGAATCAGGTTCACATAAATAATATATAATTATTCATTAATTATAAAATATGAATAATGTGTATTTCTGTTTTGTCTTAATGCTGTTTGATGTAATAATAACATTAAGCAAGCAATTAAGTAATTGAGCTGGGTCCCCGGGGTTTAAAACCCACAAAGACGTTATCCGCAGTCCCATTGAGAGAACGATCATTGCTTAGGTTTTATTGAATCGTAAGACAAAACCCTACTCCATACTGAAAGGAGAGCTTCATATCGTATCATTTCAATCAGAATGGATTCAGGTATGTCTTCTACAATATCGGGCTTATTCGATCTTTGATTAGTATGCATGATTCAGTGGTTATGCGGGTTTTATTCTTATTTTGCGTAATAGTAATAAAATCTATTCATGTGTTTATTCTTGGGGTATTTAATCTAACACGAAAGGGAGGGAGAGTGTCTCAACGAAGGCACACCTTCAAAGTCAGAATAAATACTTTAATGACGGGATCTTTGACGAAAATGAGAAGAACTAGTGTGGAGGGGAAGAGATGAGGATCTATGTCACAACATTAGTTCCAAAGAAGTCAGGTTTACTTTTCTTTCAATAGCCAATCCTCAGAGAAGTCATGAACCCTGTGATTCCATAACCCTGCATTAACACTGCTTCATCACTGAATCAAGTTTCTATTGATTAACCTGTTTCAGCAAATTTCAGCTGTTGGCTTCTTTCATGCTTTACCGACCACGCAACACAAACCTTCTAAATAATCACAAAAGGAGTAGTTTTCTTGTGGAGATGACACAGAACTTCCGAAGAGGTTTGGCTAATATTATAATGCAAGAGGCAATCAGAATAAGTTCAAGATGAACACACTTCATTATCACTTGAAAAGGGTATGCACCTCATGTTATCAATGTACCTTCTTCCATTCTTGTATATGCATTGAAGACACAAACGCACTCCCAGAATACACTGCCAACTAAGAAACCGTTGTTCTTATCAACCATCTTTTTCCCAAGTTCCTTCAAATCGTAAGAGTTTCTAAAGATGGATGACAAAATATCCCCATGCATAATACAAGGTCAGGTCTTATAGATCAGTTCAAACGGACAAAAACCCTTTACAACGTTAAACAAAACGGACCTCATATCAGAGTTAGGGATTTACTATGATACTATTTGTAACGATTTAACTAAACTATATAAATATTATCCGTTTTTTTATCCAAAGGATCTTTAAAACTCATCTATTAAATTGAGAAGAACCCATATTTATATAGTGTTAAGAACTTTATCCCAATGTGATGCAAATACCATACAACTAGTCCACCACTAAAGTACCTTTATCAACCAATTTACATGATCAAAGATATGCACATGGAGTGTACTGGAGAGCAGAATGTTTGTAGTGTTCTTTATCAACACGACAAAGATCACATTGGCGCATGTGCATGGAGTGCATCGAGCGGAAATGTTATTCTTTAACCTTACATTGGTCAAATGGGGTTTAATTTGTGGGAATTGGCTCTACTCTTCGATGATTTTTTTTTTTTTCGTTCATCATCTACTCTATTTTTTTGTGGTGTATTGGAACCTCCATGTTTGTGATATCTATTTGTCTCAGACAACTAAGGTGGATTGAATATATGTCACACATTAATGATATATGTTGTACCATAAAATGTTTTAAACATCCAGGTATTATCAATTTGTCTAGAGAATATTTATAACCACTTCAAAGAGAAGCTGACTTCAGAACCATTGGACAACAGAATTTTTATGAAGGGTACTGTGGAATTTTGTCATTGGTACCTGGGCTTCCTTACTGCCTCATTCTAACATGATAATTAATATAGTTGTCCAGATGATTTTATAGAAGAATTAATAATAAACATAACAATTAAACCTTTAAAATAAAGTTTAAGGGCTTTAATAAAACTTAATGTTTTTTGTTATTGACTTAAGCCAAATGTCTATAAAGACAAATTACGATATTTAAAATTAAGCCGAATGTTATATATTTGGATAAATCTTAATCTTCAACATTTAGTGCTTAATAATTTAACACTACTTAAGTTAGTCAGTATTAAGTTGTTTATGATTATTTATTTTGAATGTTAAGGTTATTTTATAAGGGGAATTGTGTTTAATTTAGTAATGAAAGAGCCAGAAGAAGGAAAATAGAAATTTGATTTACATATGTTGGAAGTATGTAATGAAGGCACAAAATACAATATGGTGGAATAGTAAACTTATTTTAAAGTAAAAATGTCTCATATTGGGCCTATGTGATAAAAACAAAAAGTGCTATATGCTATTTCTCTACCCAAAATTCTAGTGGACGGACAAAAACAAATAAAACAAGAAAGCCTTTCATAATCCATGTGTATAATACATCTGTAGTTCACATTCAAATTCACGAACACCCAACAACTGATTTATCGTGAATGATTTGTTACAGATTACATGATAGAAAGATATGGGTATATATGATATGAGCAGGCATATAGCAGAAAGATAACCCTGTCGTGGCTGGTTCAACTACAGAAGACCTTAACCATCCCTCTGCCAAATTTTATGATCCACGTGACACTGTTTTTACTCCAACATTTAGCACCATCTCTCCTATATTTTTAATCTAGCATGCTTCCCATTTTCATCTTCCAAAGTAATGGTGACAACCTTTTTTGCTAGGTGCATATCATAAAATGGCCTAAGAAACCCCAGAATGACACAATGATTAGAAGATCAATGCTCAAACTTAGAGTGTTATTAGCCATAATCGACCAGAGGTGAATTTGTAAATATTCAAAAATAATAGAAATATGTGATCCGACCAAAATTTCATGTAGCTAGGGAATTCCAAGCCCATATTCCGACAACTTTTTCTTTCACGAATCATCAGTGTATTTGTTTTATGAGGGGAAGAATGTTGTCAATCACAACCTTTTTGTTTTACGATTGGTAAAAGAAAGCATGGAAATAGTATTTTTGGCAAGGAAATAGATTAGTTGTTCAAGATTAAAATTCTTAGATTTTGATCTCTCGCACTGTATTTTATTTCTATGATAATTTTGTGATTATAGTATGGGATGTGTATTTAAGGAAAGGACAAGTTATGTAAGCAACCAAACCCACAAAGGTTTAGGAATCGAGGTCATAAACCCTTGATTCAGTACTATACATTATGTAAGCAACTTAATGAATGGACATATGATTGCAATACATTAAATGAAAGATAGTACACAAACCTTGTAGACTTTGAGAATGATAGATGTCTCTTTGTCAAATAATTCAAATATCATCATTACGCAATCAAATTTAGAAATGACAGGGAAGAATTGTGCTGGCACACCTATGGTACTAATTCTAAGTCAAACTAAGGAATTGGAAGGGAGCACAGAAACATTCAACTAATCCAAAGACAGGTGGGGTGATAAATACAGAATAGAGAATAAATAAATAACAAAGGGAAAAGCAAGCACTAGTCCAATGAGCTTGAACAAATTTCCAATGGAGATATTGACTAGAGTTACTTTAAC
Source organism: Tetrastigma voinierianum (assembly GCA_016808115.1). Lineage (NCBI taxonomy): Eukaryota > Viridiplantae > Streptophyta > Magnoliopsida > Vitales > Vitaceae > Tetrastigma > Tetrastigma voinierianum. The sequence goes on along the minus strand of JAEQBH010002330.1, from coordinate 239,628 downwards.
CATGGTAGAACCGTGATGTATAGCCATAATTGTGAGTCGAGGCAAAACCAAGCCAATGAATTTTTCCATAGATATATGATGAATGTTTCACATATGGAAAAGCTTAAATCATTTCAACAGGTAAATGTTAGATTAGTATATGACTAAAAATATGCTTTAAGAAAGTGCTCTATCAGTTATTGGTTCGCAGACACCACAATGGAAATAGCAAAAGAAAATATAATTTCTCTTTGAAAGTCACATAAATTTTTTTCTTCTCACCATTTTCCACAGAGTCAAATAAGCACCAACAAAGGTAAAGAAAAGAAAAACATCTAACTACAAGACATCTACTTATTCTAAGGTCTAGAAACAAGCACCAAATCACTTTTGTCCAATCACCTAACTAGCAATTCAAAAACAAGCACCATCAAATTACTTTGCTCACGCATTCTCTAGCTCTGTTGTTTTTAATTTTCACTGGGATCCACAAGCAACAAGAACCGAACAAAGGACTGGTTAAGTCAAAGATTTCCTAGGTTGGCTGCTCAGTAATAGGAGAGGTTTCATGTTCATTTTTTCTTGGGTTTCTTAGGCTAATTTGTAAGGGAAGAAGTGGGCTGTGTTTTTTTACCATCCATTGCCAAAAGCGGATGGCATGGCTCTATAATCATTAGAAGCAACCTTGGTCATTAATTTCATACCCATTTGGTAGTCTTGCAACCATTCAAGTATCACTATCAAACCAAGCTCTTTCCACCTCATGTAAGACTATGGAGCATGCAACAATCAAAAGAATATGTTCAAACATATATGTTTAGTCAAGGTAAGGGGCCAGGCATCTAAACACCATGCATCCCTGTCAGAAAGTGGACGATCAGAAGAGATTTAACTACAAAAATTCGAAGCCAAATAGCTTTATGGTCCTCCCAAGCACGAGAGAGAAGAACAAAACTAATTAAGAAACGAAGCCTTCCATGGGCCAAATCAAGAAGACTTACATGCCTGAACAAACTCGAAATGCCTCATCTGATCTCAAACTTTCCAAAAGCCTAAGGAAAGTCACAGTCAACCCATAATGATCCACAAAACAAAGCTTTCAATTAATAACTAAAAAGCATGATGGCCGTGGGAATCACCAGCTCTGATTGGAGAAAAAGAAGAATGTTGAAAGAAAATGAAAACCTCAACTAGGCCTACTTAACCTAAGAGTTTCATTATCGCTGGCTGACAAAAATATATGGAAAAAGACTCAGTTAAGTTCTTTTTTTCCCTACATTTCAACAACCAAACATGTCATGAGAGAAAGAGTTAATGAGGAATGCTTGAGCTTTGTTTTATTCAATGATTGAGGGGTGGAGTGACCAAAGGTCCGCATAATCTAGGACAATTGAATTAGAGTCATGCCTTCCTAGACCTTGCCTTCGATATTACTCGAACACATCCACCACTTTGCTTCACCACATTTGATCCACGTCCACAACAGCAAACACACCTAAACACATCTCCATTATGAAATGAACAAAGAATCCCCTAAAAAGAAGGGAAAATGACAAGAGCATATTTCCAAAATTTCTTAAAAACTTTCATAGTCTACAAGGAAAAATAAGAAATAATAAAGGGTATACAATAAATTAATGAAATAAGAAGAGATTATGGTTTCATACCTTGAGTTGTGAAGAGCATTTTGAGTCATGGTCAATCTTCCTCCAGAAATGAAACTTTATATCATGGCCAACTCGGGACTCCTTTGTGGTTTCGGGCCCCAAATCTTGTAAAGAACTCATGGATGCAGGGACTTAATCCGTGAACCTGTGACACCCTATTTAGGCTGAAATATGTTTTACCGAGGCATCGCTTCAGTTAAAACAGAAGTAATACAAATACATTGATTAAATTGTAAAACCTCGACAGATAATTATAAATACCTGACGATTATATGTTACTATATTTATATACATTGCATAAATGACGGGTTATAGTTATATTAATTATACCTTGACTTATGGATTATATGTTAATATATTTATATACATTGCATAAATTAAGGGTTATAGTTATATTAATTATACTTTGACTTATAATTTTAGTCATGGTACTCACATTATATGTAAACGTTCCTTCCTTGAATTAAAAAATGTCATTTATTTATTGCATTTAAATTAATATGTCATTGTTTCCATAAAGTAGCTTATACAAATACATAATTGGTACAGAATGAGAGGTATATTGGTTAAGTTTCGAGTGATGAAGTTAATTATCAGACCGCACACTTAGCTCTGAGAGCCACTTTTGAAGGTGTTGACAAAAGAGATTATAGAACATGAAGCACACAAATGATATTGAAAACCATTAGCTCAAGATGTTGCTAGCTGCATTGGAATGGGATAACTCTAATCCCAAATAAGTTGTAGGAAGGAAGCGGTCTAACACAATGAAAGCATGGATAAAAGTTCAACATAGGGGGGCTCGAGCCCAATGCGTTATGCCTAACCCCTAACTCACCTATATCGGACATTTGGAGAAGAAAAACCAATACATATCGTGGTGGCTGGTGGGATTATGACTCACCGATCAAAGCCCATCGGCGGTAGGCGTAATTGCAAGACTTGGCTCCAACAAATAAGTGTGATTTCGCCAAACCGTCAAAGATCGACCACCACATGAACTACCATGTACTCCAATCCCATGAGGCCCGCTATGTGCTCCACCCCACGAACCCCACTACCATGTTGGACCAGGAGCCAATAAGGGGGCGACATGTGACTAACTTTAACAATATAAATTGCTCTTATTATAATCTTAAGGACACTTCAGCAACTCGAAATACAAATCGCTGTAGTTGAATTCAGTCATACAGACATTAGTGACTGCAGTGGTTGAGGGCACCCATAAATCTCTGACCCTTAAATTTTTTTTCACATTTGTTATAGATCATGTGTCTACCTATCTCAAAAAACAATAAAGCGCAAGTTCTTGTCTCACAACTTAGTTTTGCATATTCAACTACCATATTTTCATACATTTATTTATTTGATTTTGAGAAAATAGCAGTCCGTTGCTCCTAAAGGATCACAACAGCTTCTGATTTATCTAAGAATATCTAACCAAATAATTACATTTTTCTAGCGTTGATCAACGCCCGTCCCGAGAGAGTGCACGGCACGTGTAACCAGAAAATGCATATGCACCAAGTGTCATTGTGCATTTTAGGAGTTACATATGATGAAATTGTGGAATTATAAATTTATTTAATCGAATTTGTACTAGAAACAAGGGTAAAATCGCACTGATCAAATGGGACATAAAGGTCATAAGCAAAGAAGATAGTATGCCAAAATAGAAATAACCAAAGTTGAAGTGCAAATGTTAAAGATGGAAGACTTAACTGCACTAAGGCATAAATGATAAATATAAAAGGAGGAGAGACAACCCAAAATTCATTTTGGTCCCTTGCGTAGGGCAAAACGTGGAGAAGGTTGGAGAAGAGAGAAAAGAAGAGGAAGAGAAGGAAGAAGAGGAAGAGAAGGAAAAAGAGGAAGAAGAAGAAGGAGAGGAAGAATTTCAGGTATGGAATTCTTAATTTGGGTTTGATATGAATTCTATGTTTCCATGAGGATTAGCGTTCTTTCCTAGGTTTGTTAGAGATTATCCTAACTCAGATTTGTTAAATTCATGGCAAAACCTTAATTGGTATGAGATAAAAACAAGGAATTCTTTCCTATTTCTATGGTTTCAGTGGACAAGTGGGACCTTGGAAGAATTTAGATATTTTCACCTGTGGTCTGGTTATATAGTTCCAGCCCACCAATTCAAGCGTTGAAGTTGTTTTGGACAAATCTATATGTTGGTTTTGGAGATGAGTTAAAGAGAATGTTAAGTGGAAGGAATGCTGCAATAGAAACTCTGTTTTTGTTTTGGCTATAGATTAAGTTATAATCATCCAAATGAATTGATTCCAATTGCAAAGAATCATAAGAGATAGGACTACAAATTATAGAAGTGGGACTAAGATAAAATTGTAGATCTAAGGCCCCAAATACGGATTAGGGATGCCGTGTAGCTCATCGGTTATGCCTGTTTTGCCTTTGTCAGAAAAGCCTGGCCATATGGAGTTTCACTCATCCAAATTGAGTGATTCAAAATTATGGGAATAGACTTAGGGGAATAAGTTAGCTGAAGGAAGTACATGCAAATTAAATCAAAGTGCCCAGAAAATTTCAAAGTGGGGCTATGTGCAGATTCTGTTATGCCAATTTGAGAATCTAGATGTAAAATACAATAACTTGAGTTTTGGTGGATCCAAACAGGTGATTCCAATTGGAGAAGAAACCCAGAACCATGGTAATAGTGAAGAAAACATTTCCACTTGGCGAGTTAAGACCCCAGAAATCAAGGATAATAGTAGGTGATCTAAAGAGCTAACCATTTATAGGAATTTCTAAAAATAAGCAACTTGTGTGTTAGTGTGGCTGAGGGCCTAGAGAAGTAAATAAATTTTAAATTGAAAATTTAAAAGATGCTGGCTGGATATAAAGGATTGATCTGGGAGAGTTTCCACTTTTGAAGACCGTTTGAATAATTTTTTTGCACAGTCCGGTGAGGAGTCATTAGTAAGATACAAAATGTGAGTGGTTTTTTTTTGTTAGGGCTTTTGGTGCTCAAGGGTATAATTTGTTCATTTGGCTTTATAAGGACTCGTGCGACTTGTGTGTGAAGTACGCACTTTAATATATTTGATGACACGTTTCACAGATTCGAGTGTAGGCCAAAAGCTAAAGGGTGGGAAAAGTTGTGGAGTCGTGTTTCGTTTGCAAACAAAAAAGGTGAGTGTTCTAAACCTATTTTTCAAATAATAGTGTATTATTATAAACTGTTTTACACTCAGATGAACAGCACAACTATAGCTCAAAAGCAAGCAACGAAGTTTGAGTAAATAGTTATGGCTTGATTTCATTCAACCATATTTTAAAAAGCAAGCAAGGAGTTTAGTAAGCAAGCAATGATTTTGAATTATCAAACCATATTCAAAGCAAACAATGATTTTGAATTATTAAACCATGTTTCAAAGAGCAAGCAAAAAGAATATTCTCGAAAACAGTCATAACTAAAATCCCTAGTTTTAAGCAAGCATAGATCGGCCGTAGGTATTTCGTAGATTTGCACTATGGTGTTAGGATATCATTCATGCATCTTAGACGGCCTGGTCGGCAAAGTTAGGTCATGCATCATGGCATTTAAAAGAGACCGCGGTAATGCATCGAGTATATAGTTAACGTTAACTAAATTATGGGTGATGGGAGACCCAGGTCAATTCCACCATTTACCGAAAAAGGAATTGAGCCAAGGCTCTTGCACCTAGGTGATGCCATCTGTGTCCGTACCCACCTACACTAGCGATGCCCAAACCCGTGGTTCACCAGGCACAAAGAAGCGTGAAAGGCCCGTGGTTTATGATTTATAAGATATTTTATACAGTTTTGAAATCATAACTAACGGTGCACGGTTGAGCCTGTGTGCTCCCGTGGAAGAATATTTTAAAGAAACTATGATTTTGCACTTTGTTTTATTTTTAAACAAGCTTGCTGAGCCCATGCTCGTGTTATGTGGTTATAAATCTTTTAAGATGAGACGGAGAAAGTTTTGATAATTTAAAGTAAAGCAAGGTAAAGCAAGCAAGCAAGAGATTTAGGTAAAAAGTTATAAACTTATAAAGCAGTGCAGAAAAGCAAGGCAAGTTTGAAAAGTTTATAACTTTAAAGCAAGTACAGAAGTTTTGTAGCGCAAGTGCAAGGCCGGAAAATATCTTGTAAAAGAGAGTTTTAAGGCGCTAAGATGTTTTCTAAAAAAGCAAACATTTTATAAAGTATACTTCATTGAGTTTCATTGAACATTATTTTCCATGAAAACCATTTTCCAGTATTGTAACTTCGACAAATGGGAGCAATAGATTCTCCCGACTTCAGATTTCAGGCCGTATTGATCATCATTTGAAAAGGAACACTTAATGAATGGGAGTATTTGCATGTACATATTGTTATGAAACAGTACACTCAAGGCTCTTGAGAGTGTTATTGCGTATTTTAGAAGTGTAAAACCAGATACATGTTTTGGGAATTGTCCCCAGATAAAATGTAGAATAAATTTTATAAACTAGGTTTAGAAAAGACGTCTTTATATGATTTGCAAAGAATACTGTTTCTCATGCTGTGGAGTTTCAATGCGGTTGTGTTGAGATCATGGGTGGGCCTCAAACAACCCACCATAGTGGGTGGGTGGAGATTCAAAGGCAGCTCATCATTGTCACTGCCAGATCAATGCCACGCCTGTTGTTATTTTGAGGTGTCCCGCTGGTATCGTTATTAACTAGATTTAGAAGTCAAGAATGTTCGCTTTTTGTTTTTAACACCACCGCTGGTGAAGTGGTGTGATGTTGGTATCAGCAGATCTAGAAACCTATGTTATTACATCTTAGTTGGGATACAAGTGGTAATTTCCTACCTTGAAACCACATTTTCTAAACCCAAAGCACATATAGGTATTCAGATAAACAATTGATTTTTTTTTTTGCAAAATATAGCACATAAAGTCAAAGTGCAGAGATGTTTAGTCATCTTATAGAGTCATTCCATATTTCAGCGCCTTGCAGACTTCGGGAGGAGAAGTGATATCAGTTGGTTCCACTACCGCCTCAGACCAGCCTCCTGCCAAGAGAAATGCTGACCATCTCAATGTCAAAAGGAGCTCAAGTTACGATTATAGGTAGGCATTGTGATTGCCTGGGATAGTGGGCCAGAATGACTGTCGCCAGCCGCAAACACCGCTACCTAGAGAAGTTCTCAAGAACCTGGAGCTGTCAACGAGAGCATTGAATCTAGGCGCCAAGCCATATGACTTAGTATAACCGAGGGCGTACTGGGTTATGGTTAGATTGTGAAACAAGGTCGACAGAGTTACAAATAAATTAATGAGCAGAGTCTCATATTTTCCACCCTTCAGTTTTGATGATGAAAATAAGATTGTGGATGTCAGATAAAGATGTGGATCTGAGTATATCAGTGACCGCCACAGAGCCACCACGCATTCTTTCCCTCAAAGTCACAAGGATTCAAGATCGGTGGGTTCTTCCATGACAGGTTTAATAACATGTCGCAGACGTATCATGAGAAGAGGTTCTGCGCAATTTGTTAGATTGAATCCATACAAGCCGATGAAGTCCCAAGTGCAAAAGGTTTTTGGCAGATTACAAAGACCTGGGATCGTGAGTATTTGTCTATGGTTCCTTAGAATAGATTCGGGGACTTAAATAGCCGCCTCGAGAGTTGATGTTATTGCATTTGTATCAAAGCAGCGTGAAAGTAAAGAGAGCACCCACTTCCACCCAGAGCAAATGCCTGCCCTCAAAGAAAAGAGGCTAAGGGCGTAGGTTATAAAGGCCGAGGTGCAGGTCGGGGAGCTACCTCTAGTCAAGGATCTGAGCCCCCACGCGTGAGGACAACCCAGAGCACCTCCTCCCATCCGTCGGTATGTTAGGGAGGCGACACCATGGATGAGAGAGAGCAAGGATAAGATGTTCCATCGCGCTACCACAGAGAGTGTCCCCATTGATCGCATGAGACATCAGGTGCCACCTGAGCACCCCAAGATTTAGATGAGTATCGAGGCCTTCAGTGGGAGAGGCTTCTCGCTAGGCCAAGGCAACGGTAGAGGCGGTCGTGGTAGAGGCAGAGGTAGTGGCCCTGTGGATGTAGATTGCAGACCCGTACTCGTGCCGAGTTTATGTCAGGACTAACAGATAAACAGCTCCATGCAATAGTATTGGCTTCTATCCTCGACCATGATGACATGATGAGTGGTCTAAGAGCCACACATTCATTTGCATCCAGGCCTTTCTTATATCGCTTCCAGATAGAGACCCAGCCATTAGAAGGTCGTATGAGAGTTTCTTCCAGCACTGAGATCCTTATTCTCGCATGCAGGCTAGAGATAGCAAGAGTTCGATCAGTATTTTTGAGTTCCTAGCTGGATCTGCCTGTGATATGAGGATTTTGATGTGGTTCTCGGCATGGATTGGCTTATCTCGCCAGAGGCACATTAGATTGCACATATAAAAAGGAAGAAAATTGCATAGGCCAGTGAAATTGAGGTTAAGTTCGGAATACGTAGAGAGTTATCTTCTCCAAGATGATTCTCTCACTTATTAATGCAAAGGATTTTTCTATATTGTCGTAAGTTGTCTGAATATGGTGGGACAGGGAAGGAGGGACTCTAGGTGGATGAGATCAAATTGTTAGAGAGTTCCCAGATGTATTCCCTGATGATATTGCAGGATTACTTCCGTAAAGAGAGTTGAGCTCTCACTCATTGATTTGATCCCGTGGATCGAGCCTATTTCCATTCTCCTTATGTGATGGCTCCTACATACTACATAGAGCTTAAGGCTCAATTAGAAGAATTGTTAAGTAAGGATTCATTCGACCGAGCATATCCCCATGGGGAGCTCCAGCTCTCTTCGTGAAAAAGAAAGATGGAGTTTACGGTTGTGTATAGATTATAAAAATAACGAGTTACTATCTCGTAATCAAGATTCACTCCTAGATCGATGAGTTATTCGATCAAATCCCAAGGGTCTCGAGTATACTCCAAGATAGACTTGAGGCCTAGGGTATCATCGCTGAGGGTGTAGGAGGGTGATGTTCTAAGATCGCATTCGTGACATGCCACTGACATTATGAGTTTCTAAAGGATGCCGCTTCGTCGACTAATGTCTGACGTCATTACGGATTTGATGAACCGCAAGTATTCCAAATCAAGATTTGGATAGGTTCGCTATAGACTTTATCGATGATATCCTAATGTATTCAGTAGCCTGTAGGAACATTCGCAGCACTGAGGATTGTGTTGCGCACCCTAAGGGAGCGGCAGCTGTGGCTGTCGGTTAAGCTAGTGCCAGCTGCTTCGACAGGTGGCATTCCTAGGTCATGTGATCTCAAATGAGGGAAGATTGGATCCCCAGAAATAAGTCAGGTAAATTGGAAACCGCCAAAGAATGTATCAGAGGTCAGAAGCTTCCTTGGTTTAGCAAGGTATTACAGGAAGTTTGTTGAAGGGTTCTCTAAGATAGCAGCCCCACTTACCGTTGATGCGAAAGATGTATATGATTGGGTGGATGTTCACACAGAGTCAAAGGAGTTGAAGGTGATTGACTACCTGGGTCAGCTTACCAATGGGAGATATTTAGGGGTTTGCAATATGCTTCTAAGAAGGCCTTGGTCAGGTTTTCATGCGTGAATGATAGTGGTGATCGTGTCACGCCCAAACCCAATTCTGGGGCATGGATCATTAATTCACACCTCGTTTTCACTCAAGGTTTGAAGTGTGAAACGACACTAACTCTTTCCGCACCTGATTTTGTCCACTACCAATCACCTGTTCAGAGTAAATGCGTAACTTTCTAAATCCTCAAACAACTTTAAGAAACCAATACATCAACCCAAGTATACTTATCCAAATAACTTCAAATCAAATATTCCAAACATAACTAAACTTAATATTCAACAATGTCCCAAGAGAAGTTTTTTAAACAAATATTCTAATAAAACCATTTTCCGTCTCTAACCGCTACCTCGGCCGAACTACTGCAAAATTAAAATATGTCGAATGGGTTGAGTCAAAGTCTTAACAGAAATGAGCTAATACATTTTTATGGATCAAAAGTTTTCAATCATATAACAACAGAGATGTTTTTCATCAAAACTTCCGATCTAAAAATAAGTTGGAACATTAACAAAAATATACTTGTAAAACATTCTTACATCCATTTCCAATCTAAGCTTCATATCAAATGATCCAAACAATTTGATATCAAATTTATTCAAACACTTTCATATCAAATCCAAAATCAAATACATTTCAAATATATTTTTCTCTCGTCATCAGCCATCAAATGGTGCCCAGCTAGGACTTTCAAATGGGTGGTTGCCACAAATTGTTCTTTTAAGGTGGATCGGAACCAAACACTACTAGTACTAGTAACCTCTAACCAATCCCATGGTGCTGGTCTGAAACACTCGCATTCTACCAAGAAAATAAAGAATAACTATTATATCCCCGTTGACAAGGGTCGACAGGTGTTTAATCGATTAACCATTCCGTTGACAAAATGAACTAACTGCCAGAACAAATATTTCATTCAAAATTTCCTAAATTACAAAACATCACATTCCACATTTTCTTTCGTAAACAAAACAAATCTCAAAGTACAAATCATACAAAACTACTTTCGATCCATGGATAACTGGTCAATAAAAATATAAAACTTTTCATAAACCAAGATTAGCAGAGCTGGGGCAAACAATTTTCATCCTCAAATGAAGTAAAAACAACAATTTTTTTTTTTTTTTAAATCGCATTAATATCCCTTACACGCACATATATATATAAAATAATAATTCTTCGGTGTCGATAGAACTTTACCTCAAATAGTACTCAAAAGTTGAAAGAGTTAATCCGAAGAATTTCACCCCTCAATGAAATATTTCTCCTAAAATAATAAGAAGAAACTATCATCACTACTTATTTATTCTTAAAACTTTCAGATTTGATATTCTTAATATGTTATTTATTCACCTCAAACATATTGACAAATCGTCAAATGATAAATCTTATTTGAATTAGGTAATTTCTTTATAAATTTTTATAAAACTCATATTCCTTTTGATCTTATTTTAATAGTTGATAAAGTTTTGCTCTTAATCCGAATCCAAATCTTTTACTAGAAAGCAATAATATTAATACTATTTTACAAATTATATTATTACACAATACATATATGCCTCCTTTCTTTTACCTAATACCATCATATTTGACAACAAGTATTATTAACGGATCTTATTTCCTATAATTGCTAAATAATTATTCTAATCTATTCTTATCTAATAAAAATCTCAATCCTTAGTCATGTTTATTACCTGTTGTTACATATATATCTTTAAATACTTATCAAATACAAATATTTAGTATTAATTCAAATTTTTCAAATTTATCCTATTTGTTTATCATTATTTTCTTTCAAAATTATCCTAAATACTTTTTCATTCTCGATCAGCAATCTTAATAGACACTACCAATCCTTATTTTATTTTCTTTTATTTTTATTTTAAGGAACGAGAGTGAAATCTAAATCTAACTTCTTTAGGGTTCATCTAAATTGAAAGAAAATTAAAGAATCTACATCAAAGAAATCTAGAAAAATAAAATGAGGAAGATCTTACCTAGAGAAATTTGTTCTCAAACCCTAGATCCCAAAAGTCACGCCCTCCGAATTCTATCACACTGCAGAGAAACTCAAAGAATAAGAAAGGATTTCCTTCTCTTATTCCAATTTATACTAGTACATGCTCTGTGAAAATTACCTTTTGCTCCCTTTCTTTTCATTAAAATTCAATTTTAATGACTACTAATTGAATACTATTATGCTTTTCATAACGCTCTTTCATTAAAGTAATTAATTAATTACTAATTGAATTACTCATTATTATTTTCATAACATCTTTTTTTCATTAAAGTAATTAATTAATTACTAATTGAATTACTATTATTATTTTTGAGAACGCCTAATTGAATTATCATTATTTCCATAACGTCTTAATTCACTTATCATTATTATTTTCATAATGATGCCATAAAAATTCCCGTCATTATTATTTTCTCTCGTAACTTATACCTATACAAATTCCGCTATTATTATTTTCCCTAACTTATACCTATATACACTCCCGGGTGTTACGTGATTGTATATGCCTCTGCATACCTAAAGTTATGCATGAGGAGAATTATCCCACACACGACTTAGAGCTTGCAAGAAATGTGGTTTGCCCTAAAAAATATGAGACATTACCTATATGTTGTTCCTCGAGATCCTTACAGATCATAAGAGTCTTCATGGGTCATATTTCACCCATAAAGAGTTAAACCCGAGGCAAAGAAGATGGCTCAGTTGATTAAGGACTACGATCGTACTATCGAATAATTATCCTAGAAAAGCTATCGTCAGAAAGGCATGCCTCGAGCAGCGCCAGAGAGTTCTTTGTCTCATATGAGATCAAGTTATCTTCCACTGTGGGTGGATCTGAGAGCTTTAGGGGTGATATTGGAGGCCGAGGATTCAGAAGCATTGTTAGCCACATTTCATGTTAGACCTCTCCTAGTGGATCAAATTCTAAATATAAAACAGATCCACAAGATTAAGCTTAAGGAAGAGATAGAAAAGGAAAGAAAGTGCAGAGTTTCAAATTAGAGACAGACAACATGATAGTGAAAGGATGTAGAATATGCGTGCAGTAATACAGCTCAAAGAGGAAACGAGAAGAAGACATTCATCTCACTGCATGTTATATCCAAGTACTTCCAAGATGTACAGACTTTGGAAAGAACATTACTGTGAAATGGGATGAAGAAAGAGATTGCAGTTTCGGTCAGATGCCCAACCTATCGCCAGGAAGGCAGAGCATCGCAGGCCCTGAGGGGAAAGATACAAGCATTCTATTCAGTATGGAAATGGGAGAAGATTCACTGGCGGATTTTCAGGATGTGTCTTCCACGACTCAAAGGTAGCATGATGCGCATGGGTGATAGTTGGTCGATTGACGGTCTACTCATTTTCCGCCGCCACGTTGAGGACTTCTTCGAAAAGTTGGCCTAATTGTATGTGGATGAGATAGTGAGACTTCATGGGTTCCAGCTCGACATAGTTTCATACTCCAGACCCTGTGTCTACATCCAGGTTTTGGCCTATTTTGCAAACAACTTTAGATACTCTCCTTCATTTCAAAGACAACATTTCATCCTTCGACGGATGGCCAAAGGAGAGGACCATTCGGGACGTTAGGAGGATATGCTGAGAGTCAGTGGATGGAATTCAAGGAGTCGATACTCATTTGTAATCGATGGAGTTGCCACAACAACAGCTATCAAATAATATAGAGATGTGGCTCCATTTAAGGCAGACTAGATGGTATGGAAATGTAAAATCTAAAGGTGGGCCGGGATGAGGTTAGCGTAGAGAAGACTATAGGCCCCGAATTAGTACAGATCACTTCAGAAAGCAAAAGTTGTTCTCCGTGATACCTACATAGTAAGAGATAGACAGAAGTTATGTGGACAACCGGGTCGATGACTTGCAATTCGAAAGATAGGTGACCGTGTCTTTTTGAAGATTCTCCCTTAAAAGGTGTTTTGAGATTTGGGAAGCGAGGCAAGCTCAAATTAATAGACTTATAGGGACTCATGAGATTGTGAGCAAGGTAATGAGTCTATGCTGAAGTTACCCTCGAGTTATCAGTGATTCATGACACATTCTATGTGTCAATGTTAAGGAAATACATCCCAGATCCTTCACATGTGTTGAGAGAGCAAGGTACAGAAGGAGAATCTGACGAGAGGAAACACTGTAGCATTCTCTAGAAATCTGTGGAATGTGTGTTGAGGGCAAGGTGATTCCTCTTGCAAAAGCCCGTTGAAGAACTACGAGGGAGGGCAGCTACCTGGGAGCCAGAGGCTTAGATGCGTCGTCAGTATCCTCAACTATTTTCTAATTGAGGTATTTTCCGTTCCTTTGACTTTAGTTTGTTCATTTCGAGGACGAAATGTTCTAAAGGAGGGAGGATTTGTAACGCCCCGTCCCGAGAGGGTGCACGGTACGTGTAACCGTAGGGGCTAGAAAAATTCAAGTGGTGTCTTAGTATTTCAGATGTTGTTATGATGGAAATTGTGAATGCAAATTTATTTAACCCGAATTTGTACTAGAACAAGGGTAAAATCGTAAGATCAAATGGGATAAACATAAGCAAAGAAGAGGTACGCCAAAAGAAATGAACAAAGTCAAGTGCAACAGTAAAGAGATGAGCGACCTGACTGCAATTAAGGCATAAATGATAATATAAAAGAGGAGAGACAAACCCAAAATTATTTTAGTCTCCTTTGTTAGGAACGGAGGAAGGTTGGAGCAGAGAGAAAAGAAAGATATAAAGCAGGAGGAAGAAGAGGAAGAAGAAGAAGGAGAGGAAGAATTTCAGGTATGGAACTTTAATTAAGTTTTTGATATGAATTTTAATGTCTGCATGATGATTAGTTGCTCTTTCCTAGGGTTTTGTTGTTGGGAGATTATCCTAACCTAGATTTATTGAATCTCATGGTGAAACCTAATTGGTAAGGAGACAACAAGGAATTCTTCCTATTTCTATGGTTTGTATGGATTGGTGACCTTGGTAGCAGTTCCTCGTGGATTTTCACATAGGTTTAAGTATATGAGGTTCCAAACCACCAATTCAAGTGTTGTGAAGTTGTTTTGGATAAATTCCATGTTGGTTTTGAGGAATGGTTGTAAAAGGAGAATGTTGGGTTTTTTAAAGGAAATGCTGTCAGAATTTGGTAAAACCCCTGTTTTTGTTTTGGCTATATATTAAGTTATAATCATCCAAATGAATTGATTCAAATTGGTAAAGAACCATAATAGATAGGACTACAAATTTATAGAAGGGACCAAGAGCAAATTAGAGTCTAAGGCTCCAAAACATGGATTTGAAAAAGTAGAGCTCGTGTAGCTCACTGGTTATGCTCTGTTTTTGTATTGTTGTGTTTTGGGCTTATATGGAGTTTCATTCATCCGAATCTGGGTGATTCAGTATGTGGGTAAAAATAGACTTCTAGGGGAATAAGTTAGCTGAAGGAAGTGCATGCAAATTGTAACCCCAAAGTGCCTAGAAAATTTTCAAAGTGGGGCTATGCAGATTCGTTGCCAATTTGAGTAATCTAGATGCACAATAACTTGAGTTTTGGTGATCCAAATTGGGTGATTCCAATTGAGAAGAAACCTCAGAAACCATGGCTTAAAATTAGTGAAGAAAATATTTCCAATTTGAGGAAGCTACATCTGTAGAAATCAAGGATAACAGTAGGTGAGATTCAGTGAGCTAACCCACTTGCATCAAAAAAATGCTTTAACTTGCAAAGCTGGCTGAGGGTCTGAAAGGAATTTTAAATTGAAAATTTAAAGAGAGATGTCATTGGATATATAAAGAGACTGATCTGGAGAGTTTCATACTGTATACATCAAGTTTGAATAATTTTGGGTAATAAAGTCCGTAGAGTATTGTTGGAAAAAAGGTTTGCCAAATAGTGGTTTTTTTGTTAGGGCTTTTGGTGCTCAAGGGTAATTTGTTCATTTGGCTTTATGAATGTTGTGTGACCCTAAAGTGACTTGTGTGTGAAGTACGCACTTTTTACGCCATACGAGGCGATTAATGTTTTCACCAGACTGCTTTGAGTGTGTAGGCTAAAGAAAAAAGCAGAAGTCAGAGCCGTGCTCAAGTTTTGGTAAACAAAAAGGTGAGTGTTTAAACCTGTTTTCAAAATGATTTAGTGTATTATTATTATAAATCGTTCTTTATACCGGTATTTAATGGTTTTATCGTTGTAAACTGGTATTTAAAGCAAGCAATGAGTTTAGCAAACAAGCGAATGGTTTTGATTTATTCAACCATACTTTTAAAAAGCAAGCAATGAGTTTAGTAAGCAAGCAATGGTTTTGAATTATCAAACCATATTCAAAGCAAACAATGGTTTTGAATTATTAAACCATGTTTCAAAGAGCAAGCAAAAAGAATATTTTCGAAAACAGGCCTAACTAAAATCCCTAGTTTTAAGCAAGCATACCGGTCAGAGGTATTCCGTACGTGCACAGTGGTGTTAGGATATCATTCATGCATCTTAGATTTGGTTCGGTCGGCAACTAGGTCATGCATCATGTAATAAAAAGGAGCAGGCCCGGCACGCATCGGAGTATATAAGGTTAACGCGTTAACTAAATTATGGTGATGAAGACCCAAACAATTCCACCATATTTACCCGGAAAAGGAATCGGAGCTTGCCTCCACCCAGGTGATGCGGACCCAGTCCAGCCACTCCAAGACGGTCATGCCCAGTTCCCAGCCCACATTAGTGGCAATGAAGCAGGAAAGGTCTCCTGTGATTGATGATTTATAAGCATATTTTATAAGGGGCTTTGAAATCAAACTAATGAAAAGGCAATGTTTTCCAGTTCCCATGGTTATTTTAATGCAAACGGTTGAGCCCAGTTCTATTTGATTTTAAACAAGCGGTTGAGCCTGTGTTCTGTTTATAGTAAATTTATAAACTTTTAAAGCATGAGATTTGAGATAAGTTTTATAAACTTTTAAAGAAAAACAAGGTAAAGCAAGCAAGCAAGAGATTTGAGTTTGAAAAGTAAGCAAGCAAGAAAAGCAAAGAAAAGCAAGCAAGTTTGAAAAGTTTTATAAACTTTTAAAAGCAAGCAAGTACAGAAAGTTTTAGAAACTTTAAAGTAAGCAAAAGGCTTCCTGAAAATATCCTCGTAAAAGAGAGTTTGCTAGCGCATGATGTTTAAAAGCAAACATTTTATATGCTACACTCACCGAGCTCGTTTAGCTCATTATTTTCTTGTTTTAAAACTATTTTCTAAGCATGTGCACGCCTGACGGAGCAAAGCCAGATTCTCCCGACTTCGTATTTGTGCCGTATTAATATTATTTTGTGTAAGGAAATACTTTGGAATTTGTATAATCGGGAGTATTTGTATGTACATATTTTTGTTTTCTAGAAATGTGATGAGCCTAAGGCTCTTGGATGAATGTGTTGCTGCCATATTTTGAAAAGTGTAAATCGGGATATACAAAGCTTTAATTCCAGCGCAAATTATGTCAAATTTTATAAATCATAAGTTTAGAAAAGACAAATTTTATATAATGAAGCCGTGAAGTAACACGCTTCGGCTTCACAGAGTTTCTAGTCGTTAGAGGTTACGTTGAGGATTTTGGTGGGTGGTCGCACACCTACCTAGAGGTGATATCTAGGACACAGCTCATTATTTTATTGAAGCTCTTGTGCTTAGGACCATTGCCACGTCTGCATTTACCTATATGTCCCGCTTGAATATCAAAGCATGAATCAGCCCCAGCAGTTTGTTAATGTTCCTGTTTGTTTTTAATGATGACCTAATTATAGGACATGATCTTAGTGGTTAGTTATGTTTAAGTCTTTAAATTCTAAGAACTGATTCAAGAAATAATAGTCTTTCTTCCTCGATATAATCTCTACTGTTATTTTACTAACTTACTTTCTTCCTTCAAAGCTATCCTTGTTTTTTTTTAAAGGTAATCTTTATACATATCAATTGGTATCAAAGCCTGTTTAAGAACCCTAGAGTCTCAGATTAAATTCAAGTGGGTTCCATGGACATCGGCTTGCTTTTCATCAATTGCCTTCCAAGAATCAAAGAGAAAATTATCATATTTGAGCTATGAGAATGGAGTCTAACCTTGATGCACTAGATCTTTGGGGAGCTGTAAAAGATGATTACAAAGTTCTTCCTCTGACAGACAACCCTACAATAGCCCAGATCAAGAATCAGAAGGAAAGAAAAATGAGAAAGTCAAAAGCAAAGGCTTATTTGTTGCCGCTCGTTTCATCGACTATCTTCATCCTAATCATGTCACCTGAATCCACAAAGCAATGTGGGATTGTCACGCTAGCACGGCGTAAAATGAGGATCAAAGGATGCAAGGGCTTCAATTTATCTGACTTAACTACAAAAATGAAGGAATCATTATGATTGTGAAAACTTATAATAATACTCCCGTGCTTTTCTGAGGCAACTATTATATCCATGGAGAATACCAAGAATCGGCCCAAGTGATACCGGTGTATTTCTAGAATGATTTACTAAGAGCAAAGAAGCGGTCATGAGGCAAGAAGGAGCTGCCAAGAGGCTCAAGCATCAAGGCGAGGGAAATGATAAGAACAAGAACAAAGAAGAATTTTTCTACAAGTGGTGATGATAGTGCAAAAATAGAAATGAAAAGGCATAAACATCAACAGGTAATGAAGATTAGAGGTCCAAAGGGAAATTATCCTCCATGTTAATATTATGGCAAAAGGGGTCATCCTCCTTTCAAATGTCGAGGAGACCTACGCAAAATGCAGCAAGTGTAACTAATCCTAATGGCGGCTGTGATTTGCAAAAGTAAAATTCAATAGTAAGAAGTAGATGCTCAAGCAAGATCAAGATGAGGAGAATGTTTTTTAAGGTAACTTGCTTCAAGAAGAGTCATGAGAGTCAGGGTTAATCGATAAAGGGTCAGACCAACCATATGACACATGACAAGGAGTTGTTCAAGGAATTAAGAGCTACGTAGATTTCAAAAGTCGTAACAGCAATGGACAACATATAGCGCCAAGGAAAAGGCACCATTGTACTGCAAGTTGTTCAAGTACAAAAACTCATCTATGATGTTTTCTATGTTTCGTAGAAATTGATCAAAATCATTAATGCCAAGCTCATGAAATAGAGAAGGCTTCAAAGTACATTTTGAAGACAAATACCGTTGATAAATGATGCATCCGGTCAAGAGATGTTCAAGGTCAAGATGAGAGGAAAGCATTTCACGCTTAATCCATTAGAGGAAGAGTGTGTCGCCTTCCTACCAGCGAAAAACAGAGATATGCAGAAAGCCTTCGCCGCTGCCTGCTCTGCTCAGACTACAATGTCAAACAAAGAATAGTAAGGATTTAATACTCTATTTTAGAAGAATATCTTCCTCATTACCAAGCATGCCAATATGGAAAGCAACATAGACAACCATTTCCAAGAATAGCTTGAAGAGAAACACACAAAGTCACTCATTCACACTCGATCTAGCAGGACTACAAAGAACACCTTTCAAAGGTAGCCTTTACCATATTGGTTTTCACTAAGATTTTTACATGTTTATGTTGGTTTTTTCTTAAAATTCAAATTAGAAGTGGTTGAGTGTTTTGAAGTTTAAGAAATGGTGGAAACCAAGTTTTGCCTGCAAATTGTTCCAAAGTTCTAAGGTCTGATAATGGAAAAGAATACACCTTAGAAGAATTCAATTTATATTGCGAGAACAGTACTAAGAATTTCGTTTCACTGGTTTGCATCTACAACAAAATGGAGTTAGTGAGAGAAGAAACAAATATATACTGGAAATGACAAGATGCATGCTCCACTTGAAAAATTTACCTGCAAGTAATTCTATTAGCGGCAAAATACAACGCTTTTCTGTAATTGTGCTTCCCACAAAGGCAACAAATAGGTCATGTTCATTTGAATTTTGGTATGGATATAAACTATCTCTAAATTCAGAAGTGTTTAGTTGTTGTACTTCATCTATGTTCTCGTATTGCTGGATAAACTAGACAAGAAGGCAATACAAGGCACTGAAAGCCACAAATTAATAAATATTCCAAGGCTTACGAGTATTTCAGCCATAAACTAGAATATTAACATGTTAAAGATGTGCACTTTGTGGAAAATGAAGAATGGAACTGGGAGACTTTAAAGGACTCAAATCAACAAAAGCTAAACTTTCCTATTAGAAGTGTCAAGGGGCAGAGAAATCAAGATTGGTAAAATGAGATGGTGGATAACATTCCAATTGAGCACTAGAATTTGCTTTTTTATGATATTTATCATAGATGCCATAAATGCGCTTCAGAGCGCCTATAGGTTTTGAAGAAGCAAAACTTGATATAAAAAAAGAAGGATGGTTGTAATGAAGGAGGAGCTACACATGATCGAGAAAAACAAGACATGGTAGCTTGTTGACAGACCTCAAGATAGAAAAGTCAATGGAGTCAAATGGGTGTTTAGAACCAAGCTAAATGTTGATGGCTCCATCAACAAGCACAAAGCAAGGCTTGTGGTTTGATGAGTCTTAAACTCATATATTTTTAATCCATTTTTCTTGCTTGTTTTTAGTATTTTCAGAGCTGTTTTAATGCCAAATTATGGAATAATTGTAGCTTAACTTTAGCTAAGAGTTAATTCAAAAGGAGAGATTTCTAACAAGCAAGAAGAGAAAAATAAAGAATCAGAAGTAGCTTGTCACACAGACTGGTCGCGATAAACGCCTACAAATGGCTAGAGAACAAAGTTGCAACAATATTTTGTGTCGCAAATAAGATCTTAAAATTAAGTAAGATGAGCTTGCTATGTTGCAACAAAAGACAAATGCGGTTCTACGTAAAACGAAGAAGCCAACAGATGCCCGCTTATAAGGCGACATAATGAAAGACTGTAGGGGCGACCCATGTCACGATGTAATTTACTCCTCGCCGCGACACTAACCCAAATATTGAGGAGTTGGTTGGAGACGAAGAGAGCACCGAAAAAAGAAGTTCAATCGCGATAAGAAAATTTAGGTCATGACAAATGACGCCATCATTGAACCGGTCCGGTCGTGAATAAGGAACCCACACAGAACATACTTCGTTTAAGATAAGTCTATGTCATGATGTATGATCTTAATGTCTCAACACAAAATAAGCTAAACAGAGAAACAAGGTCTTCGGCGCACTTTCTAGGTTTGATAAAGGTTTCAACATTAATGCAAAAGAAGTTCTCGTCGCACGTACGAGTAAGTTTGTAGCACAATAGTTCTTATTGCGACATGAAAACTGGTCGCAAATAAAGAAATATCACAACACCAAGAAGTCACGTCGCAACATCATAATAAAGCTAATAAGAAATAAAGCCTGGCAACAAGCCTGTCAGCGACAAACTTTCCGGGTCGCCAAATGCAAATAATACAGCGTTGCCAGAACATAACCTAATGCAGATGTCGTCACGACATGAAAACTCGGTCAGCGACACCAACTTGTAGAAGCCGCACCGAAACTGTTGCGACATGATTATTGATGTTGGCATAACTGTTTTGAGGAATGCACAAAATATTGTCGCGATTAAAGGAAACACTGCCGCGACAGAAGTTATCATACTAAAAGAAAGTAGGCTTGCGCGCAACAAAATACGTTGTCGCGAATCGGGCAAAAAGGAGCATTCAAGATCTTCAAGTCGCTGGCATAACTTAATACATATTCCAAAATACTCTAAAATTTTTATAATAATTTTTATTATATATTCCGTATAATTGAGCTAAACTCGGGTTTTAGGAAAACTAATAAATTGTTAAATTATGAAAAGTGAAATAAATATGTGAGCATATGATTAAATATTATATGCTAAATGAGAAATTGATTGAACCCTGAAATAAACCAAAGTGAAAAAGGGCAAATTTGGAATTGTATAAGTGAGGACCTAAGGGTCTAATGAGAATGAGCTTAAATGCCAAGTGAATTAAATGATAAATGAGCCATGAAGAGTTAAAATGCCACAAATGAGAAATGGGATTTATGAAAGTGCCAAACATGGCCTTATAAGGATAAGTGGTGGTTAGATCTTACAGTCTGGTCTGAAACCTCCCACAAGTGCCAAAAACGTTGGAGACAAGAGAGAGAGAGAGAAGCTAGGCTTCGAGGAAATAGTTGAGATCGTGTGAATCCTCTCCATGTTTATGCAAGATCTTGCAAGTGATAAGGAAGAAGGAAGCTAGGGCTTCATGCAAAGTGATTTCAAGGTATTACACAAACTCTAGATTTTAAATGATATTTGTTAGAAAACCTGGTCCAGTTCCATGGTTTTTGCTTCATGGTCGTTTAGATGATATTAAATGCCTGGGAGAGAGTTTTCCATGTACTTTTTGTTTAAGCTTTGGTGATTTATAGAAAACCCGCAAAACAGCAAAAGAGAAAAACTGGCAGAACGAGCCCTTCGCCAGCCGAAGGGCACCTCGCTCTGGCCAAGGGTTGCTCACGGAGGGGCCGGAGGGCCAAAAGGCTACCCTCGGGTTCTCCAAGGTATAGCCCCGCTACGCCATGGCGCAGATAGCTTCAGTTCAGAATGCAGTTTCTGATTTTTGTTTCCGACCTCAGATATCGTTCTTAATAGTTGGAAGATCCTAATAAATGATTAATGGGGGTTCAAATATGATAAACTAAATGAAAAATATACTCCATACCTCACACTGCGAGTTCGTCAGCGCAGTTAGTGTCTTAACCCAAGACCGTTAACGAGTACCAATCGACATTCAATAAAAATGTATAATAATTGTTTATCCACCAAGAGTGACATGATTTGTTATCGACCAGTGGGACAGGAGAGGACAATTAACCCAGTAGAGGACCGAGATAGAAGGAAGGAAACTAGAGCCGACGGTTTGGTTTGTTCACCGACTCTATCCTAGTTTGGCTGTGTTTCGGTAGTATACCAAATAAATCGAAATGATTATATGAAATGAGTATATCTGCGAAACTATATTACGAAAGATATGGATTTAAAATGTGATAATTGAAATGACTGAGCAACACTGTATGTGAAAGATTAATCGGTCTGTGTTTAATTGGTCAATTCTTGACATCTTGTATTGAATCGATATACCGAACAACTGGTTAGAGATGTCCTTCAATCCCAGATCCGTCATGAAGGCACCCCGAAATTGCCCAATGCCCCACTTGGCAGGATGCACCAATCGACATCCGTCATGATTGCGAATGACATTGAAGAAATGTCCCACTTGGCGGGATGCACCAATCGGCATCCGCCTCTACGCGTATGACATTTAAATACCACATGTTTCAGGCGCACTAATTGGCATCCGAATGATGGAGACTGAATTTGTTAAATGTGTGAAGATGAGCCACCTGGGTCTGTTGTTAGCTGATATCATCAATCAAATCCATCATGAATGGGAATCGCAAAGAAAAAAAATGAAATAACAAACTTGTTGAGTGTAAATGGGATTTGTAAACTAAACACATCTTTAAGAATGTACATTTGAATCTCATGAATTGAATTGTGGTATAACTTGTTGCATGTGAAAATGCATATATTATATGATCAATGATTTGTAAAGTGAAAGCATGCGAAATGAATAAGCATGGGTATAGTTTGATATAAAATGCCCGATTTTATGATAAATGCATGTCAGTTAAATTGAAGGTTCCAGTTTCAGAACTGTATAGAACCACTACATGAAAATGCCAAGCGCATAGTTTTTATCTATGCGTAGTAACCGAGTAAGATGGTATGCCAAGTACAAGAGGCGCAAAGTCATGTAGAAAGTTATGTGTATAAGTATATACCCCACATATGCATATCATATCTTTTGAACATGTGATATTTTGTGAATGCGATGAGTTGAACTCTAGACCCTGCTTGTTTTGTATATTTTGTAAAGGTGGATACGCCATTTTTGTGTAAACTAATTCTGTATAAGAGTAAATGTTTATGAGCCCACTGTTTGAAAATGCTTCCACGTAAAGGAAATTTCAAAAAGGAAATGACATAAATAAATGTTTTGATAAGATAAATGAAAACGGTCGGAGTAAACCGGGCTCCGGTTTGGATCCACACCAGCTCAGTCAGATCTCAGTCGTGACATTTTTGAAAAGAAAATTTAATAACACGGTAAATAAAAGAATTAACCAGCGTCCCCTGTTTCGATTCGATCCCCAATCAAGTCGACTGGCCTGGGGTCTACACTACTACATACCCGCAACAAAGACACAAAACCCTCACTGCCACAACTTTCAGGTGTCGGGAGCGTAGAAGCTGCAATCCGGGGCCAAAATTTTAGGGATTCACAAATATAGGGCCAAACTTTTAGGAGCCCTATAAATAAAGCTTGGCTGCGGAGCACAGAGCGGTCGGTCTGACATCGGACTGAACAGTACCTAAAGAAATTTGAGAGGACTCTTTTGTATTATATTTTTCTTTTCTTTTCTTTTCTTTTTCTTATTTTTCTTTTCTTCGTATATTAGATTTAAAGTAGGACTACTTAATTTGCTTACTGGATCTGAAATAGTAAATTATTCAGAAGTTTAGAAGTTGAAATTCATTTACGATTACTGATTGAATTCAATGAACTCTAGACAAAAGTTAGAAATCATTTCTTTAGTTGATTGCGATTACGTTGGAATTACTACGATCGGAGTATTTCAATGTATCTTTGTAAATCAGGTTTTCGAGAACATAACTTCCGCTAGGAAAGATATGATGTTAGTTATGGTCTTTTCTGCACAATAAGAACATTTCCTAAGTTGAATTTTGAATTTATTTTAACGGTGTTGTTCTTGAAATTAATTGTTCCCAATTTTAGTAGCTTATACCTATGAAAGGACTATTGTCTGCTCTCATTTCTCGGGAGGCCCTTTTGAGTGACAATGTAGATGGAGATTCATGAGAGCATAGACCGCCATTGGGGTATGCTAGACTGATATTGAAGAACTAATGAGCTCCTCAAAGGTTACTTAGATAAATCCTCAATTTGCTCATGGTTTGAGAATGTTTGAGTGATATGTTTCGAATCAATTAGAGATCTATCATTGGTCTGAAAGAATGATCTTGATCTCGTGTTAGCATGAGATCTAATCAAGGAAAGAGAAAACTCTTTCAGATCTTAAGGTTGAGACATCATTCATTTTGTAGAAATTTAGCAACTGCCCTGTCTTGGGAAGCAAGAAATCTGAAGTCATAAGAAATGGGTATAAAGTATTGGAAAAGAAAAATACCCCGATCTTACAGAGAAATTCTAATTACAAGTAATTACGAAGGATTCGAAATGAACATGAACCTCTGCTCGCTGAAAGTATGAAGCTGGGGAGGAGGAATCTAAAACTGCGCCTGCCTTGCCTCTTGGATAAATTCGCTAGATTCCAACTCAGGGGAAAATAGATGAGATTATGATGCAGGAATTGATAATTTCACAAATGTTGAAATCCCTGTCTACTTCCGCAATAATCCGGTTCACCCGCTTATATTTAGGATTTAAATTTTTTCCTTTTATTTTAAATGTAGGATTCCAGTTATTAAAATTCTTATTAGGCTACTAAATTTTCTCTAAACTGGATGTTCAAATAGTGTAGAACTTGAGTTGTTGGGGTAGTTGAAGTTTAAATTCTTTTCAATCTCTATGGGAACGATATCCGGACTTGTAGGTCCACTTTATTACTTGTACGACCTGTGCACTTGCAGTTTTTAAGACAAAATTAAATCTTTAATTGAGTTTCATGACAAAATTATTTTTCTTATGACCATACAAGTTAATTTTAGGTCTCAACAAGTTTTTGGCGCCGTTGTCGAGGATTAGATAATACCTCACAGTGCGTAAATTGTCATACATAAAATTCTGGTCAACAAGTTTTTGGCGCCGTTGTCAGGGATTAGATAATACTCCTTGGGTAATAGTGGCAGAAATTTGGTCATACATAAAATTTTTGTCAACAAGTTTTTGGCGTCGTTGTCGGGGATTAGATAATACTCCTTTGGTAATAGTGTCATAAATTTGTATATACGGGTCAATAAGGGTTAAAGGCTACGCCAGATTGGAGCGGACTACTCGATACATTTGCTCCAGTGGCTAGGCTGGACACCATTAGGTTACTTCTTGCTATTGTAGCAAAAAAGGGCTGGAAAGTGTACCGATTGGATGTTAAATCAGCATTTCTAAATGGTTTCTTGCAAGAAGAAATCTATGTTGAATAACTCGAAGGCCTTAGAAGAAAGCGAGAGTAAATAGCCAAATTTTATCTCCTCAAGAAGACTCTCTACAAATTGAAGTAAGCTTTAAGATCCTGGTATAACAATAGTGAAGATCATTTGCTAAGTTTAGGCTTTGTAAAAAGTCTATTTGAATCCACTCTTTACACTGCCACCAGTGAAGGTATATCCTTGTTATTTCTCTTTATGTTGATGATCTTTTCGTGACTGAAATAATGTAGCTTTGATTGATGAATTTAAGCCGAAATTATGAAAGTGGTTTGGGATGATTGATTCGATTGATGACTTATTTTCTCTGAATAGAGATCAAGCAAAGTCAAGATGAAGTTTCTATTTGTCGTTAGTTCGCAAAGGAAATTCTCAAGAAGTTTTTATATGGAAGATTGCAATTCAATGAGCAATCTTTATGAATCAAAAGGAAAAGTTGAGCAAGGAAGAGAACTAAAAGTGGATGAGGCACACTTTAGAAGTTTGATGGGTTCTGATGTATCTTTCAAAGAACAAGACCTAACATCTTAATTGCTATAAGTATTTATCTCTGCCTATGCACTCAGGCAAGTGAAATACAATTGAAAGTTGCTAAGAGAGTGGTTAGATACATAAAAGGTACAATCAACTTTGTCATTGCTGAAGATGAATGCTAAAATAAAGAAAACTTTATGTTTGATAAAATGCTATGAGAAGTGCGTAAAAATGTTCAGAAAAAATAGAGCAAATGTAGGTATAACTCGAATAAGTAATTGCTACATACGATTCCAAACCTTCTTTCTTCAATAAGACTTCTAGAACCTTCTTCAATAGCCCTCTCAAGCTGGACATGGAACCTTCCATGGTTAGCTTGCATCAAAGTGTTTGAAAACGATCCTCTGAAAAAGCCTTGGTAAGAAGATTAGCAAGCGAACCCAAGAGAGATATACCTACTTCCAAGTTTTGTTTGCTGTTACAAGATCACGAACAAAAATGAACATCAGTAATTTCTTATGTGCTTAGTTCTAGCATGATACACAAGACTACTTGCCAAAGCTTGAGCTCCTGGTTGTCACACCAAAAGAATAGGTGTGAGTCGAAGATTTATAACAATTCCGCTAACAAATGTCAGATCCATATTAAGTCAAGAGTGTTTCACTTGCTAAAGCTCTATTACTCGCTTCAAGATTGACCTAGCCACAACCTAAGGCTTCCTAGAACTCCAAGTGATAAGATTCCCTCAAGAAAAGTAGATGCCACTCTCATGCACTTTCTATCATCAATATTGCTTGCTCCATCTAAAAGATCTGGTCATCTCTTCAAGCTTCAACAATCAGGAGCCGGGGTTTAAACTTGATAATCATATGAAATAGCTTCCTTTTATGTACCTGAACCTCTACAGCTTCCGCTGAGCTAGAGTTGGTTTCTGCAAATATTGGCCAAGCTTATTAACTGAGGTGCCAATATCGTCTTGTTAAAGTAAGATATTGAAGGCACTTAACCGTGCTCATACGTAGATCGAATGCTCAAAAGGTGCACTATCATGTAGAGGCAGTTTGGAATTGATACACATAGGTGTGAAGAGAGGCTTGGCATTGAGAAAATTAGTTTTGTGAAGGAGATCAACAACATATTTAAATTGACTAAGATGTAATCCTAAAGAGTCTCGAACAACTTCAAAGCCAAGGAAATAACTTACATAACCCAAGGTTTTCAGAGCAAACCGAGTGTTTATATATGAAATAACCTGTTGAATGTCTGTAGAGATTTCTCCTGTAATTAGGATATCATCTACATACACTAAGAGAAGCACCATTCAACCACCTTTATGAGTGAAGAAAAGTGATGTATCGTAAAACGTAGTTTTGAAACTCCAGCAAAGGAGAGCATCTCTCTCAATTTCTCAAACCAAGCTCTTAGAGTTTGCTTGAGACCATATAATTCCTTATGAAGTTTACACACATGGTAAGGCTTCGTAGAATCCACAAACCCCTCTGGTTGAGTCATAAAAACATCCTCACGAAGATCTCCATTCAAGAATGCATTATTCACATCAATTTGTTGAATGTGCCAACCTCTTGATACTGCTAAGGTAAAGGTGATTCTAATGGTTGATTATTTAATAGCTGGACTAAATGTCTTAGAAAAATTGAGACCAGGAGTTTGTTGAAAGCCCTTGGCTACCATTCGAGCTTTGTATTTGTCCACAAAACAACCTTAAGCTTTATTTGAAACACCCATTTACTTTGTATAACATGAGAAGCATCATTAGGAGGAACTAATTTCCATGTATTATTTCATAAGAGAGCTCGATATTCAACTTCCATAGCATTTTTCCACTAAGGATTAGCCAAAGCAAGAGGCATAGTAGCTAGCTCTTGATGAAGTGAAGCAACAAGAAGTTTAGGTCTAAAAACACCAAACTTAGACCTAGTTTGCATGGGATGGTTGGACTAATAAGGAACATTCATTTTAGGAACTGAGGCACAAGCACAGTAGATGCACTCCAACATGAGGAAATAATGTGATGCACCTAGGAGAAGCTCCAATGGAAGAAGCAGAAACAATATCGTGATTCAAAGGAGGCACTCTTACTGTATGGGCAAGGGAGACAAAATGGTACTAATAACATGGACATAAGAATTATTTTTAGAACATGCCGTAGATCATGGACCGGTATTAAAGTTTTGTAAGGAAATAGAATCAGACATAGTAGCAACTTGCAGCAAGAAAAGTAGATATTAAGGAATGAAAAAGAAGGAGCACCACAGAAGTGATAGTTGAGGAGGATGTAAGATGATTTAGGTGCAAATAACAATTGATATGGAAATGAAGCATCATAAAAAACAACACTTCGAGCTATGTAAATTCTACCTAAAGGATGTAAGCACCTATAGCCTTTATGAGAAGGACTATAGCCTAAGAAGACACACTTAGAAGACTTGAAAGTAAGTTTGTGTTTGTTGTAAGGTTTTAAGTAAGGGAAACATGCACACCTAAACACCTTGAGAAAATAATAATCTGGCTTGTATCCAAATAGAGATTCAAAGGGTGAAAGATCCTTAAGTACTAGTGTAGGAAGGCGATTCAAGAGATAAACTATTGAGAGAAAAGCCTCCCACCAAAACTTTAAATCCATTGCTGCCTTAGCAAGTAGTGTCAAACACCCCCATACTGGTGTTTTCTTCAGCCCCTTGTTGTTGATGAGTATGAGGGCAAGGATGACGAAAAACAATACCAAGATCATGAAGAATAGGTTGAAGCTTACGATATTCACCTCCCCAATCAATTTAGAAACACTTAATCTGAGTTTGAAATTGTCTTTCAACCAGCTTATTAAAATGCAAGAAAATAGTAATTGCTTCACACTTTTGGCGAAGGGGGAAAAGCCAAACATATCTAGCAAAATCACGAACAAATGAGATATAATATCTATATCCATCACTAGAAAGAAGAGGTGCAGGACCCCATACATCTAAATGAAGCACTTGAAAAGGCTGAGTAGTTTTAAGAGGAACTGAAGGAAAATGAATATGGTGAAGTTTTCCATATTGGCAGGCATCAAAAAATTGCACAAATGACTTAGAAGAGGAGGCAATTTGAAGGTGAGAGAGCACCTTGTTGAGAACAATGATTTGGGTGGCAAAGACGGTTGTGCCACAAGTGAACCAATGATTTTTTACTGCAAGAGCAACCACTTGTTGGAGTTGTATTATGTCCAGAATATAGTGCAAGAACAAATTCGAACAAAGAATGTACTTTGTGATGTGGAGTAGTAGTCGCTTGATGCTAAATTTAAGATAGCCGTGATGATGTAAAGGATCGGGAAGAGCATGGAAGTTGAATTTGATAAAGGCCATTATTAAGAGTTCCTTTTAGAAAAACATCTCTGGTGTGCTTGTCCTAATATAATGTCAAGTAGAGCAACTAACTATAACATTATTATCCAATGTGAACTTGAGATTGATCGGGTTCTGGTTATGGGCTGAACTAAGAGAATATTTCAAAGAGTAAGAAGCTTAGAAGAAGTGCCAGAATCTGCTAAATCAATTTTACTAATATGAGACATAGGCAACTCAGTGCCATCTCCAATCATGAGTTTACCATTGCTAGAATACTCATTTTTGAAGTAAGAGAGTCATCATGAGCAGTAACATGATGCGTAGCACCACTATCTAGGAACCATGAGGCATCATCTACATCCTTCGGGGGAGGCACATATGCCCGAGAGGACCGAAATCGAGAGAAATCACAAGGCGCATCACCTCGGTATTGATTGAGCCTTTGAAGACCGGGAGATTGATTATGACAATTGAGATTGAACCTATTATAGCATTTTATAGAAGAGTGTCCACATTTACTACAACTGGACACAAAAGCTGCATCAAGCCGCCTCCCGGGAGAGAAAGAGTTGCTTCTGCTCTAAAGGAAGAACGCCTCGCCTACGACTGCAGCCCTCTAGAGTTTGTTTGCTAACCTCGAAAAGAAGGAACTTGATTGCTTTTATGGCTTCAAAAATCCGACTAGGAAACTCAACAACGTGAGGCGCTTGTAGGATGTTTTAAACGCATTTCATGTGTTTGTAATGAAATACTCGAACCTCTTTGAATGGGGTTATTGAACTAAGACGTGAGATTGCATTACAACCGATTCAAAATCAGATCCAAGACCTCCTAAGATATACAAAATTAATTCATCATCTCACATACATGTTGACTAGCAATTATTGTGAGCATGAGAAATACCTTTCATTTTAAGGATATATTATTCAACAAATTCAGCACCTTTCTTTGTAGTTTCCAATGAAAACCTCAATTGAAGAATTCGTGCTTTAGATCGAGTAGAGAAGAGTAGATAAAGCACTTTCCATATTTTTGTTGATGTATTACACAGAACAACATGTCCTAGCATTTGTTCAAGAGGAAGACAAGAACTACTCATTAAAATTGATCCAATCTCATCCAAGTGAGACAATCCGGATTTATAATGTGTGATCGTGATAGCTGTAGAATTAGAGAGGAAAATCAGCAGGTTTGAGGCGAGTTCCAAGAAAAAAACTTTCTAGATCGTGTGGTCTTACCGTTGGTAGAATTTGAGATCTCTAGAAAGCATAATTCAATTGATCTAATCGAATACTCAGAGGCGCCAATGTGGACGGAATCATCTTTGGAAGATGTGGAAGGAAAGAAAACGCCAAGGTAGGCTTACTGGAGCTTTGATACCATGTTGAAGATGAATGCTAAAATAAAGCAAACTTTTTGTTTGATAAAAAAGCTAAAGAGAAGGTATCAATGTCTCAAAGAAAAATGCAGCAAACACCAGAGGCGCTTGAATAACTAATTAATGCTACACGTGAATTCCAACTCCTCTCTTATTCAATAATACTTCCAGAACCTTCTTTTTCAATAGGTATCAAGTTCAAGAAAAGCAAGTTCAAGTTTTTTGGTTTCTTTGATAGTGACTGGGTAGGATCTATTGATGACATGAAAAGTACCTCAAAGTACTGCTTTAGTTTTGGATTAGGAGCGCAGGAGCTCAAGAAACATGAAACCGTGAGCTCAACTCCATCGCTGAAACAGAGTTTGTTGTCGCAACCTGCTAGCTAACGGACACGATACGCCACGTGATACGACACGCGAAACACGGGGACACAAATTTCAAAAATAAGGATTACTGACACGTAAGGACACGACATATCACAATAAAATAAAATAATTATATTGATAAATTAATAATAAATGGATGAATTTTATGTCATTATTTGTATTTACAAAAAGAATTTTGAACTTATAAAAAAATTATACTGATTTTTATTCTCTCTCATCACTTTAATTATTTATCAAATACTTTATCTATAATTAAATATACACATGAAAGAGGATACTAAATTTATACAATCTAATTATCCAAACATTCGACATTTGAAAACCGCCTAATGTGTACTCAAGCTTCACCCATCAATCCACCCTAAATTGACCCCATCCAACCCACTCCACGCAGCCCCCCTTGACTCCCCTCCCCGCCAACCCCCACCCACTCCCCCGCTACGTCCACCCCTACCCCGCTACGCCCACCCCTTCTGACCCCACTCTCCCCGCCACCCACTCCCGCCCCACCCACCCCCTTCTCGACTCCCCCACTACTCCCGCCCACTCCCTACTCTCCTCCCTGCCACCCAACCCCTCGACTCCAACACCCATCCCTGCCTCATCTTCCCTTCCTCTCCCTTCCCTCTCCCTTCTCCTTCTCCCTTCGCCAGTCAACCGCCGGGACTCCACCGCCTCCCATCTCCTCTCCCCTTCCTCCTTTTTACGCTGCTGCGAACAGAACAATCGGGCTGTGTTGAGCCGTGTCAAGCGGTGTCCGAGCCATATCCGAAGTCGTTGACCAACTATGGTCAGCGATGCATGCGTGGTATCGGGGACACGTATCAGAAAACGTGTCAGGTGTTATTAATGGCGTGTCCACTTGTCCGACACACGGACACTCCACCATACTGCCGTATCCGTGCTTCAGAGGCTACAACTTCTGCTGTAAATCAAGTTTTGTGGCTAAGAAAGATATTGAGTGATTTTCATCTTGAGTAGAAAGAAGACACTAAGATCTTTGTTGAGAATTAAGCTGCAATAGCTATTTCCTACAATCTAGTTTTTCACAGGAAAACTAAACATTTCAACATCAAGTTGTTTTTCTTGAGGGAAGTGTAAAAGGATGGTGTTGTAACTCTTGTTTATTGCAAAACAAAAGAGCAAATAGATGATGTCTTTACTAAAGCCTTTAACTAGCAAGTTCGAGTTTACGAAAATGAAACTTGGTGTTTGCAGATCTCTAAATCAGGAGGAGTGTTATTGTTGTACTTAGAATTTCTTTGCCACGTTTTGATTTTTAAAATGTTTTGTTTTGAATATTTAAAAGTTGTTAACTAGTCTCTAGGAAGTTGTTAATGTTATATATATATTTTTTGTTTTTAATGATAACTTAATTATAGGACATGATCTTAGTGGTTAGATATGTTTAAGTCTTTAATTAAATTCAAAAGCCGATTCAAGAATAAAATTCTTTCTTATCTAATATAATCTCTGTTATTTACTAACTATTTTCTTCCTTCAAAGCTTTCTACATTTTTTGCGAGTTGTAACTTTACAAACAACAACAATTATTTTAGTTTTTTTTAGTAGTAGAACCAAGATGTATGATATATTTTTAATTTTTGAACCCTATATATATGGTTCAGTTTCATCATTCCCATTTACGATATTCCTTTTGTTGCTATTGGATTTTGGTTCAAAACATACAAAAGCACGGGAATTGGTGAATGCCCGGGCATGCCAAGAAATTATAGTATTTCTAAACTGAAACTGTGTCAAAATCTAACTTCTACTCAAGCAAAAACCAGATTCCCTAGTTCCCTTGACAATTCCTTAGAATCTAAGTGAAAAATGCTTTGAAAATTGGATTGTATTGAAAGCTGAGAGAAAAACGGTATGAATTAGCTTGAAAGATAACAAATCTCATTGTACAATAAACTAAGAATGACACATAGAAACGATAAAGCTTGAAGTAACAGATGCTTATAAGGAAAAACATGTAACTAGACTAAAGATCTGGAAAATACGGTTGATGAACTAGTAGAAACATAAGAGAAATGCTGAAATGCTTTGTTTAGAGTGTCGATTGATTATTGATTTTGTGGTCCTTTGCTCTGAAGTTGAGTCTTCCTTTTATAAGCATTCTGTATAATCCCATGTTGAGCACAAACATCAACAAATGACGATTCATACTCACCACCTCGATCACTTCTTAGCCCTTTAATTTTCTTGTTTAGTTGATTCTAAACCTCGTTTTTGTAGAGAAAAAATTTCTCTATCGCCTCATCCTTACTTTTGAGTAAGCACACATAACAGTACTTGGTGTTGTCATCAACAAAGGTAATAAAATATTTATTACCACCTCTTGTTATCTGAATTTGAATCATATATGCTATAGTTAAGTCAAAGGTTGATTATGTCTTTCAACATTTTGAAAAGTTGGCTTTGAGCCGAGTTTGTCTCAACACAAGTTTCACATTTTATGCTTTACCAATTTAGAAAGTTGGTATATGATTTAAGTTAATTAATCTGCACAATATATTATAATTAACATGTCCTAATCTGCCATGCCATAGATTAGAAGACTCAAGAATATAAGCAGAAATACTAGCTTTATTCATATTTGACTTAATGATAGTCATTACATTAAGTTTCCACATGCCATCACTCATATACCCTTTTCCGACATACATTCCACTCTTTGACAAAACAAATTTATCTATTTCGAACTTATTTGAAATCCATGACTATTCAGTAATGAACCAGGCACTATGTTCTTGTGGATTTTAGGTACATACATTATATTTGTTAGAGTCAACTCCTTTCCATAAGTCGTCTTCAAGACCACTTTTCCTTGGCCTTTGATGTGGTAAAGTTTCCCATGTACACTTTTTCCCCAATTTCAGTTGGATCAAAGGTAGAGAACGTCTTTTTGTCCAAGCATACATGGCGAGTAGCACCAGTGTCAATCCACCATTCCTTGGGATTGGATCCCACCAAGTTAAGAGATTACTATTGTAAGGTCAATGCCAAACACATCCTTGGTGATGCCATCAATCCCATTGGCTTCCTTGGGTTTGTCCCTCCTTGGCAGTCTTCAATCCGAAGATTTGTGACCTTTCTTCCCATAGTTGAAGCATTCCCCTTGGAACTTCTACTTCTTAGAGATTCCCCCTTTTGGTCCCAACTTAGTGCCCTTCCCTTTGTTGTTGGCTTTCTGGAACTTGGAACCTTGAGCATGTTCCACAATGTTAGCCTTAGCCTCGCTGGGATTGTGTGCCTTTTTTTTCTTAAATCCTCTATTGTCTTCTTCGATGCGAAGTCTAATAATTAGATTTTTGATGCTCATTTCCTTTCTCTTGTGCTTGAGGTAATTCTTGAAGTCTTTCCAAGCCGAAGGCAGCTTCTCAATAATAGTTGCAACTTGAAAAGTTTCTCTTAACATCATTCCCTCAGCATGGATCTCATGGAGGATTACCTGAAGTTCTTGGACGATTGACCACAATCTTGGAATCTACCATTTTGTTATCGAGGAAGCGGCCTACAATAAAATTCTTAGCCCGGCGTATGGTTTTATATATTTCCCGGTCTAGTGATTCTCATAGCTCCTTGGTTATTTTCTTATTTGAATACACATTGTATAAAGAATCGGTCAAATTATTCATGATGTAGTTCACACGAAATTCGAGTGTTTCGACATCCACCAAACATCGATGACTTAAATCTCACTCATACATTTTGAAATTTGAATAAACATTCGAGTCGAGAATGCTCGAGATTCAAAGTGGTAAGATAGAATAACATCACTACATTTAAAAAATTAATTCCGGTTGAACTCTCTGGTTTTTGCAGGTGGGGCAGGAGATGAGCCGCAACTGATAAGGCATAATTGGCACTTGTGCCTGATCAGGAGTTGTCACTTGAGCGGGACACAAAATTAGAATGCATTGTTGGAGTCGAGTAGGTGTTCTCCTACAAGGTTGTAAAAAACACTGTCAATTTTCTATTTCCAAAGCCAATTCTCAAAAATAATAATAAAAAATATGATGCAGTATTCCCGAGAAGGCTAGTGTTGTATAAAAACTCAGGCTAAAACCAGCCTCCTTAGACAAAATATTCAATTCCTAAGAAAGATTGAACGAGCTTAAGATCCAGACTCCTTAAACAAAACTTCTTTGTATCATAATTTTCAATTTTCTAAGACCACAAAAGAATTGGCACACTCAAAATGAGTGTAGAGTTTAGCCTAAAAGGCTTATCTCCTTATCATATATTCTTTGTAAGGAAAAACACAACCAATAGTCATAGCCTAGTGGTTGAGGCTTTGTACAATGAACCAAAAGGTCACGGGTTAAAACGTTTTCCTTGTATTATATTTCAAGGATTTTCCAACAAACCAATTTGTTTGTTTGATTTTTTTTTTCCAATTAAAACCTTTTTCCAAAAGATTTACCGAAACATAGCAACTTTGACAAAAAGCCTTTTTTTTTTTAAATAAAAATAAAAATTCAAACAAGGACTTTTTTTTTTTTTTAAATGTTTTTCCTTATACTAAACAATTCTCATTTTTATATAAGGAGATTTAAAAAAACTAAGAAAGTAAAGCTTACTTTTGTTTTTCCTAACAAATGATTTTATTTCGAAAAATTTCCTTTTTCAGGATTTTTTTTTGTTTCCAACTTCTTTTCCAAAATAAAAACCTTATCCAAATTGTTTTGTTTGGTTTTTCCAGAAAAACAAAGAAAACTACTTTTTTTTTTCCTTAAATATCTTCCAAAATGAAAGATATTATCTTTAGAAAAAATTCAAAAAATTATCCAAATTTGTTTTCTTTGGTTTTTCCAGAAAACCAAAGAAGATATCTTTATAGAAAATTAAAAAAAATGGATTTGTTTACTCAAAGGACTGAAACAACAATTCTTAATAAAAATCCAAACGATTGGATTTTTCCCCAAAACTGATCCTTAACTTATAGATTCTCTCTCATAAAAAACTATCCAAATAAATTTGATTTTTTTTTTCTAAAAAAAATCAGAGATTTTCTCTTGATCTTCAATTTTTTCCTTTCTTAAATTTTTCCAGGTAAACTCTTCTTCTCACCTTGGTGTGTTTTTCCAAGTGGTTCAAGGTGTTTTTTTTCTGTGTTTTTCTTTTTCCTTTCCCCTTTCAATATGTTTTAAGACTATTACAAACTCCGCAAATTACTTGAAAACAAATAATGAAATTACAAAGGAATGAAAAAAAAAATTACAAAAATGACAAAAGATCGAGTCTTGTCTTTGTCAGATAGAAGACGCCGAGTCTTGTGAGGAGTCATACTCTCCTTAAAACAGATTAGATGGTTCCTTATTATGATAAAAGGTGTACAAGCAACCTTCTGGCGCCTTGATCTTCTTTCAGCGAGGCCCAGGACAAATGGTTACTCTATCATTACGAGAGGGAACATGAGAGGGTGAACAAAGGAATGAAACTTGACTTTAGTAGGTGTAATTTTGAGGAAACTCTAGTACATTATATAGAATACGAGGGATGAATGGAAGAACAAATCTAAACTAAGTCGTTTCAAGTTCAATGGTAGAGGAATTAAAACCCATAAATGGTATTAAACCATTATATGGTTTATTCCACCGTTATAAAACTAAACTAAACCCCAAATGTATATTACTTTCAATCAAACCGAATAGGAAATATGTTAATTTCATATCACGACGGAATAGGAAATTTCAATATTTTTTTCCATTTATTTTTCCTCTCTATTTTCTTTCCTAGTATTTTCCCAGTTTCAAGCTAGGCCTTTAATTCTTGTGTTGAAAAATAATCTCACATTGATGTTTTTCATCCAAACAAATAGGCTTTGAAAACAGAACCTTGGACATTCAGGAACGCTGCCAGCGAGACCACCAACCTAACAAAAGAGAGAGATGCACTAGATGATGTACCACACCAACAGGAAAGCATAAGACCTAAACCCAAACGCATCCAGGTGGGCCCAGACGGAAGAAAGAAACAAAGCAAAAAGCATGAAGATTTTAGTGAGAATTAGCATATATTATTTTGGAACCAGGAAAATACTAGGGAAAGAAAAACAAATTATAAAGGAATATTCTTTTCTCATGTTTAGTTTCAAAAATATAAAACAAAATCAAATATAATCAAAATTCCTCAAATTTCTACATATATTTAAATTTCTTGAGTCATTATATAATAAAAGATACAAATAAAATAAGTTTGAACAAACATATATAATTAATTTATTAAGTTTAAACTTATTTTTACTTTCCTTCAAATTCTCTTTCATTCCACTTTTCTCTTTATTTTCTTTATTATTTGATAAGTTTAAAATAATAAGTGCATGATCCATAACACAATCCCAAATGTCGGGCTTAAGAGATTAAGAAAACAGGGCCTGTCTGATTGCTCGACCCTTGATGATGTCTTTGAGCCACAATTTGGCTTGAGAGGCCTAATTCACCCCTTCATATAATCAGCCTAAAGAACCCGTACTAAAGGAAAGAACCCAATTTCCCTAATTAAATCTCCACTAATTAGGGAAGTATGATATTTACTAATAATTGCTCATCAATTATTCCTTATTAATCGATTAACGATAAGGAAAGTAAATCCCTCAGCCAATAAGAGAAATATGGTATTATCATCAAATTAGGAAAGTTATCGTGATCATCCATTATAAATACCAGGCCACCCCATCGGTGAAGGTCGCCGCAAAGAATTCATTCCTAAATGGAGTTGATCTTCTCTTCCAGCTGGAAAAGAGCCGACTTAGGCATTGGAAAACAGCGGGGCGAGCCAGCCGATCCTTTTTGTTTCTTATTTTGTAGGAGCTGGACATCGAGTCATCGGATCGACCCGACCCAATTCCGACAAGCTCCAACCCAGTTTAGGTTGAAAAAACATCATCGGTTTAAGCGTAGTACGTGAGCAGCGGTTCTTTACAAATAAAGCTAACCTCGGTGGCGATGGTATCGACTGAACTGAGCAAGAGCCACACCAATCCCGAGGATCTGAGACCGGCGACGACGTAGATGGCTGACCTCCAGGGTGTACACTAGAGCTATACGCACCACCAGCGAGGATGGGAGGGCTCGAGTCTCACTAACCAAAGTTTGTTGAGAGAGTTGGGCAGCTGCAGGTGAAATAGCGCCCCCGGGAGGCCTTGTAGGGCCGAGGAGGCGACACCGTACAAGAAGAAGAGCAACACCTCGACCCTCCTCGAGAAGCTGATGGAGAAGAAGAAACCAGTGGAGCCAGGGAGCATGGTCCACACCTTATCCCTAGAGGAGGGATGCGTGGGGAATCTTTGATAGGAATGACGAGGGAGACAAATGAGCGATCCCTTAGTGAGCATGGGGAGTGATCATGGGAGCGAGGTTGAGACATCCAGCAAGAGTTTCATCCATATGAAGACGATAAAAGGCTGAGCTCAGTCTCTGGATGCAACACGGTGCAACAATTTTGAATCCGGACCATGACCCGGGGTGTTACTTCCTTCTTCTAGCGAGGATTCGAGTACCCACGGTCGAAACGTTCGTGGGCGAAAGACCACGTAGATAACCTCAATGCATATAGGAACCAGGATGGGTTGCACTTGGATGCTCAAAGGACCCACGTACGATGTAGAGCCTTCGCTATCACGCTAAGGGCTGACATTGCTTTGGTTTAACGAGACTTTCTCCATCTTGATCTCATCGTTCATGAGCTCTCCGTTGCATTCGTCTCTACTTCGTCGAAGCTAGGTCGTCTGGGAAGCGAGTTATCACGATTATGACCATAAAGCGAGAACCAGCGGGAGAGCTGAGGTCATATGTTCAGAGGGTTGTACAAAGTCATTGAAGGTAGATGTACAGGCAGAAGTTCGCCGTCACCGACTTTCATCGGAGTGGGGGTGCGTCGAAAGACCTCATGTTCTCCATCTCGAAGCACCCTCACAAGCATGCCGTAGGAGTGCTCGCGAAGCAGTATATCAATGGCGAAGAAGCCATATATCAAGCAAAGAAGCTCTTCACTAAAAAGCGGGGGCAACAAGAAGCGGGAGCGAAGCCTCGGGAGGCAAGAAGACGAGAGGGGGCCAGATCAGCGGAGGGACAAAAAAAATAGAAGCGATCCCAAAGATGAGGAGCGTTAGAGCATGCAGGACCACCTCGGCTGGCTGCGACAACGATGTTCACCCCTCAAACAATTCCACCCCCTATGACCTCGGTGTCCACAGGTCTTACGTGAAGTGCAACATGAAAAATTTATGAGGTGGCCATTTCAAATGAGTCGAGACCAGTAGAAGCCTGATAGCCACAGACCCCAGCTCAGTTTGAGAGAGCCTAAACAACTCGGGAGGTAGAATAGCCTAAAAGGCACAACAGCCCAGAGCAATGGCCTCGGTTTTGAGCTTAAGCGCTCAAAAGGTCGATAGCCAGAGGGCTGACCTTTCGGTTTAAGAGAGCCCTAAATAGCTCGAAGTGAGAATAGCCAAGAGAAGGCACTTAACAACCCCGAGGCTAAGCGACTGGATTTTGGGAGCTTAAGCGCTCATAAGGCACAATAGCCCAGGAGCCCCAACAACTCAGTTTGAGAGAGCCTAAACAGCTTAGGAGGTAGAATAGCCCAAAAGGCACAACAACCTAGGAGACAAGCATTTCGGTTTTAGAGGCTTAAGCGCTCGAAAGGCCTGATAGCACAGGAGCCCAGCATCGGATTTGAAGCAATTGCTAAAAAAGGCACAATGGCCCAGAGCCCACTTGGAAGCTCTGT
Organism: Tetrastigma voinierianum; assembly: GCA_016808115.1. NCBI lineage: Eukaryota > Viridiplantae > Streptophyta > Magnoliopsida > Vitales > Vitaceae > Tetrastigma > Tetrastigma voinierianum. The sequence continues at coordinate 199,857 of JAEQBH010002330.1, read as the reverse complement.
TTGGGAGAGCTTAAATGGCTTGGAGGCGAATGACGGAAGGCACATGACTGGAGCAGTAGCTCGGGTTTTGAGCTTAGCTGCTCAAAAGGCCTGATAGCCCGGGAGTCGGCGACTCGGTTTTAGGCTTAGCGCTCGAAGGCACGAGTGCCCGGGAGCCCCCAGCCTTTCAGTTCAAAAGAGCATAAGCATTTCGAGGAGGCGGAATGGCCCGGGAGGTGAAGAGCTGAGGCCAAAATGGCTGGGTTCCACAGAGTTAAACAACTAAAAATGATAGCTGGAGCAGATAGCGTAAGGCCTGACGACCTAGGAGCTAAGCGGCTCAGTTTCGAGATAAACAACTCAAAGGCTGAAATCCTGATAGCCTAGGAGCTGACGGCCTTAGTTTTAGAGCTAAGCTATTTCGGGAGGCGAATAGCCAAAGGCATAACAACCTAGAGCCCGAGCAGCTAAGTTTTGAGCTTGCTTCCTTTCGAAAAGGCTCTGATAGCCTAGGAGCCAAGCCGCTCAGTTTTGAGCTTAAGCGCTCAAAAGGCCTGATAGCCGGGGCCCAGGATGCTTAGTTTGAGAGGCTAAATAGCTTGGGGTAGAATGACGGAGCACAGCGACTGGGACGAACGACTCGGTTTTGAGCTTAAGCGCCCGAAAGGCTTTGTGCTTGAGGCCCCCGGCCAGCTCCCGGTTCAGGCACCGCTGACAAGGAGGTGAGTTGGCGAGAGGCGGAGAGCCCTTGAGCCCAGAATGGCTTTCGGTTCCAGAGTTAAACAACTCGAGGAAGCGGCCGGCCAGGCAGATGGCAGTAAGGCCTGATAGCCTAGGAGCGAGCTATTTCGGTTTGGAGCTGCGCTTTCAGGCCACGATAGCCAGGGCGAAGACTCGATTTTGAGCTTAGCGCTCCAAAGGCACAATAGCTCGGGGCCTTCTGTGTGTTTCGATTTTCAGGCTTAAGCTGCTCAAAGGCCACGATAGCCACGGAGCCCGCGTAGTGTGACACCACGATTTCGGGGTCCAGTTGATGGCTGTCCAACAGAGCACATAATGTCTCACATCATGGATCCGTACATAGTATTAAAAATCAAGCCCACGTCATTGTAAAATTCATCTTACCAAAATTATGTGTTTTACATCACAATAAGTTAATTCTGATTTGTTTTGATTACAAATTATCAAAACTGGAGTCTTTACCTAGATTTTTACAAAATACATAACAAGATATATGTGGCCATTTCTTAAATCTCTAAGAACTCGAATCGTCCCATCCCAATTGAACCTTCGGTGAAATATTTTCCCTGATCGGGTTGAGCAGTACCAATTGATGGAGATATCTGGGTTTCATCCACTGTTCTAATCTCAGTAACATATAGACATTCAAGTCATTCATACAAGTCCACCTCAAATGTCTACATGCTATGGATGAGAATGTGATACACCCATCCCCACATCTCGAGCCCTCACCGACTCCCTCACGCATGCCTAAGCCAAGTGTGAGAAACACTGTTTTCAAAACAAAATGTTTTTGTTCTTAAAAACATAATACCAATTTCCGATAAAATTCTATTGGACAACCCTCCGAGGTGAATTTGTTGGATAATCCTCCGAAATAGTCATTGGAATTACTCTCAGGATGGTATTGGACAACTTTCCAAGGCAATTCTTCGAAAAATCTTCCCATCAAATTCATTTGACAACCATATTTTTCATGTCAATATATTAAGCATGCATATACTAACAGAATTTATACACAATCAGCATGTTATATAACATAAAATTAGCTCACATGGGCTAATAAACAATCCGATAGTCCATCTTGGAACTGCCCAAGGCATCACACCAACAACACAACATGTTATTCAAACATAGTAATAACATATCAACACATACAGTCCACGGTCAGTTTGGGGCTATCCAAGCCGTATAGGGATTTGCGCTTGGTCGAGTTTTTGGAATCGAGATGACGGCCCTCGAGAGCCCCAGAACATCCTAACCATTAAAATGGCTCTTAGCGAAGAATAAATCAACTAGGAGAAAACCCTACCTCTTCAGAGTTTGTAGACCTTCACAAAAATAATTTTACCACATAGCCCTTGCAACATAGACCAACTTCTCCTCTTGCTCTGACAAGAACCAATGGTCCGAACACCATAGATCTTAGAGAGAAGGTAGACTATCTCTCTCTAAACTCTATTTTCTCCCCCCACTCTCGGATACCAGGCCAACAAAGGAGAAGATGATCTTTTTTTTCTCTTCCTTTTACACTATTCCCTTTTGTCACTCTTGGTTTGGCTTTGGGGATAGCTTGACTGTAACCCAATGAAACCCGTTTTGCTAACATCCTTTCCTATTCATGTGACATGTGTCGCAAGGACCATGTAGTAGATGGCCGCTTGTCACACCACTGTATCTCATGTCATGTGTACTTCTCCTGGTGTCATATGGCACACGGCGCGGTGCCTCGAAGACGTGAAATTCCCCATATCTCGAGTGGAAGCGAAATTCGACGTGGTAGCTAGATTCATTGAGGCGATCTCAACGGTGAAGTCCATTTCGTCATCAGGATCTAAAAATTCTAGTTTTGAGTGCAGTTTACCACTAGAAAATTAGAATTTTCTCGGTTTTTTACCGCAGCGACTCGGTTTGGTGGCTTGCTGGCGCGATACGGAGGCGAATAGCTGAAAGCAATGACATCCCGGGAGCGAACAACCGATTTCAAAGGAGATAAACCTTTCAAGGCCTGATAGCCCGGGGAGCGAGTAGCTCAGTTCAAAGGAGCATAACAGCTCGGGAGGCAGAATAGACCAGGAGGCAGAAGAGCCCAAGAGCCAAATAGCTCGGTTTCTAAGAGTTAAACAACTCAAAAGGCGCAACAGCCCAGGAACGAATAGACTAGAAGGTGCAACAACCCAAGAGCGAACAACTCGGTTTCAAAGAGTTAAACAACTCAAAAGGCACAATAGCCTTGGTGAATAGCTCGAAAAGAGTAAACGGCTCGGAAGCGAAGGCTTAAGGGCCAAATAGCTCGGTTCAATAGGCATAAACGACCGGAGAATGCGACATAAATCACCTGGCAGTTCGATCAGCGGTGAAGGTGCTTCAAACCACGTGGAGGAAGAGGTCTTCAAGAACACGAAGACGATCACGAGAGGATGTTTAAGCGCGAGAAGCGACTGGTGAAATGGGTGCGAAAATGTCAGATAGCCATCATTATCACAAGACATCGATGGCGACAAAATACTAATCAAAACCATCCCGAAGCTAGCCCGGTGGAAATCGCACCCGATCGAAACAATTTGGCCCTTGAGCTAAACCCGAAATTTGGGGAAGGCCTTCTTGATTGGTTTAAAATAATGAAAGAACATGCCGAACACAAGCTCAAATGTCGGAGACTACAGGAGATTAAGGAGCAAGCTGGTCTGATTTCTCGACCCTTGATGATGTCCCAATCTGATTTGAATGAGAGCCGATTCACCTTCATATAATCAGCGAAGAGCAGTATTAAAGGGAAAGAACTTGATTTCCTAATTAAATCTCCACCAAGTAAGATATTTTCTAATTATTGCTCATCAATTATTCCTTATTAATACGTTAGCGATGGAAAATAATCCCTCGCCCGATGGAAGAAATATGGTATCATCATCAATTGGAAGTTATTGTGGTCACCCATTATAAATACCGAGGGCTACCCCATGTCATTCAGGTATGCCTGAAATTAGATTCACTGTGATTGATCTTCTTCCACTATAAACAATGACTTAGCCTTCGAGAAGAAGACAGACAACATGATCCCTTTTGTTTCTTATTTTTGGCCCAGAAGCCGGGACATCCGAGTCATCGGGCCAGGCCAGCCAATTCGAGCCAGCTCCCGGCCAGGTTCGGTTGAAAAAGCATCATCACTATTTTCTTTCCTTAGTACTTTTGATTCCAAAGTGGCGCCCTAAGAACGGTGAATGCATGCACCTAGTGGGTACATGCTTAGCTGAATGATACGAGCATTCAATGTTTAAATAGGTAAGGGCATAGGGAGGGAGGGGTCACGGGCTTAAGTTCCAATGAACGATTTACTACAATGTAACTAAAATATTCATTTGTAAAAAAAAATTAGGTACAACGAGCACCAAACAAGAAGAGAAATGGGGAAAAAAAGGAAAGCTGAGAGCAAGATGTTGAGGTGGATACAAATTTTTCTAGTTAAATGATGATAGAATTTATTAGTACATTTAAAGTTGACATCTTGTTTTAATCAGGATAATGCAAGTATACATACAAAAGTTTCCCAAAAAAAAATCTCCTCAAAAAAGGGAATTGGATTGAATCAAGACATATGGTGGGTTTGTTTGTTTGTTTGTTTGTTTTTTTGCTGAAAACATTACTTTCAGACTTCATGCCCTTTGTTTTTCTTTTTTCTTTTTTTAATTTTTTGGTGACTTATTATTTAAAATTTTTTACTTAATAGAAATGTTTTTTTGTATTTAGAAAATGCTAAAAATTTCCAGATTCTTAAAAGAAGAGAATGAGAAAATCATATTTTATAATCCAATTGAAACTCTATGATTGGTTCTCATGCTAATTGAATAAAAGCATTGTATAATTTAAAATTTTGACTTAAAAATGTATTTTCTAAAAAATTTGAATAAAAATTAAAAATTGATTTTTTTTCTTATAATTTTTTTATTTAAAAATTCATTTTCTCAAAATTTTGGACAAATGATAATTTTTTATAGATTATATATAAATTTAAGATATATAATGAGAATGATTTTTTTTTTTTTCCTCATTGGTACTTTATTTTTTTAAATGCTTTTTAAAATTATTATAATAGAATTTTTTATTTATAAATATGCTAAAATGTTATACAAAGCATTATATAAATATTTTCATTTTATTATAAGAATTATCATCATAAAAATAAAAATTTAATTAAACCATTTTTTAATATACTAAGATAATAATTATCAAATTTGTAGGTTTTGTGTCATTTATTATGTTATTAACCTAGATATTATTTCATTTTGTATGATTTTTAACTATTTGTATCTTGGATATATCCATCAATTATAATTTTAAATCAATAATATTATTTTTCCTTTAAAAAAATATAGTAAAATGTTAAGATGATGATTTTTAACTTATAAAAAATAAACAACTTAATACTTAATAGAAATAAAGTATTAGAAAAAATAAACATCTAAATATTAATATTGTTATCCATCACACCTATCTCATATGAGTGACTAGAGTTCAAGTTTCAAAAGCATGACATAAGGAGATGAGGTTTGGATTTGAGTCTTGATGGAACAATTCTTGCATTGTAGTTAAAATAATTACCTATATAAAAAAAACTTATCTTATTAATCACTATTGAGAATAAAATAATAAAAAGTTCTATCAACATGTTAAGTAAAAAGAAAATCCCACCGTAGAGTCCAAGGTTTTTTTTTAATAAAGTATTTTAACAATCCTTGAGATCTCTCCAACGTGTGGGTGGAGTGTTCTCCAAGTGATGGTCACAACTCACTTGAGTGCATCTCTAAAGGGCTCAAGCGCCGCCTAAGGGTGCTCAAAAGCTGGATTATGACAGAGATTCCAAATCTCTCCAATTTAGTTTTTTTTTCCATTCAAAGTTTTAAGTTGGGGATATATGAGCTTTAATCCACTGGATTTTTTTTTCTTATAAATATAAACTTTGAAGACATTTGTCTTTTCGTGCATTAGGTTAAAAAAGAGATTTGCATCTCATCGTTCTTTAAGAGAAGGTTATATCGTTTAATGAGATTTGCATCCTATTGATAGTGGTTTTGTGATTAAGATCATCTTTTCACCTCATAATTTTTATATAGGCATAATTTCTAGGATATTGTATGGATGGTTTTTCACAATTTTTTATTTTATTTTGTATTTTATTGCATTGATTCTAATTTTTATATTCGCTCATCAATTTATCACAAAGAACTCAACACTTAATTCACCCCTTCTAGATGTTTTATAACCAAAATTTTTAATTTTAGTTAGAAAGTGAAGAAGATGGCCCAATGACATATTTGATTATAGTAAATTCTTGAATTTTAAACTGCTTAATGATACACCAATCAAATCATATTTTTTAAATAGACATTTTTAATATTTATAATGCATTCATGGACAGGTTGAACAAATCAACAAATGAAGTGCACAATGACATATTTGATTATAGTAAATTCTTAGTATTAAATTGTAATGATACATAATCAAAATCATATTTTTAAATAGACATTTTTTTTTAATATTTTATAATGCATGTTGAACAAATCAACAATATGAAGTCAGATTCACACCTCTTGCATTCACACAAGATTAAGTCAATATTAATATTTCTTGCAAGTATAATTATACACTACTAAGATTATTGTAGCACCTGATCAAACATAGAAATAATAAATCTATGGTAGTATAGTCATCCCAACTTGTGGATGTGAGAGTCGGTTCCCCTAATAATAGGTTTGTGACATATAATCTATACATACCTAACAACGTCCATTTCTATGCTTACCACAATTGTATGGTGATGATGATGATAATAAGAATATTGAAGTTAGAGGATGCTAGATGATGATGATGGTATTAAGAATACTGACATTTTTCTTAAGAATAACAATAATTTACACTGAAAAATAATAATCGATGATGGAATTATCAATTAGTTGGCTGCTAGGCTGTACAGTCATTTTTCAGTTATTGTTATTAGAACGTAAGCAACAAAATGTTATTGAAAATTACTATATTATAATTGATGCTGATGAAGTTCTTATTAATAGCCCACTTTGGCAATAGTCAATTTTCAATTATTGAAATGTAAATTATTAGAACGTGAAGCACCCAAGATATTGAAAACCATTAGCTAAGGATGTTGCTAGCTGTGGGTGATGGGTAGTGATTGAGGATGCCATAAATTCTGAACACTGATATCTATTCACATTTGTTATTGGATCAATCGTAGCATTCATAATCATTCTCAGAACAACATGAATGTTCTTGTCTACCAAGTTAATCTTCTGATCTGTTCAACTACCATATTTTCATGTCAAACACTTATTTATTTGATTTTATTAATACATTAATGGTAGTCTGTTACACCTAAAGTTTGGTTCGTTTCACATTGAACCAGGATGTATGATAATTTTAAAAGGCTTTTTCTTTTAGATTTATTTTGGTTATGCTTGCTTGGTTTTTGAAAGTACTATGCAAATTAAAAAAAAAACGGTTTCTTATGATTAATTGTTATATGTGTTAAAGATGTATATGGTTGCACTGGTAATCATTAGTTGAGAGATCACACATAATTTAATTTTGGGTTGCTGCTTGAGAGTGATCAGCTTATTTTATACACTCGCACTCTCACACATACAGACGTATATATAAGTTTCAAGATGAGAAAAGAAAAGTTTTGGATGATTTTTCATCCTCTATTTAAATGGTTTTCCATCCTTTAGTAATTGAAATTTTATTGGCTTGTGTGTGTCAGGATGATTGGTATTATTTTGGAGGAATCTTTTGACCGGTGGATGTGAATCAAGTGATCTTGATTTTCTAATGAGTTCTAGCTTTTTATTTTTTATTTTTTATTTTTTTTATACATAAATAGAAACATAAAATCAAAATCCCTAAAAACCATAAAAAAATGAAACAACATCCAGGTTAATATATATCCTAATGAATCGACTCAAAACCTATACATTTGATATTACCATTGGAGTAGAATACTATGATTTAAGTTTTACAGCATATTGACGATCATTGATTTAATTTCTTATCGTTGATCAGATATACTTTGCATAGTTGAATAACCCTCATATAAATAAGCATTCGTCTGCATGACGACCAAATAAACTAAGTGCACAAGGCAGCGACGAATCATACTATACACCAAGACAATGGTTAAAACATGAAAAACAAATGAAAACCTAGATTCTATGGAATAACAACTTTGTTGAGGAAGAAAGTGATAGAAAGAGGTATAATATAGTGATTTTAGGTCAAGGATGATAAAAAAAATCATATTTCCTTACTTAAAAGGAAAAGATGCTAACAGAAAATTAAAAGAGGATACGGTTTTTTTCCTAAGAAGTTCTAGCATGAATCACTAAAATAAATGATGAAAAAACACTTGTCCTTATAACTTTGAAAAATTCATACAACAATCATCTTCAAATGTGAAAACCAATGGTCGTTGTCGAGAATGAATTATTAGTGGATCGAATTGTTTATAAGGGACGGTGTTGTCATATCCAAATATGAATCTATGATAATGACATATGATCAGAAAGGCTTGTTAATGATTAATTTTCAACGAATTGTTTAGCAAAGAGATGTATTATTTAGATATTAATTTGATGATCTGATTTAGATATTAATTTGATTGGATGGATCTTCTTTTAATCATAATTGTAGAATTAGTTAGCTGTAGCCTTCTTTCATGGAAAAAAAATTAATTAGTTTCGAGCTTCAAATTAAGGCACACACAAAACATCGTGTTTGTTGTTATCTTCATCGTCTGACCTTCGGAGTATCAACGACATAATATGTAATTACAAAAAGGGTGATCCGGATACGATGGGTCGGTAGCCTCTCCGATGATTAAGTCAGCAAAAATACGGAGAGGAAGAAGAAGGGAGTTGGCACGGTTGGCATTGCATACCTTCACCTCATGGGGGATCTTCCCAATTTATATGGCTCGGTTCCCAAATCTTTGTTCTTGTTTTAGGAATAAAATCTGTTTTTCCTTATCAAGAATTATCCTTTCGAGAAATAAGGGATAAAATATATTTTTCTTTATCAAAGATTATCCTTTTGAGAAATAAGATATTTGGAAACTAGGAAATCCGTGGATAAATATATTTTTTGTATTATTGATAACGAACATGCCATACGCGATAGGATGGTCAGTTGGGGGACTTGAAATCCTAAACGGGCCGCCATGAAGTGAGTCTTTAACAAGATACCCTGTCTTTCTCATATGGGCTTTAAGATTCTCCCGTCTAGATAGTTCCCGTTTGGTTTAAGTCATCTGGTAAGTGGGCTTGAAATTTGCTGCGTCGGTAGGGGCCCATTGGATAGTGGGTTTAGAACCCAGGTACTCATAATACCCCCCCTTTTCCTCGGTTGAAATTTTGTGCTACTTTAGTCGAGGAAAATACGGTGCTGACAATAATACGGCGGTGGCAAGTAGCACTTTAGGGCAATGAAGTGCGAAGAAAGAAAGAGAAGAAAGGGGAGAAGGTTGGATTGGCAAAACCTGTTGGTACGGGGTTGGAAGGCTTTGTGGATTGGGTAAAATCCAGCCACTTCCAAGGAGATTGATGATAGTCACTTTACATTGATAGAGAGAGTGCGAAGTGCTTAGCTGCCTAGTCATTTTCGATATGTTTAAGGTATTTTGTGGTCATAATTTGAATTTTTTGTAAATTTGCTAAGTGAGTAAATTTCGAAACTCGGAAATTTGTACAAGGTACAATGGCAAACGTGTAAATTTTCAAAATAGGATATGAAGGTCATAGGACAAGAAGATGAGAGGTTAAAGTGAAATAGCATAAATTTGATTTCCAAATAGAAATTAAATGGAAGACTAATGAGTAATAAAAGGGAAAATTAAGTATAAAGGAGGGGCAAAAAATATCTCATTTTGGTCTCCCAGAACAAAGTTCCCAAGTAAAGAGAAGAACAAGAACAGAAGAGAAGCAAAAGAGGACTTCAAGAGAGAGCAAAGGTATGGAATTCTAAAGTTTTGTATGGATTTCCATGGAATTGTATGGATAGTAGCTTGTTCCTAAACCTAGGGTTTTGTTAGGATTTCATCCTAACCCTAGATGTTTTGAAAGTAGGGTTGGTAAAACCCTAAAGTGTACAAGAAGAGTATGGAATCCTCCCTTTGAGGTTGGATTCATGGTTTATTTTCAAGTAATTGAGTTGGGTTTTAAAAAAACCCTAACTAATCTTTATGTTTGGTTTATGTATGGGTTATGACCCATATTAGAGTTGTTTTAGGAGTAATTCATGATAGGTTTTTGAAGTAAGATGGAATAGAGGAAGAGTATGGAAGAAAAGTGAGTGAAAGAAGGAAAATCTACCATTTCTGGGCAGTTTACGCGACTAGTATCGGTACGGAACATGATGATGCAGGTACCAGCGATACATAGACAATCTGGAGTACCATCAGTGATGCAGGTACCCTCCTGAACATGAATGGTTTTAAACGACCCTAGTTTCTTGTATTTTTACATTATTAAGCCTAAATTCATACCCCGATCGTATAGGAACCCTAATATAGGATTAATAAGGGTTCAAACAAGAAAGAAACTAAGTGAAAAATATATCGTACCTTGCCGCCGAGGCGAAGCGAGTTCGATGGGGGCAATTTTAATGCCCTATGATAATAAGACCAAGTAGAAGATATGTAGAACTATATTTATAAATGATATGTTCCAAACATGAACAAGCATATAGATAAGTTGATATATGAACAAATCGATTCATCTGAGTTAAGGTTAAAAGAGATTATTTTATACATGATAACAGTAGTTATTCGTGTATACGAGATATGTTATTATAATATATGAAAGATTATTAATAAAACTGATTGTTTGCTTATGACCGGGTAGATGGATAGATAGACATGCCTATAGGGACACGATCTTTTAACATACGAATCCTACAGTCTCCGAGGAGCCCGAATTTGGGTCGATGACATAGATCCGTTTGGATCGCTATAAGCGGCCCCATTTGGGTGTCTGAGATCAGCATCTCGTACATTGATGAACCACCTTTAGGTATACGGATATAGAACAATGATGGTACCTTCGAACATCGGTTCTCTCCGTATCCACTTACGTAGTATTTGCGGTATGAACATAAAAAGAAAATGAAAGTATGTAAAAGAATGTATAAAGTATATGATATGATATGAGAAGCATAACCTTTGCTATGCGATGATGATATCTGAGTTAAGAGCAAGAAATCGTTATAAAATGACACGAAAAATTATATGAAATATGATAAGAAAAGAAACATGTTATGAAAAGAAAGTACACATGAAATGGATAAATATATGTACACATGTTATATGTGTCATATAAAGATATGCGAGCATTTAAAGTGGGATGATCCCTTGATTGAGGTGCGATACATATGGTAGAATTCCCTCTTAAGCTATAAACAGCACGGAGTGTTTCATCCCGGGTGCAGAAGAGTATAGAAGAGACCGGAAAGCGAGGCAGTCCACATCGGCGGCTAAGGTTAACACATCACTAGTGGTCCACTGGAAGATTTTGGTATAATGTATATGTATTTTTGTTTCTTTTTGTAAACAATGTAAATGTTAAACACTTCCATATATGGAGCTTGTCTATGTATTTTGTATCCTCTATTACAAAATATCGTACAAGTTAAATGTTTAACATTATATGAATGAAAAGCTTAAAGTTTATAAGTTATAGAAAAGCAGGCATCCGGTCGGTTTGAACCCACCCAGTCGGTCGGACTAGGAAGGGGTGTCCTGAGATTAGTGGTATCGAGCCCCAGGGTAGTCACATAAAAAGAGTGTGAGCATGACATGTCTAGTCTTCCTACCAGTTTTGCTACATGGATGTGCGTACAAAAGTGACGAATCTGCTTTCAGTCAATTATTAAACCTCTGGAACCCCTTTATGAGGATTTTACATTTGCATGGGCGTCAGTAAGGCACCATTTCTAAGCTTAGGCTGTAATTCTAAATTTGAAACCTTTGTTGATACTTAGGCACATTGCTAGCGGGCTAAGAGTCATACGGTCTTTTGAAGTGCCGGCAAGCTTAGAGCCACATCGGTCTTTTAAAGTGCACGGAAACTAGAAACATAGTCGGTCTTTTGAAAGTGCAATGAGCTTAGAGCATGATCTGGTCTTTTGAAAGTGTAGCAGGCTGGAGCACGTTTGGTGTTTGAAGTGCCCGACGGGCTAGAGTAGAAGTTTGGCCTTTGGATAGTGTCAGATGGCTTGAAGCCACAAATATGGACTTAAGAAAGGTGCCAGCAGGCTTAGAGCCAAAAGTCTGGCCTTTTGAAAGTGCCAATAGGCTTAGAGCCAAAAGCCCGACCTTTAAAAAGTGTCAGCAGGCTTAGAGCCACAAGTCTGGCCTTAAGAAAGGGCCAGCAAGCTTAGAGCCATAAGTGTAGCCTTTAGAAAGTGTTAGCTAGCTTAGAGCGATCGGCCTTTGAAGTGCCAGCAGGGTTTAGAGCCATAAGTCGGCTAAAATTGGAGTTGTAGAGGTCGGTCGGTGATTGAAACTTAACATCAAGTTCATAGATGCAACTACAACTTCTATGAAGGACACGAGTCCAAAGTACCTTATTTTCCCAACCAAAAACCAATCCAAAAATCCGACCAGTGTACAAAATCAAAATCGGGCAGCATTCCCTTATTCCAAAATTTGGTCAATCAACCCCTTAGGGAAAAAACACAACCACACAGCCCTTAGGGTGGAAAATAAACCAAAGAGGAAAAATCCATACCTCTTCGAGCGTAGCCCTCGTCGCGTAGACGAACTTTACTCCTTGGTTCGACAAATTCTGACTGTCAAAACACCATAGATCGGAGGAAAGAGCGCGTTCTCCTTCATCTCCTTATTTCTCTCCTTTCTCTCTTTCTTTTCTCTTCACTTGAACTGATTTCCTCCCCCCCCCCCACAATTATCTCTCACTTTGCATAAACTTGACACATGGCTATTCTCAAGCCATGTGTCACTCACATGGCATGTGTCCTACCATGTGTCACTATGACACCACTTAATCAAGTCAAGTGTCACTTATTGCCCATGCACCATGCCATGTGTCACATGACATGTGCCATCATGCCATGTGTTACCTGACACCCGTTGCCTCGAAAAACGTGAAATTTCGACTATCTCGGAATTCAACGAAATTCGCCTGGGTAACTACATTTTGTGAGACGAATGTAGTGGTGTTTTCCATTTTGTCATTCAAGATCTAGAAAATTTATAGGGTTTCAACTTGTATTGTAGCGACAAATTTTTGTTTTGCCCTTTTTTAGAAAAAAAATTCAATTTTTTCCTAGGTTTTACAGACGCTATGTTGTAATGACAGCTTCTATTTATGGTGACTTATTATAAACGTCACCATATACTTTTTTTCTTGTAGTGCTTCCCCTTCGGCAAGAATAACCTGGTGGAATACTCGTATAGATTTCCTCATTAAGATCTCCATGGAGGAACACATTTGTCACATCAAGTTGAGTGAGAGACCATCGTACTGAAAATGGCAGCCAAAGAGAGCAAAAGTTTCATAGTAACTAGTTTAGATATAGGAGAAAAAATATTTAGAAAATCAATGCATTCCTTTTGTGTATAGCTTTGTGCTACAAGGTGAGCTTTGTATCGCTCCACGGTGCCATCAACTTTATACTTTATTTTATACACCCATTTACATCCAACGGGTTGCTTTCCTAAAGAAAGAGCAACAAGTGATCAAGTATCATTGCTCTCTAAATCTTGCAACTCAATATCCATAGCATCTTGCCATACCTGAGACTCAACAGCTTGTGAAAACGTTTGTAGCTATGTTGGAGTGTTGATTGCTAAAGTAAAAGCATGATGAGGCTTGGAGAGTTTATGGTTGCTTAGAAAATAAGAGATGGGATATAGACAAGCTAGAGTAGAGGAACCAGACAAGTTGGATGATTGGTTTGTAGTTGAATAACGATTAATGATAGGTCTGATCATTAAATTGTAGGCGAAAATAGTTACTCTTGGGTGAAGCAGATTGCAAACAGGAATAAAACTTCTCTCCTCCCATTCATCCTTTCTTCTTCTCTTTTAAACTACAGTACAAACCAAAACAAACTAACAAAGGTAATGGCTGAGTCTTTAGGAGACCAGTCATATTTACCATAAAAGTTAAACACATACCCATAATATACGTAAATATTTGTGCAATACAAATATAATATAAGTTGCCTAAATAGTTCGAATAGATCTTGCATGGGCCTTGGTGAGTATTATCCTAGATACTTGGATTGGGCTTGGAGACCAGTGGAGCTTCGGGCTTATCAATGCCCGCAATGAGGATGCTTGTCCTCAGCTCAATTAGAAGATTGTTGTCTGAAGCATCTCTGTAGCTTCCAGTTTGCGTGATGTTTATGGTTCTCGGCAGTCCACCCGGAGTCAATGCAAGCAATATGATTTTTAGCTCTTTATCATGACCTCCTCACTACTAGTTGGCTCTTAGTATCACGCCACACGTATATTTTCCATCATGTGGTGTATACCCTTCCGATATCAAAGTTGGGGTGCTTGACACTTGTGTCGAGGGGTGAATCTTTAGATTTAATTGAGCGTAAACCACGAGCTCTTCTCTTTTGCATTTCATCCCATGATAAGCGTTTAACCAGGCTTGTGTTGAATTCTTACTAGCGAACGAGTTGGTATAGTGAGTGGAGTTCGTGTGAGTGCTTGGTTGTAAACCATCTCGTTGTATGATCTGATCATCTCTCATTCGAGCTAAGCGGTAGCTTTCTTAACTAGCAGAGGTTGAACATTCTAATACCATGCAATTTCGGGTTTTAAATCACCCATGAACGTCCCTACAAGAGCCTTTTGTGTCCGTCTCGCTCGGTTCTCGGAGTACGTTCAAACTCGATAACCCACCGATGCGTAATTTGCTTGACTCGAGATAATGTCGTCGAGAGTCTTACGCATCGGTGGTAAGTCGAGCTCTAAGTTCATATTCAAAGCTTCCCACGTGATGGTCCTTTTCTCTTCATCGAGTGCCCCTTCAGAAGCCATTGCATTAAGTGATTCGCTGCTCCTCCAGACGAAAGGAAACCAGCGTACCTTACGGTCTTGTGATCTCTGGAACTCAAATCTTGATTCACACGGTTTAAGCCCGTTCCCGGTCGGGTCGTCTCAAAAAAATATGGGAAATTCAAGCCGCGATCTTAGGAAAGGGTTTGTTGTTATCGGCCCCAGTGTCTCTGTTAGTTCGACTGCCCTTCGATTATAATTGTTGTTGTGACTTAGTGACGCGGCTTGAAAGTAAAGCCTCCGGATAACTAGCGATAGTGTCTTCTAACATTAAATCTTATCGAGTTATCCTAGCCTCCATCTCTGCATCCATCTTGGACTCTACGAGTCCGCCTCCAGTTCTCTTATTCTCTCTTTGTTAGTTGCCATTTAAGCCTTGCTCAAATACCAATGATAGGTCGGTCGATATGAAATTGTAAGGCGAAAATAGTTCTCTTAGGTGAAGCAGACCACGAAACAGAGATAAAACTTCTTTCCTCCATTCATCCTTTTCTTCTTCTCTTTTAAACTACAGTACAAACGAAATAAACTAACAAGGTAATGGTCGAGTCTTTAGGAGACCAGGTCACCTACCCGCAGTTAAACACATACCCATATACGTAAATAACTGCATTTTAATCTGAATATAATATAAAAATTTACTAAATAGTTCGAATAGATGCGCATGGGCCTTGGCTGAGTATTATCCTAGATACTTAGGATTGGGCTTGGAGACCCGAGTGGAGCTTCCAGGCTTATCACAGTGATAATCTGATAGATAAGTTGGGCGTTTGGTAATACGGAGTGGATGACAGGTGGGCTGTAAAGTTTGGTTTCTATTATCATTAAAGGTTGAGAAGGAAGTGTAGTGACGGACTCAATGGGACAAGGTATAACACGATTAACAAAAAGATCAAAATGTTCATTATCAAGGTGGACTAATCAAATGGAAAAATCGATTCATGAAAGACAACATTTTTAGTGATATAAATTTTATTGCTTTCCAAATCAAGTAATTTGTACCCTTTGTATCCAAAAGGATAACAAAGAAAAACTTGATCTGTGGTGGTGATCCATGTGATGGAGATGAATTCGTAGCAATTGTAGCCTTTGATGAGCATTTAGGGTTTTGGGTGATTTATGTAAAACTCTTAGACAGAGAAGTGTTAAACAAAAGAGAGCCTAATAGAATTGGTTGAGCCATTTGATTTGAATGGGCCTTGGATTTGCGCTTGTACCCCGAGGGTATCCATGAATTACGTAACACTTGCAATGAGGTGTCTACCAGCCCACAATGGAATTTTCGGAATTAAGTCTCACCTCATTGTTCGAAGAAAGGCATTTGCAATGGAAGGAGTCGATAAGTTGGTGATGAAGGGTCCTGCGACGATATGCAGCGAGAATGGTCGAACGATAGAACAAATATATGTAAAGCGAGCATGCTCGGAGTCTTTCTGATTCGGCTCCACTCATGAAAGCAGAAAGGTCTCTCATGAAACAGAAAAGGTATACACATCTGCAAAATATTCTAACTAACATATTCTAGAATAGTCCATTACTGGAAAAAATAAAAATAAAAGAGATAAGTTGCAGTGTTGTAATAGTGTGGGTTGGTGGATTATGGCCCATTCTTGGGATTTGAAGAATGCGATTTCCCCATAGCAATCATGGTTCAAGTCGCGGTATCGGTCATCGACTCGGATTTGTCCTAGAGGCGATATCGGTCACGATGTATCGATCGTGTCGGCCCGTCATAAATAAGATGATTAAAATACCTAAAATTATTAAAATTTTATATAAATCATTAGAAATATATATATATATATATATATATATATATATATATATATATATATATATATATATATATATATATATAGTAAGTAAACTAAGAATTTAATAAAATAATTTTTATATTTAAAATTGGGGGTTGGAAGGCTTCAACATGGAAAATATAGTCTTTAGGTCCAAAACGACGTAGTTTTAGCCTTTCTAGGGCTAAAACGACGTTGTTTTAGCCATCATATTTTTTTTTTAAATTCAAAACACTAATCAAAACGGCGTCGTTTTGGTAATGCAGGACAAAAACGGCGTCGGATTAACGTCGTTTTGATTTGTATTAAAAAATAAAATAAAGCCAAACCTCTTCCTACATTCTTTGATCGATAGAAGCGAAAATGAAAAAATGAAGAGGAAGAACGAGAGGAAGAAAAGGAAGAAGAAGAAGAGGAGGGAGACGTACCTACTCCAAGGCGTCGGCGATTTTCTCTTCTCCCTCAGTTCTCCCGTCTTCTTCGGCTCCAGTTCTAGTTCTGCTCGGCAACTGTTGGACTTCCTCTTCTCAGGTTCTCTTTTGAAATTTGAACAGAAATCTCAGATTTCTGAAAAAAAAAATGGTTTTTTATTTTGTTGTGATGGGTAAAAACAGATTTTTGGTACTTTTGAAGAGAAATCTTAGATTTCTGTAAAAAGAGTTTTTTGTTGCTCTGATTTACGTAAAAAATGGTTTTTGTTATGATGGGTAAGCAGTTGAGAAGGTAGGGAATCGGTTTTCATTCTCAAAGAAGGCCTGGGTTGCCGAGTTAACTCGGGAATCTTGGCGAATCATTCGAGTTTAATGATTTAGTACCGAGGTTTGTGATGGTACGCATTATCGATATCGGACTGGTGCGACCGCCCTCAGGCGTTTATGACTCGGCCAGTCGTGCCCAGGACTCAGCCAGGATTTTTCGAACCACGATGTGATATGGCTCTCCATATCTTTGTTTTTCTAATAGAAACACTTGGATCAGATAATGTACCAACACCACTATCAATTACATATTTGAGGCGTCAAGTTTATGAATTCAAAAGCGAAGATGAACAACCATATTTTGTAATCAAGAAGAAAGCTGTCATGTGAGTGTTCGATTACTTTTACCTCTTGTAATTAAGTAACTGTACTGATGCCCTTTTTTCTCTGTTTGAACTGTTATTGATCCTTTGTTCTTTTGGATTTACTAAAACAGTGGGAATTTATGTTACATCATACAAACTAGCAGTAGTGAATGTTCCAAGTACATTATAATCTTTTTTCTATATATCCTCCCAACATAAGCAGTGGTATCTGACAGGCTTGTAAGTTTTAAAAGTTTCCTGTGTCAAATTACAAAAGAGTAAAAGTGGCATAACCAGAAAGAACCACAACACGCAAGGCCTATCAAAATCGGTGCAGTATTTTCATGGCAAGAGCAGCACATCTGAATACAAGAACGCAGTACTCTTGAAATTCATTTAGATTCAGAACCGACATCCACTAGGAAAAAAAAAATGTTTCTGAGGATGGACCATAAATACATTATAGAGTTCAATGAACAAGAAAAAAACAGGACAAGCTCATATAAAGTATATGAAAACGTTAACTATCAAATGAATTCCTAAAATTAAGACAAAGAGAAGATATTGCCCATTATAAAGATGATGCAACTTTATTTAGAAAAGTTGATAAATAAAGTCAATTTACCAATAAACTATCCAAATGACTTGTTATATAGAATTGATGTAATACAATCAGATTACAGTGTTAATAATCATTTTCTAGAACATTCTCCATGCTCAATTGCACGGGTTGGAACAAAATTCTGCCTGCGGTATCGTTCAAGAAAGTCAACTAACTGTTCCAAAGCCTATCTGGAGCTTGCTAATGTTAGACCTGTGGCATCACATACGTATCAATAGCTCAACTTTTATGTATCGAAGTAAACATGCATACATGTAATTGGAATCTAATAGTAAGTATTGCATTATTGCTAATGCAAATCAAGAAAGCAGGACTAATACTTGGCCAAAAATTACTAGGCTGGCTTGATTGAAACCATATCCAAGTAATTAATTACAGAATAAAAACATATATACACACCAAAAACCATCCAGCAGGGTAGAGAGTTCAGGCTTACCTTTTGACATATATATGAATTCCACCTTTTTACCCACTATCCTGAAACAATTTGATAACCAATATATTGAGGGGTCCAA
Source organism: Tetrastigma voinierianum (assembly GCA_016808115.1). Classification (NCBI taxonomy): domain Eukaryota; kingdom Viridiplantae; phylum Streptophyta; class Magnoliopsida; order Vitales; family Vitaceae; genus Tetrastigma; species Tetrastigma voinierianum. The sequence continues at coordinate 181,049 of JAEQBH010002330.1, read as the reverse complement.
CAAAATTGGTAAATGAAGGGATCCAAAAAAGTAGATAGGTGATGGTAGTTACCGCGTCAAACCCCAAAAAGAAACTTTGGTTTTGTGGAACACGAACTGAACCAGTAATGAGGTAACCCGGGTAGACGAAATTTTTACCTCTACCAAATTTAGCAGCTCATTAAGTCCAAAGATCTCTGTTTTGAAATGAAACTGTAGCTGCATAAGCCATGGCAACGCACCTTCCAATATATTCAACAAGACCAATTAGCTCGACCCCGAGTTGAAGTATTTTTGAGTCGAGGAAACCCATTTGCGATACATGCATTTCCTTTCGGATATGATCCAGCCCATAGTCGAGTCAACATTTTGGTAGCTTCTCCAAAATGGGCATGGATCACAATCCCACAGCCTACACGCTTCCAATGTCAATTGAGAAGATTTGAAGTGAAAGTTTCGAGTCCATTTTGCATACGTCTCTTTTATGTCCAACTTATAGAGATGGGGTCAAGAGCTCATGGCAAGGGATGGAATGCTAGACTCATCTGATGCCTTGAGGTACAAGGATTTAAGACTACTATGTAGCAGCAATGGGTTGAAAACTCAACCCCTTCTACCAGCTCACATCTTCCTTCTATTTTAAACTTCTCAAGACAAGTTAACTTGCCGAATTGTTCCAATCACTTGGTTGAAGGTTATGCGATAAATTTGAAGATTTTGGACCGTATCAATTTTCAATGGATCGTCTTCTTGCTCCTCAATGTAAGATATCTCATGTTTGTAATCTTCCAAATGACATCGGCTTTCGTTTAAGATTATTTATATCCAAAGTACGCCAAATTCCTTAAGTTGCACATAGATAGTGGAAGCATTTTAGTCATTGTGTCTTAATCAGTACCTTAAATGTATCGAGTTCTGATTACACTTGGTACATTTTCGATTCCTAGACCTCCAAATCTAGCACTCTAAGCACTTTGAAGCTGTGACGCCCCAATCCCGGGGTGTCCGTTGACAACCCGTCAACCCGCGGAAATCTACATGTCTCATGTCATGAGGCACGTACATGTGCAAAAATGGCCACTTTGGCCACCCACATCCCTACTCATAAAAATGTACATTTGCCACAAAAAAGCATTTATTTACAATTGTATTTAGTACAATTTATACAAAACTTAGGTCTCTTGCCCGAAGAATTTTACAAAAAACAAAATACAGAGATAAGGCGGTTGGCCATTTCTTAGCTTCTAAGGTCCCAGAATGCGTTCATCCCCAATGGCGTCTTGATTTTCCTAAAAAATAGTCCCACGACGGGGTGAGCAAAGCCCAGTAGAGGAATTTTTCAACTTGGGTTACTCCCCACCTAAGTGCAATGCAATGGCACACCAAACATACAACTCATGCTAATATATCACTCATGCATATATTAACAATTTAAATCTCATACATCTGTGTGGGTTTATAATAATAACATAAACTTAGCTCCACATGGGCTAAGGCTGTCCGTGATTCGTCTTGGAACGACCCACAATTTCACAATCAACATGTTATTCACCCATGGCAACAACACACATCACACAAATCCACCTGAAGCGGTCAGGTGGGTTCATCGAACCACACCAGGATTTATTCGTTCGAGTCCAATCTTTGGGCAGGGAAATCCACGGCGATCCGCAGGCCTCTCAGCAAATCCCCCGCGTTACAAGACCCTTAAGCAAAAAGTAAAGCAGTAGGAAAAAAACCACACCTTCTCGGAGTTTGTGTCGACTCTAAGCAGGAATCCACACGTTGTCTCATCTTAGGTAATAGGGGGCGCTCTCCTCCTTGTCGTGAAGAATCAGAGCGGTCGGATCGGCTACAAACCTAGAGAGAAGAAGAGGCTCTACCACGAAAATGAATCAGGCACTCACTTGGATCTTTTCTTTTCTTACTCACTACGTTTCCCTTTTGATTTTGTTTCTTTTCCCATTTCTCTTTCTTTTTCTCTTACATTTTCTCCCTTTCTCCCCATTTCTCCTCATTTCTCCCTTTCTCTTTTCCTTCTCTCCTCCTTTTGGAGCACATCCATCCGGTGAAAGGAGGAAATTTATCTGCACCCCATCCTAACCACTTGTGTGGCTATCGATTTCTTTCATTTCTTTTATTTCTTAATTCTCTTTTATGACATCATGCTGCTACGTGGCTCAATGTAGTATGGGATGCATTCCCACACATGGCTAATTGTGAGCCATTCTTTCCATGCCAAGTGTCACTCTCTTGGTGTGGCATGTGGCATCACATAACCTTGCCATTTGTCATCCGACACATCACGCCTCGAAAAACGTGTAATCCCAACCACCTCGGAATCCAACGAAATTCGACGTGATAGCTAGATTTCGCGAGACGATTCTAACGGTGAAGTAAGTTTAGATCAAACTAAGTCTAGAATTCCGGATTTTTGACCGAAATTACCATTTTATCCTTCCTTAGGAAATCTGGATTTTCCGGGGTCTCACAGAAGCATTTGGTAATGAAATCTAGTTGTGATATTCGACAAATTCTCCCCAAATTGAAAAATAAGAGAGAACGAAGGTATGGAGTGGAGTAGTGTTCAATGGAAGCATACCTCTCAAAATCGAATAAATACTTTGTAGTCGACGAGTTTTGATGAAAATAGAAAGAGAAGAACTAGTGGAGGGAGGGAGATGAGAATCTAGCAATATTAGTTCAAAGTTGTGCTCTTTTGCCTTTTTTTTCAATAGCCAACTCGTGATGGTCATGAACCCGCATTCCATAAATCTCTTTAACACTGCTTCACCACTTCAATCAAGTTTCTATCGGGATTAACCTGCTCAAGTAAATCTCGCCCATGTCTTTCATGCTTCGGTCGATTCACGCAACACAAACCTTCAAAGAATCCACACAAAAGGAGTAGTTTTCGTGAGATGACATAATCTTCTCGGGAAGAGGCTTAAGTGAAGAAAGCATGGCTTCGTAAGAGGGCAAATCGATGTAGCTCAAGTTTAGTGACCGTCATTACTCCCGTTTGGGAGCCTTTAGCAAGGTATGCACCATGTTATCATGTACCTTCTTCCATTCTATATGTGACATATTCTTCGACAACGCACTCCCAAGAATACGATTGCCAACCCAGAACCGTTACATTTATCAACCATCTTTCCCTAAGTTCCTTCAAATCCCAGAAATAGCTCATCAATATCAAGGAAAGCCTTCCGACCTTAACAAGTCCCAAATTTCTTTGTTTGAAAGAAGTCGTGATTTCATGGGAATAGAACGAACATCCGCATGTGAAGCTACTTTATATCGAAGTTAGAGTAGTATCTCTACGTTCTCGCTCCCATCAGGAACACACTTCCAAGGCAATCGTGGTCATCACGGGCTTTTCAGAAGACAACCCAATCGGCGGCCCACATCCGTAACTATCAAATATCCGTTGTTATCCTTCTCGATGTTCATGAAGGAAAGCCCCCAACTCATGCTCTGCAATTTCTCCATCATCTCTACTGCTTCTTGTGGATATGCAGATCTGCTGATAATTTGTATATAAACGTCTCTCTGTGTCTACAATCTGGGACACATGTCTGCATTACCGACAACTGAAAGTGTTTTAGAACTTGTGTATGATTATAGACTTTCTTAAAGAAGGGTTGTTTTGCTAATGCTACCCATTCCCACTAGGGAAATCACGCTACGCCTGGGTTCTACCGATCTGTCTACAAGCTTATCCGCTTCCATTTTCCAGCCCACAACAACATGTTCTTCAAGATGAGGGAAGGACCGTCTCGCATCCCGCAAGATCTCAGCCGAATCCGCCATGCTCGTTCCTTCCCCAATATTTTTATTCCAAGTGCTTCCCGTCATTCAGATGTCTGGAGGCCAAGTTGATGGTTTCAACTTTCTTTGCCAACCTTATAGTCAAGCCAGGAACACAACACGGGTGAAGATCGCTGACCGGCATCGAGAAGAGGCCGGCGATATCCCTGCATCATAAAATGCCTTCCCGGGACTTCAAAACCCGCCACGCACTTCTGGGTCTCTTCGCTTCTTGTCTACCTTCCAAGAAGCACCGCATCGCCTTAGATCTTTGTGAAGCTTGCTCGACTCTGGGTCCGCGCACACCTCGAAGAAACTTCGTCACCAAGATCTCACCTATCCTCTCGACAAGAAAGGAAACAAGAGCCTCTCGTCGCCATTAATGTAAATGCTCTCTCTCTACAATTTCGTGTACACTTTCCTCTTGATACTAACACTGAGATTCCTTCAAATACCTTGCCTCGCGTTTATAATTACTTGTTCTTCCATTAATGCATTTAGGGAATTAGAAAAATTATCGTAATGTTCAAACCCTTCAATCGGCTGGATGTAAACTCCTACGAAGTCAGAATCGGAGGTGACCACCAAGTCCAATAGTGTTACATCTGATACAAGGATTACAGAGAGAAAGTAAAGACTGCGAGAAAGACCATTACAAGAACAAAACCCGAACCAATTAATACGAAATGCCGAGTCTCAAAGGAAATACCACGATCTCCTTAAACAGACTGTTGCTCCATGGTGCTCCTGAGAAGTCACTTCGACGCTTCATTTCCCAAGATACAATCCGCGATACGCAGCACTTCAACACCTAGACACCGGCTCTCCACGGAATTGAAACTCTGTCCGAGGCTATCACCCAAACACCACACTCATTGATAAACTCAAAACCAAAAAAAAAAACCTCTTTTTTCTTAATAAGGAAGTCTCACCTTTATAGCCAAAGGTGACCCTAACATTCAAAGAAACCACCGCCAGTGCTTCGCATCGACTCCCCGCCTCTTTGACTCTCAAGGAGTAAATGACAATGAATGTCATTTATTCCAACACTCACTTGACTCAAGGAAAGTAAATGATCAATAATGTTTGGTTTATTCAAAGCAATCCCCACATGAATGATATACATTTCATGACCAAAGTAAAGATCCTAAAAAGACCGGGTGATAGATTCATCAAGAAACCCGCATAGAGAGGTAGGTGTTGAACTTTTGAACCTTCCCTTGTAAAATATGTTTACTCTACTCTTCAACTAAACAAGAGACATGATGTCCTTGAACCATTCATTATCGGTGTAGACTTAATTTACATATTCCATTACTTATAATCTTCCTAACATATTTCATTCACTTTATATCCATTTTTGCCACGGACATGCGCCGGTTCCCGTGAAGAGTTTAATAGGAATCGTGCCTCATTCAATTCCCTCCTGCTGCCCCACTTCACTCTTACATAGGTGATCTCTCAGAATTAAGAGTAGCTCATGTTACTCTTCAATGCTTAGAGATCATTAAAAGTATAGCTTAACCCTTCTTATGAGCATCACTGCTCATCATAGGAATGGACACGATAATATCCCCACGTTGATTGTATCAAATCTTACAATTTTGGTTGGGTCTCCTTGAACCTAGATCTCGGGATCTCCACGCCTAGGTCGGGTATCCATTGCATCGACTTATTCTTTTACTCAAGTTTTAGTCCCATTCCCTTCGATGACTTTTCAACCAACTGCTTAACCCTTCGTTAGCGAACTAATAATGTTTTCCTTGGGATTTTACATAATCTATGTGAGATAACCCCAATGAGAGTTGTTGTTTAATGGTATTGTGTCTACGACTACATGCTGATTTCCTTTACCATTATACATGATCAAGCTTTGTGCTCTACCAATAGCAGATCGACTGTCAAATGTATGCATATCGAGGCACCGGCTTTGGCCACCTCGAATGTCCTTCTGTGAAGTGGCATAGCCATTCCGGGCCTTCCCCACATTCGCTCAGTGCTATAAACTCGCATTCCACGGATCCACACAACTCGCCCTGCTTTAAGGATTTGATGATACCGTTGCACCTCCCAACAAAGACATAACCACTATGGGATTTTGAGTCTTTAACATTAGATATCCAATTAGCATCAATCAGAACCTTCAAGTACAAAGAGATATCTTGTGTAAATATACACTCATAGTCACGAGTGAATCGTATATTTTAATACTCTATTATTCTCGCTTAACGATAGCTCCATTTGCAGGTACTACCAATATGAACTACATAGGCTATGTCCGTCTGGTAGCCAACTCATTAAGTACATTAGACTCCCTATCACCCTAGAGTATTCTCACTGAGCAACTCTCTCCTTTTATTCTTGGAAAAGTGTAGAGTTACATCTAATGGCGTTCAAGATACGCATTTTATCCTTAATAAACTTCCCAAGAATATCAAGCCAACATAGTGTGACTGACGAAGACGAGTCCATCTCGATGTCTTTGATTTTTATCTCAAAATAACATCACAAGTCCCATGTCTTTCATGTCAGAACTAATTCAACATGTTCTCGTAGATGTAATCATCTTATCACTCACCGACAATCAGCATGTCATCTACGCACAAACATACAATGACATAGCTATGTTCATCATCTTCGACATAGACACACTTGTCAAGACCATCGATTTTGAATCCATGTGACAACATAACGTTGTCAATTTCTCATGCCATCGCTCTAAGCCGCTTTAATCCATACAAGGATTTCACCAATCTACGTAATTTTCATTTCTGCCCCTGAAGGTAAAACTTCTCAAAGTTGTTCCATGTAGATTTCTTCATTCAAATCTCCATTTAAGAAGGTCAGTTCATATCCATTTGATGTACCTCAAGATCTTTTAGTGCAAGAATTTAAGCACCATCCTTATGGAGTTTATTCTCACAAGAGAACACGTGTCAAAATAATCCGTAATTTCGGGCCACGATAGCCTTGATCACAAGTCTTGCCTTTGTATTTGTCTATCGATCCGTCTACTTTCCGCTTCCTCTTAAAATCCACTTGGAACTTAGAGGTTTACAACCCGATGGAAGATCTTACTTCACTCCTAAGTATGGTTAGCGCAAAGATGGAGTCAATTTCACTTTTAATTGCCTCTTTCCACATGAGACTCTCCGTAGAGTTCACTACCTTTATAAAGCCTGAGGTTCCCCCACGGCATGTATGTCGAAAAATATGGACCAAATGATTTTCCGTCTCTCGCTCCTTGGCCGCGCCTCCCTGCCCCACCCTCTCCACGTATCTTCATCCTAACTATTTTCATGAATAGTCTCCTAAATTTGTTTTGGATGTGAATTAGGCTTTTCTCGGATCCGTATGGAAACACATCCTCAAAGAATGATGCATTCTCGATTCCATTATCGGTTCCGTGACATCGATATGACTCATAAACAAGAAATCGATAAGCAAAGACTGCTAGCGTGCATAACCAATGAAAATGCAATCAATAGCTTTAGGTCCTATTCTCACCTTTAGCGAGGAATCGCCACTTTAAATCGCACATCCCCACACTTGCAAGTATTCGTAGACGGGCTTCATTCCTTTCCATAACTCATATGGAGTCTTTTCTTCTTTCTTTTTAGGTACCTTATTTAGAAGGTAATTAGCGTATAAATGGCTTCTCCCCACATGTTTTCAGGGTGTATCAGAACTTATCAAGACGTATTCATCATTTCCTTTTAGAGTGCGACATTTTTCCGTCAACCACTCCATTGACAGGGCGACAAGGTGCTGTGGTTTCATGTATAATCCCATGTCGAAAGCACAAAGGTCAACAAATGGCGACATTCATACTTCCACCCTCGATCACTTCAAGACTTTAATTTTCCTATCGAGTTGATTCTCAACTGCTTGTAGAGAACAAATTTCTATCGCCACCCTTACTTTTAAGTAAGTACAATATAACAAGATTCTGGTGCTATCATCCACAAAGGTAATAAAATATCTTATTACCACCTCGCTTCACGATGGAGTCAAATCACATATAACACTACGGATTAAGTCAAGAGGTTCAAGCAGGTCTTTCAATACTTTGAAAAGATGACCTCGTTAGTTTCTTACCAACACAAGTTTCTCACAATTTGCTTTGCATCAATTTGGAAAGTTGGTATATGATTTAAGTTGATTAATTTACGCAATGTATCATATCCACATGTCCTAATCCCATGCCATAGATTAGATGACTCAAGAATATAAGGTAAGAACTAGCTTTTATTCATTTCTGACTTAATGATAGTCATTATATTAAGCTTCCACATACCGCCACTCATATACCCTTTTCCGACATACATTTCGCTCTTTGATAGAACAAATTTATCGGACTTAAACACCAACCGAAATCCATGACTATTCAGCAAAGAACCAAACACCAAGTTTTTGTGAATTTCAGGTACATATAACACATTTGTTAGAGCGCCTTCTTCCCATAAGTCATCTTCTGACCACCTCGCTCGCCTCTTTGATATCCGGGCGGGCAGAAGTTCTAATGAACACCTTTTCTCCGCCCCACCGTCTAAAGGTGGAGAACATCATCTTATCGTAACTTAAGTACGGCGGGTAAAGCACTGTCAATCCACCATTCCTCGATTTGATCCCACCAAGTTCACTCTCGCAGATCACCAGCTGAGGTCAATTTCGCATTAATATCCTGAGATGTCGCCAACCACATCGCTTCTCGAGTTTGTTTCTCTTCGTAAGTCTCGCAATCGAAGATTTCCGCGACTCGCTTCCCACAACAAGCATTTCCGATGAATTTATTCAACACTCCCTCGTCCCACTTAAAGTGCCTTTTCCTTTGTTGTTGCCTTTTCAACTCGAACTCGACCATGTTCCACAAAGTCGGGCCTTAGCCTCATCGATCAGGTGCCACTTCTCTCGCATCCTTTTACTTTCTTCTCTTCTCGGCGAAGTCGAATAACTAGATCTTCGATGCTCATCTCCTCTCTCTTATGTCTGGTGTGTTCAAGTCTTCTGCCAGGAGGCGCTTCTCAATAATAGCCGCAACTTGAAAAGCTTCGCTCAACATCATTCCCCGCATGAATCTCATGGAGGATTACTAAGTTCTTGGACTGACCGACCACGCCTTAATCTACCATTTTATAATCGAGGAATCAGCCCACAACGAACTTTTTGGTCCCTATGATCCTCGCTTTTATATTTCGGTTCAGTGAATCCCATAGCTCCTCGTCGTTTTCTTATCCGTATACACATCAGAGTAGAGAATCGCTAAAGCATTCATGACGTAGTTCCCGTATAGAAAGTCGAATGTTTCCAAGCATCCACAAAGACTAATGACTCGATATCGCGCTCTATCTGGAAGCCGAGTTTCTTCCATTAAGAATCTCGCAAGATTCAAGGTGGTCAAATAGAACAAAGATTTTGGCGCCACCTTTTGAAATTAAGTCTACTGAATTTCTCTAGTTTTTCTCCAGGTGAGTATTTAGATAGCAACTGTAGTAGGCATCACTCTGCTTTTCAGGTCACAAAGAGGGGCCGTCACTGAAAGCGCATGCAAGGGGGGAACTATGGTGTCTGAACCAATATCCATTTCTCTGCAAAATTATAGAAAATTGATCAATTTCTATTCCCAAACCAATTCGCAGAATAATTGGAATTAACACGTAACAAAGTATTCCCAGGAAAGACAGACAGAACTTCTCTATTTTGTAGTTTCCAAATTCCTAAGACCACAAAGGAATTAGCACAAACTCACAAAGTGAGTATCAGGTTTTGCACTTAAAAGACTTTTCTCCTTATCATATATTCCTCGTGAAGAAATATCACAACAAAGCATGTGGTTTATCAGATGAGTTTCGTCTGTACCAAGGTCTGAAGTTCCATTCCCTCCTTTGTATATTTTTTTTCTTTCCAAAATTTTTTTCTGGTGACTTCTTCTTCTCCGACCAACCAACTCTGTTTTTTTTTTCTTTTTTTTTCAAGAACAATCTGTTTTAAGTTTGTTACATCTGATACAAGGATTACAGAAAGTAAAGACTCGCGAAAGACCATTACAAGAACAAAACCCTAAACCACTAATACTAAATGCCAGCCCCGTGAGCCACGATCTCCTGTGGTCGCATTCGTTGTCTCCCCGGGTGCTCTGAGAAGCCACTCGACGCCCGTTTCCCGTGATGCCAACGGCGCGCATGCAAGACTCAAGACTCCGTATTAATCGTCCGAACTCGAAATCCCATCCGAGGCTATCACCCAAACACCGCCACCCCTTGGATAACCCAAAACCAAAAAAAAAAACCTCTTTTTTCTCGAGTTGAAGGAAGTCTCACCTTTATAAAGCAAAGGCGACCCTTTAACATTCAGAAAACCAACGCCAAGTAAGCCAAATGTCGACTCCCCGCCTTTGGACTCTCATGAGGTAAATGACAATGAATGTCATTTATTCCAACAATTCTACCCTTTGGACTCCTCAAGGAGTAAATGACAATGAATGTCATTTATTCCAACAAATAGCATATACGATACAATCACAAACTCGGTAATAAATCGGCCAAACTCGTATGATTCGGCCGAGATTCCGAGTTAACTCGGTCTTATTTTGAGAATGAAAAAGCAGATTCCCTAACCTCTCAATCTGTTTTTACCCATCACAACAAAAAAAGCCATTTTTATTTTACAGAAATCTGAGATTTCTCTTCAAAAGTACCAAAAATGAACACTTTTTCACTTCAAAAGTACTAAAACCTCGTTTTTTTACTCAATCACAACTTTTTCAAAAATCCGAGATTTTGGTTTCTCAAAAGTACCAAAATCAACACTTTTTTTCATCGGTTCTTACCTCATCAACCGCTTTCTAACCCCGGTCGATGGCTCAATGCCGGCTGCGGAGTGGAAACCCAAGTACAGCCTCATGAGATGATCCGGGAGAGGGGCCGACGGCCAAGGATTTTGTCGTGGTCAGAATCGTGGATGCGAAGAGTGGCGCGATGAAGACGAAGAAATGGAAGAAGAACTACTATGAATATCAAGAAAAGCGTGAGAATAAGAGGGAGAGAGAGCCACGTAATCCATAGACTGTCGCGATTAAGCTTTCTCAAGAAGAAAGGAGAGACGGTGGGCTAATGAAACAAAGAAGTTAAGCAGAGAACCGTCATGGCACTTGATAAAAATGGGTTACGACCGGGTATATAATTATGGAAAATGTGCCACCAACTCGTTTTTCTCAATTTACGATAAAACAGGTTACGATTTACAACTATCATGTAAACGACAGAGAAAAGTATGAGCTAGCTGGACTTAAATTGTCCATAAGGACCTGAACCCACCCAGCATCGGGGCTTCACCACTAGCCACCGCTTCTTTTTAATTATTACTTTACTTTTAATCATTCTCTGCCGGCTTTCTCATAATTATATATCTTTTTGAATTAGCTTTAGAAAATAAGTAAAAACAACTATAAAAATATTATTTGAAAACATGTTCTTTTTAATTGTTAGAAAATATAAAACAATTTTATTAGCAAATCCTGATTTTTTTTGGGTTAAAAATGAATAAAAAATATATATTCTAAAAATAACAAACAACAACTACCAATCAAAAGAGAATTATAAACTTAGAACCCTAAATCAATTTCTTAAAAAATTGAGTTAAAAAATAAATACCAAAATAATTGGATAATACTACAAATGTGGCACCCCAAAACTCGGGGGTCCCGTTGACCACCGTCAACCTGCGGAAACCTGTGTGTCTCATATCATGAGACTCATACCTGAGTAAAATGACCCAATAGGCCAATCATCCATACTCGTCCATATGGTTACAAGATCATACATCTCTATAGATCCAAGAGTTATTACATCACTTATGATACAAAACATATATTAAAACTAGTTCCTTCTAATATATACACAAAACAAGAATCAAGGGCCACAAATCCGCCTCGCTCATAATCCCGCCTCTAAGGAGCGCCGTCACCGTACCCGTCCCGCACTGAAAGGAGGGTCCCATTAATCCGGTGAGAGCTAACGCCCAGTAGAGATAAATCCTACAAAGGTTATTCCCCACCTAGGTGCATATGCAAATGATCATTTCACAGTCAAACCAACAACCAATCCATGCATACATGTTGTCTTGTCATGGAAAAAAAACTAAATGCATGTATGAGACGACACTCTATGCGCCCCATGTACCGGGTCAACTACCACCCAATGCAAGTGCCAATGGGAAATCAATACCGAGTCAGTCCCGACTCCCATCTCACAACTCGTAGTCTATGTGATATTTATTTAATCGTTTCGTGTCTTTTTTGGCAATGTAACTTTTCTGTCTCACCGCTGGTCTCTTACACCCTCCGACATTTTTCTTTCTCGGGCTTTCACTCGGGTGGGATACGCTCTGCCTAACCAGTTTTCGTGCTTTCACCCGAGGGGATTCATCCTCACTTGCCACGCCCGACATTTCATTTCCATTTTGCTAATATTGTGGAACTCCACCGACTTCATCCCATTCCCAAGCCCACACGATTCAACACCAAACACAGTGCCAAATCAATACCATGTACACACTCTCATGTAATGTGGTGTTACCGCACACCAATGCAATGCAATTTGTGCCACTACACTCAAACCCATGACCAATGTATGAAGACCTCTATATGGACATTCTACACCGTACACTATGTGTGTGCTGTGAACACTCATGCCTAATGCACATAACATTTCATATATTTAACATACGTGCAGTCATGTTAATATTCCACATAAGCATGCACTACATCTTTTCTATCATTTAGTTCATTCATGTCAACACATCATTCAAGCATGTATTAAAATAATTCCAACCATTACTTAGACAAGTAATGCCATAAGTCATATTCCTGGGCCGAGACATAGTATGTCAGTCATACAACCCAATGCATATAATTATTTCCATCTTTATCACACATATATCACATAATTTCACATTTTCAGTATGTCATTGAATTTATGGCAATAACACACATTACCATTCCTACCATAACCCGCCATGCTCGGGCTTCTGAATAATCTGGACTTAGTCTAGAAAGTCCAGCTTGTAAAATACCACACAAAATATCCAACACGCACTCCTCAAGCCAGTTATATGCAGTCCCAAGCATTTCTTGCTACAAACCTGCTCCAAAATGTGGTTCTAGGAAACCGTAAAGGACCATTCCTCAACTGTCCGTGACCCTGCCCAATGTTTAGCCTACATATTGGCTGAGTACTTTATTTTATTAAATTCTAGACTCAACGAGCTTTCTGTAGAGTCCAAGAACACGAGAATCGGAGTTCAAACGAGAAAGTTATGGTCATCCAAAGTTGACGCAGCCGATTCACAAGGGTGTGCAGAAATTTGGGCACACCCCCGTTTGCCATTCTGCTCGAGATTTTTCCATTCCGTAACACAAGTTCTGGCCTCTGACAATTCCAAACCCGTGAAACCGCATTCGACCACGCACAATCACAAACAAACCACACAACATACAAATTGGCCTGAAACCGGACGTAAACCCGTAGGCCATTACACCTACCCCTGGGGCATAAAATAACTGCACAGAGGAAACCCACCTCAGGAAGACAGCTCCGGTTCCTCATTGGCTCTGGGTCCCCGTCTCACCGCGCAACACCCTTCCTCTTCCTCTCTTTCTTTTTCCTCTTCCTTCCCTTTCTTTCTTCTCTTTTCTTTCTTTCCTTTCTTCTTCTTTCCTTTCCTTTCTTGCCTCCCTCTCCTTTCCTTTCCTCCCTTTCTCTCTCCTTCCCTCCTCCTTCTCCTTCCCTCCCTTCCTTCTCCTTCCCGGCCTCCCATGGACCGACTCAGCTCTCCGTCCACCAATGTTCCCATGTGAAGCCCTTATATAGGCTTCAAAAGAGCCATGCATGGTGACAAATGGCATGCCATGTGTCACACACATGGCTTGCCATGTGTCACTACATGGTTTGTCATGTGTCGCCCGACACGCGTTTCCTCGAAATACGTGAAATTCCGACTATCTCGAAATTCAACGAAATTTGACTGGGTAGCTAAATTTCACGAGACGATTCCAACGGTGCAATCCGTTTTGTCATCCGAGATCTAGAAAAATCCCAACTTTTCTCCGACTATTTTGGTAAATTATCGTTTTGCCCCCTTTTTATCTGAAAAAATTAAATTTAAAATTTTCACGGGTTTTACAACAAATACCTTAAAATGGATGATAAAAATGTGCAAATATTACAAAAAGGGAAAAAAAAAACCCTTTTATACTCTAGGATGTAAAAGTAAAACCCATTTTTTTAATCGATATGAGAAGATAAAATATAACACAAGGAGCTTATCTTCATCTCCAAAATGATGAACTAACTGAATTGAGGAGGTTGAATATAGAGAAAATGTGTGATATATGCCGTTGCAGATCCAACAAATAAGTTGAGGAGAGGGTAAAAACGCTAAGGTTGTGTTTGATTTTCAAAAAATACTAAGAAAAGAAAAAAAAAACCTAAGGAAAATGATTTTATCATGTTTAGTAGTCTAATAAAAAAAATTAGGTTGTCTTTTGTTCTCAAAAAATACTAATGAAAGAAAAAAATGTTAAGAAAAATAATTTTCTTGTGTTTGATTGCCTACTAAAAAAATTCCAAGAAAATCAAATATGAATAAAGTTACTTAGAAATTTAAATATTTTAAAATTATTTAATCTTTATATTGATGAGTTTAAAATTATTCAATTTTTAAATAGTTTTCAAAATCGTCCATCAGTTTTGGCTTAATGGTTAAAGGGGTTGGGTAGGTCATAAAGAATGGATTAGTTCAAGTCTCCATTAGAACATATATTACAACATCATAATTCCAATTCCATGTGACCATACGTTAAAATCATTATCATTATTATTTTTTTGTTATCTTTCTAGGAACTCTAATATTTTATATTTTATTGGAAACATTATGCTTGTGTGATTTTAAAAATAAAAACGTATCCAAACAAAGTTTTGGAACCTTGCATTAATGGGTCTATTATTATATAATATAAAAAAAATTTATATGAAGGTACATCAATTATAAATTTTGCATTTATGGATGATTTAATCTAAAACTGTTGAAGTGATTGAGATTTAGACTATAACCCATCTAAAATCTAGACTAAAACTGTTTTTCTTAATGTTTCTTGGCGATATTCCATATTTAGATAAAAGACAACCTTTGTAAGTACATATATATTAATTTTGCTTAACTTTGTTAATATGTTTTAAAGTCATAAAGATCGTGCTAGAGGAACAAAGCATCTTGCTCTTTGTATATAGGTTCACATCCAAAAAACCTAACTACAACTCCTTTTGATTAATATGCCACCAACCACCCTAACTACTTTAAAAGCCGAACCAAAGAGCTCGGTTAATTATTTTAGAGAAGAATGGGGAGGGGCAGAGTTTATAACGACTTGACTCAACAATATAAATATTATCAATTTTGGGCTATAGGGACTCTCGTAACTTTAAACGCATCTATTAGAATTAGACGAGCTCATACTTATGTAGTGTTAAAAACTTTCTCCTATATTTGATATAGATGTGACAAATATCTCTCATGCATACACAAGGTTGTGTCTTATAGATTACGGGTTCAAACGGACAAAAACCCTTTACAAAGTCAAACGGACCCAAATTCCCCATACCGAAGCATTGGACACTCGATACCATTTCAGAATAATTCGACCAAACTATATAGATATTATCCATTTTTTATCTCGATGACCATATTTCCATATCAAACATTGATTTATTTGATTTTATTAATGAAATGATGTCAAGTTAGTCTTGAGATATATTCAACTACCATATTTTCATGTCAAGAATTTATTTATTTGATTTTATTAATAAAATTATGTCAAGTTAGTCCTGAGATATATTTAACTACCATTTATTTATTTGATTTTATTAATAAAATAATGTCAAGTTAGTCTTGAGATATATTCAACTACCATATTTTCATGTCAAGCTAGCATTTTTTTATTTGATTTTATTAATAAAATGATGTCAAGTTAGTCTTGAGATATGTTCAACCACCATATTTTCATTCCAAGCATTTATTTATTTGATTTTATTAATAAAATGATGTCAAGTTAGTCTTGAGATATATACAACTACCATATTTTCATATCAAGTATTTATTTATTTGATTTTATTAATAAAATGATAGTATGTTACACCTAAAGTTGGTTATTTTCACATTGAATTAGGATGTATGATAATTTGAAAAGAAACTTTTTTTTTTTCAAATTTATTTTGGTTATGTTTGGTTTTTCCAAAGAGAGCGTGAAAACGGCCGCCCGACTGGGTCACCCACTTCGCCCGTATCTTTACGGCCGAATCGAAAAACGCGGTCAAAATCCAGCTTTATCGCCCTAATCTAAATAATCCTTCGCCCATTTAGCATTTTTCATTTTAATTTTTTAATTATACATAATATTTTCTAATTATTAAAAATATTACTTTTCTATTATGAAAATATAATATGCTTGTTTATAGAAAAAAGAATAGCTATTAAATAATCGTTTTTAATAAAATAAAATAATACTAATTAAAAAATTTATAACTAAAATAATTTATTTTATATAATCTTCTAAGAAGATAAGGATAAAATATAAATATTTCAAAGAAACTTTATTTTATAAAATATAAAATTTATAAAATTGTTATTTATAATTTTTTATAATGTTGTTATCGTATAAATTTACCATTTTCACCTCGCGATCCGCGTATAATCAGATTGGGCTAACCAAAAGTGCGATGAATTGGTCCAAATGACCCTAATGGGCCCGACCCATTTGGGCTTAATCAGTTGTTTCCCAGCTATATTCCAAAGGACTACATAAATTAAAAAAAAATGGTTTAGTCATATTTAATTTTCACGGTAAATATGTATGGAACCTAATTATTATCTTCTTGACGATTTTATACATAATTTGGCTTACTACATGAGTTAGTCACCTTAAGCTTATCTTCAATTTTATTTTTCTAAAAAAATTAATACAAATATCACATTAAATTTTTTATTTTTTTTGAAAAAACATTAAAAAAATATTTAAACCATGTAATTAAACACAACATAGTATCTTGCTTAACAAAAGTGACCTTTGTTTTTTTTTTGTTTTGCTTAACAAAAATTAAACAAAAATATTTTTTGTTTTGTTGAGTTGGGGCTGTTTCCTGACACCATGCATTGAGAAATCTGTAACATGGGGCAATGCTAGCCTTTAGAGTTAACAATATTTTTTTTAAAGCTAAACACTTTATTTAGAATGTAATAAATTGTTTCTATAAGACTCGAACCAAAAACCCTCTTTATACTTAAGACCCTCTTTATGCCCTTACCTTTTGAATTATCCAGCACTATATCATATGAACTAGACACGAAGGGGGAGATAACAATATTATCATTGTTCATTAGGCCATTATTGGAATCTTGCAATTGTAACAGAACTTGATTGGACCAGGATTTTGATCCACATTGACTTTTTTGTTATCGGATGTCAAATGTAGTTTTGTACTCTTTATGAATGTTCTGGTTTTCAGGAGGATAGTGTCCAGTGAATGCTGCATCTGATCATACTCTCTTTTTAGTGTACAGAGCTTGCCAAACAAGAAGATATTGATGGATTTCTTGTTGGTGGTGCTTCCTTAAAGGTATATTCTTACTTCGGGGGTCAAAAATTATTCACTAGTTTGACTAAAAGTGATGGAGAAAAACTCATGATAAAAAACTTGCAAAAAATTTCTGGTAGCTTTTGAAGATAATAGAGAAACCTTCTCTGTTTTGCCTATAAAAAATCTTTTCACGTTATTTTTTTTTTAAATTTTCAAATTACAAATGTTAGTGATAATTGGTACTTGCCTTTTTTTTTTTCTTTGCTCTTCTTGTGCTTGTTTTGTGGGAGATTTTGGTTCTAAAACAATTCTGTGGATATAATCACAAAAAGATAGATTGAGGTTCCTTTTCTCCATTCACGGTTACATTTAGATTTGGAGGTCCTGGTTGGGAACTTTAAGTCTGTTTGCCCTTGAAAACACTCATGATCAACGGTTGTGTTTGGTTTAAAAAATGTTTTCTGGCTTTCATTTTCTAAAGACAATGTTCTTTTTTA
Source organism: Tetrastigma voinierianum (assembly GCA_016808115.1). Classification (NCBI taxonomy): domain Eukaryota; kingdom Viridiplantae; phylum Streptophyta; class Magnoliopsida; order Vitales; family Vitaceae; genus Tetrastigma; species Tetrastigma voinierianum. The sequence goes on along the minus strand of JAEQBH010002330.1, from coordinate 163,132 downwards.
GAAAATGTGTTTGATTGATGTCAAAAAAAGAAGTGTTTGATTTAAAAAAACTGTAACTGTTTTAGAAAATAAAACTTATAAAATCTTGTTAAGTTCTGAGTTTTGACTCATGCAGAAAATGGTAACCTTGTAATCTCTGTCCTTCATTTTCTAAAGACAATGTTCTTTTTTAGAAAATGTGTTTGATTGATGTCAAAAAAAGAAGTGTTTGATTAAAAAAAACTGTAACTGTTTTAGAAAATAAAACTTATAAAATCTTGTTTAGTTCTGAGTTTTGACTCATGCAGAAAATGGTAACCTTGTTATCTCTCTCTCTCTCTCACACACACACACACACACACACACACACACATATATATATATATATATATATATATATATATATATATATATATGTATATATATATATATATATATATATATATATATCCCTAGCCATCGATCTTCTTTGAAAGTGAAACTAATGGAAGTCTGGAATAAACAGGCCTAAATAGTCTCACATCTCTACGACAAATCACAGAATTACTTGACTGTTAGGCTATATTTGTTTCCAAAAAATACGAGTTGAAGTTAATAAATTATTTTTATTTGTTATTTCAAATTTATTTTATTTAACTTGTAAATAGAAAGATTAAATAGTTTATATATATATATATATATATATATATATATATATATATATATATATATATATATATATATATATATAATTTTCTATTTACTTTTTGAGAACCAAACACAACCTTAGTAAGGCTATGAAGTGACAAAATTTGGTTTCTTTTTGGTTTGGACGATTATGATTTTTGTATTTGGGTTGTACAGGGTCCTGAATTTGCTGTGATTGTCAATTCTGTAACATCTAAGAAAGTTGCTGCTTGATCACTCGCATCGGCTTTTGTACTGAAAGAAAATAAAGAGCCTAGAGAGCATGCAGTTTCTTCGGCTTCAAGCACAATATATAATCAAGCCATCACCATGAGAGCCAGTTAGTTATGTTGAGATTTTGATCATTTTTCCAGTTTTTTTTTGGCCTCCCAGAAGGATTTATTCATTTTTAATGAGTTAGAAACTTCTTGTGGTGGAAACCAGACCAGTTCAAGTCATTTTAATGGCATTGTGCATTTTATAGATTAAGTAACCTGTTGTGAAGGATTTGAAATTCATAGTCTAATAATAATGTTAAACTGTTGATTATTTTCTGCTATCACATATCATAATTCAGTTTTTGAAAATTGAATTGGGTAATAATGGGTTAAAGGATCATAACGTTTTTTTCTTAAAGGATGTGTAAAGGTCCAGACAGCTGAACGGAATCCCAAGAAACTTGTGGTGATGATTGATGAATGTTAATGGATTGGGGTTGGGGGGATTCCCTTCTTTAGAAACCTTTGATGCCACCATATGCTTAAACTCAAGCAGACGTCTCTCACCCTGGCCAACCTTTTCTTATTCGAAAGGTAAGGTACACTTCTTGTCTTCGTATCAAATGCAATGAAATATGACTATATTATAACAAATTGCTTATTTGTAAAAAAAAAAAGAGAAAAAAATTAACCTCATAAGTGCATTACAAACAATAATTTTAATTAGTACATAGAAAACGCATCTTGTATGAATTCAGAATTATTGATTATCATTTATTTTCAAAGAAATCTAATAGTGTTAGGGTTTAAGATGACTATTTCTTTCTTCATTTGAAAAATTCTAGGGTTCTATTTATTTAAGAACAATTAAGCTTTGGTCTAATGAGTTGGCTAGAGCGAGGGAGAAAATAAAACCATAGACCTATAACAAGTTAAAATTAAATCATCCCATAAACGGCCTATAGTAGTTAAGATGTTCAATTACATAATTAAAATTATAATGTTTATTCCATCAACATATGGATAGAAGGATTCCCTTATTCAGAAGCCTTTTATGGCACAATATGCTTAAACTCAAGCAGAAGTCTCTTACCATGGCCGGCCTTTCTTTTGATAAAGGTAAGGAACACTTCTTGGCTTCATACCAATGCCAATGAAATAGACTGGATGCGCACGCAAGGTGTTTGATGGAAAGCCTCATGGCATATATAGGGCTCGATCTTGATGAGTGTATCATATTCAGCTCAAATCAATTCAAGGACGGCGTGTGAGACTGAGAGAAGAACATTACATTACGATGGCGACAGAGGCTCTAGTCTCCTTTGCTGTTGAAAGGCTGGGTGACAAGCTCATTCAAGAGGCTACTTTGAAGGTGTGGGAGCAAGTGGAGAAGTTGAGGAAAGATCTCAGTGATGCAGTGCTTCCTGGAGGAAGCGGACAAGAAGCAAGAAGAAGATGTGAGAGTGCGCAACTGGGTTTCTGAAATCCGGGAAGCTGTTTACGATGGTGAGGACATCATAGACATGTTCATCCTGAAAGCTGAGGCCGTAAGGAGAAACTATTTTCTCAAGCGTGTCTTCAAAAAATTGATGAACCTCATGGGTTGGCAAGAAATTGAAGCCATCCAACTTAGCCTGAGACATCTCAAATAGACGGGAAGCTCTTGGAATAAAAAATATCGGAGAAGGAAGGAGCCGTTCAGCTAAGAATCAGATGCTGCAGGGTCTAAGACGTTCCTCTCCTCATGCGGAAGAACATGTTGTTGTGGGCCTGGAAAAGGAAGCAGATGAGCTGGTGGGGCAACTAATCAGAGGAGGACCAAAGACGTCGCGTGATTTCCCTAGTGGGAATGGGTAGCATTGGCAAGACAACCCTTGCTAAGAAAGTCTATAATCATACACAAGTTCTGAAACACTTTCCAGATTGTCGTGCCTGGGCTTATGTGTCCCAAGATTGTAGACCTAGAGACGTTTATATGCAGATTATTAAACAGCTGGTTTTTACATCCACAAAAGATCAGCAAGTACTAGAGACGGAGGAGAAATTGACAGAGCACGAGTTGGGGGATTTCCTTCACGAACATCGGAAGAAGAAAAGATACTTGGTAGTTCTGGATGATGTATGGAGCCCTGCTGATTGGAGTTGTGTTGCAAAAGTGAGCAGCAACGATCCTGATTGCCTTGGAAACGTGTTCCCTGATGGGGTTAGGGGCAGCAGATTGCTGCTTACAACTCGGTGCAAGGATGTTGCTTTGCATGCAGATGCTTATTCTATTCCCCACGAAATGCAACTTCTTTCCGAACAAAAGAGCTGGGATTTGTTTCGTCGGAAGGCTTTCCTTGATCATGTTGATGATGCTGATACATATCCCCCAGATTTGGAGAAACTTGGGAAAGAGATGGTCGATATATGCAATGGATTACCGTTGGCGATTGTGGTCTTGGAAGGTCTACTATCCAGAAATATGTCCCATACAGACTGGAGGAAGGTACATGACAACATTAATGCATATCTTGCTAAAGAAGGCTCCCAAACGGGAGTAATGACAGTGCTGAACTTGAGCTACATTGATTTGCCCTCTTATTTGAAACCATGCTTTCTACACTTAAGCCTCTTCCCAGAGGATTATACCATCTCCACAAGAAAACTGTTCCTTTTGTGGATCACTGAAGGTTTTGTACTGTCGGAGCAAAGCTCCCGGTCACCAAAGCACAGCGAGTAATACGAGGTTTGAATGAGTTAATCAATAGAAACTTGATTCAAGTGGTAAGAATGAGTGTCAATGCAAGGGTTATGGAATGTCGGATTCATGACCTTGTACGAGAGTTGGCTATTAGAAAGGCCAAAGAGCAAAACTTCTTTGGAATTCATGATATTCCATATCTTCTATCCCCTCCATCGTTCATCAAAATGTCACGACAAAGTATTATTTATTATGACATTGAGAGTATGCTTCATGAACACTCCAAAGACTCCCATACCTACTAGCCTCTCATGTTTTCACTCTAGTGGCATGAAACTTGTAGAATAACATCGCAACTAGATTTTGTTGCCAAATGCTTCAAAGTTCTCAGGGTTCTAGATTTGGAAGGTGTAGGGGTAGAGAGCCTACCATGTATAATTGGGAAACTGATTCATTTAAGGTACTTGGGACTAAGGCATACTAGTCTAAAACTGCTTCCACCATCCACCGGTGTCTAAGGAATTTGTAGACATTGGATACAAACAATCTTAAACAAGTGCCAAATGTGATATGGAAGATTGAAAACATTTAGATATCTTTTACATCGAGGGGCAAGAGGATGATATTCCACTGCAAATTGATACGTTGGAAAATCTTCAAGTTCTATCAGGTATAACCTTCAACCAATGGATCCAAAACAATTCAAGCAAGTTGACTTGTCTTTGGAAACTAAAATTAGAAGGAAGATGTGAGCTAGTAGAAGGGGTTGAGTTTTCAAGTCCATCAAGCAAGCTAAGTGGTCTTAAATCCTGTACATTAAGGCATCAGATGAGTCTAGCATTCCATCTCTTGCTATGGACTCTGCCTCTATCTCTAAGTTGGACATAAAGGGACACATGCAAAAATTGTCTGAAACATTTCAATTTCCTTCAAACCTTTCACAATTGACATTGGAAGCATGTAGGCTAGATTGTGATCCTATGCCTATTTTGGAGAAGTTGCCAAAATTGTTGACTCTCAGATTAAGGGCTGAATCATATCTAGGAATGGAAATGCATGTTTCTACAAATGGGTTTCCCCAACTCAAAGTACTTCAACTTTTCGAGTTGAGTGAAATGATCAAGTCGAAGCATGTGGAGAAAGGAGGAATGCCATGGCTTATGCAACCACAATGTTCTTTTTATCAACAAGAATATTTGAATTGATAAGCCGCCAAATTCTGTGGAGGTAGTTTATGATTTGATGTTTTCTTTTTTCGTTACTGCATTAATGAACATTCGCATTCACGCATGGCATTGGGATAAATTCATGGTAACTACCTTCACCCATCTATTTAATTCGACTTCTTCAATTTCTAATTTTTCCATGTCTAATATATTGGTTTTGGGAATCTTTAATACTGTACTAATTCCCCCTCAATTTGTACACGTTGAGCTCTTTTATGCCATGATCTTTCTATCACATGATCTTTAATTTCATTGTTTCTTTGAAAGCATGCGGAGTCTTAAATCTTAATAGCATCTCGAAAGATAACCAATTTAAAAGCAAACGAAGGCAAATGTTTTTCTCTATCCAATCCATAAGAAAATGGCACTACAACCTACTTTCCAACAAAAAGTAAGAGGTTAAAAATAACTTAAAATAACATCTCTTCAACATTAATGTAACAATGATTTATGTTTACTCAATTATTTTTATTGTTCTTTTTAATCAGCTACATGTCTTGTTCGGTTTTCTATTTATTTCAGGATAACCAATAGAAATGTTGCCCAAAAAAAAAAAAAAAAAAAAAAAATTATGGATAATGTAAAAAAAGGTAACCTTAGAACTTCCTCAACCTCGGATGTGCGTATGTATATATGTTTTTATTGCCCACCTCGAATGTGATTTCAATCAAACCAATAAGAGTAAGTCAGTCTTAAGGTCAAGCACATTACTTAGTTCCACTGCGATAACAAGATCGATCCTCTACTTACTATTAGATTCCTAGTACATGTAATGTCTGTTTAATTACTTCATCTAATTAGCAAAGGTTGGGCTAGCTAGTGATTGTCAAACATGTGATGCGACAGGTCTAACATCAAAGTGCTCAATAGAAGCTCTCGAAAAGTTAGCTCATTTCTTAGAATGCTGATAACCTACAAGGAAAGAGGAAGCTAAATCATGACCAATGATTAGACATGGTTCGAAAGCTTTGGTTGGAGTACTACTTAATTAGTCCAATCGAAGCTCCCGAATCGGGTATATAGCCCATATGTGTTGTGTTCCTTTTAAGGTGATGCATGCATGTAGTATGGTTTAATTTCCTTAAAATTCAAAAGAACTTTCTTTGTGAAGTACAAGAGGGGAAGGGATTGTTCCACGCATGTTCTGTACTGGTCACCCCTCATGTAAGAACCTCTTAGTTCATATCTGTCATCAAATAAAATAGTGTTTTTTTTTTTTTGCAAACGAGCAATATGTATAAAAGGGCATGGAGTCGATCGATTGGCCATCCTTTGATATTTTATGTACTTCTTTTTGTCATCCCCTGATTGAAGGGATCTCAAAAAGTTCACCCTGAGAATATTATTGACATGTCCATCCTATATATATAATGCATGCAACTTATCTCCTAAGTAACAAAAAAATAAGAGGACTCTTAAACGAGCAACTCTTCTAAAAGGTCAAGGTTTTAGGATTTTGGTTTAATATGAATATCATGCCTTTAACATAAATTTCCGCGTGTAGTATCATACTCACACGTGAAGAGTTAAACAAACTGATTCGTGCCACAGTAGGGTGATCCGGAATCAACAAAATTTATATCCTGTTCTCCCATCGTCGTAGTCAAGCTACCGCAGCATAGCGGTTCAGTGGCTCCAACACTGGATGGTTTTCATCCTAGGAATGATTTGCATCAAAGGTGAAAAATGGCGAGGCTTTTTATTTGGATTTTGATTTGTTTCAAAATAAAGGTGAGTAGTTTGAACCGATTAACTCGTAAAACTGAAAGTGAAGTGTGAAAAGGGTAACTTCAAGATTTAGGTCACTAACTTGATAACATAGTGGCAAACAAGTGTCCTCGGGGTTTTATCTCGCATTATGACAAGCAACCATAGTCCAAGCCATAACCTATCTTTGTTTAACTAGCAAACCTAACCCCAGAATCACTCCTATTTGAGTCAACACGTGTAACATGCATCTACGCCTTTCGCTTAAAACCCTAACATTCAACATCATTTCAAAGGGTCTACAAAGACCATCTAAAAACCACAAGCAGATCTAGCAATATGTATACACTGATCCTAAATCAAGGTAAGTATCGCCAAATTAATGACATTAAATGATATTCAACCCTAGTTTGAGAAGATGGGAGCCATAAATATAGTACCTGTAGCATTCAACACATGAGGACAACTCCGCGAATCCGCCCCACAACTAAAGCTTACATACCTTCCTCTTCAAAGCTAAGAGGCTTGAGCCAAGCACTTTGAGTTGTCATCCTCAAGAGGGCTGCTTATGGCCTAGAAAATGAGAGAAAAGAGGGAGAGAGAAGAGGAGAAAAGCAAAACCCTAACTGAAATGCTAAGATATTTACATAAAAATGAAAATCAGGCTAAAAGATTGTTTCCAATTTCGTTTAGGTTACAAAACTAAGGGGGTTTATATAGGCCACCCATTATGTGAAATTACAATAAAGCCTAACATTTTGGCTAAAATAAGGGACAAGGGAGTAATACACCAAAATGAAGTCGGTTTACATTAATTACAAAAGGATGACAAGGCAGACAATTTCGCTATGCACAACAATTTCGCTATGTAGCGAAAATTTCGCTAGATAGCGAAAATTTCGCTAGGTAGCGAATTCAGACAGAGAGATACGTAAATCAGAGAATTTCGCTATAGACCGGCAATTTCGCTGGCCAGCGAAATTTTTAAGAGAGCGGAAGTGTGTAATTTCGCTAGAACAAGAATATAAAATTTTAAGCCTAGCTTAGTTCTCACTCGCTAGGGATTACAAATTTTCGCCATGATTATGAATTTTCGCAATCCCAAATAAATTTTCGCAATCTTAGCGAAATTCCCCCGAATTGTCGCCTTTCACCGTACGGTCACCTGCCCTCTTCTCGCATCAATTTTCATCACTTTGCCTTCACTCTTTCATTGAATTGCACGTTTCAAGGCCGATAAATGGGTTCAATCTTTCACATTCATCACATACATCGATATTGAACTCCCAAGGTACGCAAAACCCTGCAAAACAACCAAAAAATAACCTTTAAACTAAGATAAGTGATACTAAGAACACCTGAACACTTCACTGGTATAATCAGTACGACAATACAAGAAAAGACTCGCCAAAACCTATCTAAAATAGGGCCCAAAATAGCACTTTTTGGGTACTAATCACACCCCCCAACCGAAACGTTGCTAGTCCCTTAGCAATGCAAAAACAAAAAGGATATGCATGCAGTGATTTTCAAAAAGTTTATTATTTTCAAAAAGGTGTATATACAAATAAACATTACCTTTAAACGAAAATCGACACCAAGTCTGGAAAACCGGCGAAAGAGCCAAACCATACAAGATCAATTTATAGGTCAATATTGTTTCCATGATTCTCAACTGAATTTCACCAAAGTCTAATGATTCTTTATGTAACCGTGATCGGTTTCAAACAAATTGAAAATTGTCCTCTCCCCCAATCCCAAGACTGCATGGCTTTAAGTCGTTGAACAACCTAGATGTGGATAGCTACACTCTCCTTTCTTTATTCAACTACATAGTAGGGTGCAATGCTCAAAACCCGATTTCACCAAAGTCCGTGTAACGGGGGTCCACCGATGACTCCCAACCAATTAAGGTTTAGGGCATCAAGTCAAAAGGATCATTGACCACAAACTCTACAGTGTTTCAATTTCGACTCAGACATGACTTCAAAATCAAGACCACAAATCGTTAAACTCACCATCCACCCATGTAACGAACACTAACCGATGACTCCCAACCAATTAAGGCCTAGGCACTGGCTCAAAGGCTTTCACCATACACCTTGACCGTGTTCGGGTTTTAAGGCAAAATGTCACGACTTTATTTTTCTTTTTCTTCTTTTCTTTTTCTTTTTCTTTTTTTTTTGGAAGACTACATTGGTCTTCAAATGTGGGTAACACAAACCTATCATGGGTTGCCAACATGCCTAAGGTCGGCTATGCAAAGTGAAAGGAGGTATACAATTTCACGTTCTATTGATACAACTGGTGCGCGGTGTGAATTAGCTGATGGGAGAAAATGTTCGTCGGCATGCCGAACTTAATCGACCAAAAATTATTTCAAACATGGCATTTGTTCTAACATAAAGGTGACAAACAGGGTTTCAAATTTTCCATTTAAAGGCAATTCAATTACCCAATTAAAGCAATTCAATTGTCCAATTAAAGCAATTCAATTGTCCAATTGAAGACAAAAACAATTACATAAGGTGGTGGCACAAAAAGTATATGCAAAAGTGTGTATGACATATATCGAATAGCTGATATAGCCAAAAATGGCTAGTACATACATACCAAAGCTTAACATACAAAAATATCACCGCTACTAAGGCACAAGGTCACATGAATCCTAATCAAAACTAGTAGGCGCTTGATAAAGTCAACTATACAAAAATCATAAAAGAAACCTAACCACATCACTGCTGTGGTGGTGGTGGGTCTGTGATCGCCGCCGTCAGCCCAACACATCCAAAGATGCTGGATGTCTGCCGTAGGCCCCTCCTCGATCCCTAACACGAGGAAGACCCAGTGAACCAGACCAAGGAAAGATGGAGTGACACCGAAGTCAACCTCCGATCCCCTGCCGCCTCGAGAAGTCATGACCCAGCATATAAAGATCCATCACACCCGCTATCTCTCGAAATGGGTGTGAACATACTGGGGAATTGCAAATGGTAGGACGGACTGTGCACTATTCGCCGCGCCGATGTAGTATGTAGATGGGGAGATGGAGGGGACACTGCCGAGTCGACTCCTCCACTCCTGCTCAGGTCAACCCCTCACGGTCCCGTCATCGAGGATAAAAGATACGGGGCATGGCCACTTCGCCCATCGACGCAACTGCAGGGCACTAACCCGATCTCTATCCCAGGCTCCGGGAATCCCATGCCTCGAGAACCCGAGCAGTCCCAGTACATGGGTAGCTTAAGATCATCGCCCGAACTGTACTCCTTCCGGTGACCTTCCTCGAATGCATCAAGGGAGGTCATCACTACCGAAGGACTGAACCAAAAGATCCCTCCCAGATCCGGTGAAAGAGCCTCCAAGATGGCTCCCTCCGTCGTACATACGTCGCAGCGAATGTTTCATCCCAAGAGGTGATCGACTCAAAGATATGATGAGGCTGCTTCTCCCGAAGAGTACCGGGTCCCGCTCGTGATGTCTCGCCGCATGCGAACCATCCCAACCGAGGCAGCCCAAGCCCGATGAACCCTCTCGACCATTGTCGGCGGTATACGCAGCCTAAAGTCGCAAAATATCTCGCCCGAGGACTCCAAGATCATCTATAGAAAACTAAAGCTCGAGGACCAAACACCAAGCCTTCGAGATGTCATCGAGGATAAACCGCAAAGACCACCAGGAGGCAATAATATTACGCCGGCCGCGGCGCGCAGGGAATAGTTCGCAATCAACCTCATGGAATCCCCGAACTGATCACCAGAAGTTCCGACATCATAGTACGACTCATGGAACTTCTACTTGCGGAGCCGTACATTCCTGAACGGGTTCCCTACTAACAACGACCCCGATCCCCGAAGCGCGATAACCGAGGCGATGATGTCGCCATGTACCGACGATCGAGACGGTCGAGACGGATGAGATGACTCCGCCGGGCCCGATGTGGGCCCGCTGAGGGCCGCCTCCTAGCTCTTCCTTCGAGGTACAGCGACGGCCCGGTCCCATCCGAACCATCGCCAAATCCCCGAGGCTCGCACCGGGCCAAACAAAGTGAGATGCACCGAGCCGGAACCGAGTTTCGGTCGGGCCTTTCACTGTGTACTGACCGACCAGCGGCCGGTTATGACCCACCACTGGGCGAACTATACCGACTACCGAGTCACACTCTAGCAAACAGGAACTGGTGTGGATCTCGATGCGCACGCAGTAAGAGGGAGCGCACTACCGTGGCTCGGGGGACTGCGGTGCAAGTACCTAGTACATGTGCACTGGGCCAGGATGGTTATGGTGACTGCCGGGCCGGGCACAGCCAGCCGCTAAAACCAGGCTCACAAGGCTACGGCAGGTGGGCCAATGTGGCTCTGTCAGGACTGATCACATGGCATGGCGTTAGCAACCGACAAGGGCACTAAGCATCGAATCATAAAGCAGAGCCAAGAAGTGGACGGTCAAGTGCTGGCAGTTGAACTACGCCTGAGCAATCCGCGGGCGTGACCCGTGGCTCCCACGTGGTGCACAAGGGTCAAGTCTGGTATATGGAGGCCTCTGTGACTCGTGGCTTCAAGAGTGGCTCGTGACTCTTCTGAGACTGAGAGGAGAGGAGGAGATGATATGAACAAAAAGCCAACTCCCTCCTCTCTTTTTATAAGCCAAAAAGGGGTAGCCGAAGAGTCACTTCCTCCAACTTTCGCTATGATAGCGAATTTGGGACTAACCTGCTTCACCACCTGCGAATCGAATTCCCAGTGGTTAAATGTTAATAATATAAGAAAATAAAATATTATTATAATAAAGATTATTATATAATACTATAATTAAAATTTTAATACAAAATACTATATTGTAATTACAAAGCTACTAATAATGGAAAACTGCTAAATTAAGAAACTTTGTACAAATAACTGAAATTATTGAAATTGACTAAATTAAAAAGAAATAAAAATTGTTGAACTCGCACTGCTGGGAACACCGAACCGGCTTCAATTTCAAAATCACTCAAGGAGGGTCAAGGAGAATGATTCTCCTCAACCCCGTTAGAAATTTGGCCGACTCCATGGTGTCAAAATCCAATTATTGATTTGGTCCTCACCGATGGATTCACTGGTCAATTGCCTTGCAAAGGTGCTGATGGCGCACTAAAATCCTGCTCTTCACCTCGTCGACTATCTTCACAGAATTCATGGACTAAGCTTTCCTGCATGCTGACCATTTGAAACAACTTCATCAGAAATTTGATTTTCATTTGCTAGCAGTTTGTGTTTGTTGTTTAAATGGAATATGTTTAACTCCAAGGTCATGTTACCAAAGGTAAGTTGCATGACTCCATTCCGGCAATTGATGATTGCATCAAGCCAGGGCTTCGAAATGGTCTCTCCTAAGATGATCGGGCATGATCAAGTTCATTTGCAATCGCCTGTCACACTACAAAATCCACCGGGTAGTAGAATTTGTTCATTTTCACTAAGACATCTTCAACAATCCCCTTTGGGATTTTTACAGATCTATCTACCAATGATAAAGGTGGATGTTGGTAGGGTTTAAGTTCACCCAAACCTAATCGCCAGGCTACGAATACTAAGCAGCAGGTTCAATCGGCTCCTAAATCAAGCAAAGACTTGTCTATGCAATTCCCACCAATATTAATTGAAATTGTGGGAGATTCTGGATCTTTGTATTTGACTGGATTCTTACTTTGGATTATGGCGCTGACTTGTTCAGTAAGAAATGCCTTTTTCTCAATGCTTAATCCCTTCTTGATTGTGCAAAGATCTTTCAAAAAATTTGCATAGGCAGGGACTTGTTTGATTATGTCCAAGAGGTATGTCGACCTTCACCGTCTTAGACTTCTAAGATACCCGTCACGATGCCTTCTTCTTGCTTCTAAGAAGGCCTGTGGAATGGAGGTGGCATGCAAAGGTTTCATTGAATCCTCCTTCAGAAAATGTGTTCTCTTAGCTCCACCCTTCTCCGTTCCTGGGTTTCCTTCAACAAGTTCGTACGGGCTGATCAACTCCTTTCCACTCCTCGTGGTGATTATAGCCTTCACCTCATCCATTCCCCGACTATTGGATGATCCTACCTCATGGATTCCCCTCGGTTTGCAATCGTTGGGGAAGGGAACCTTCCTCTTCTTTACTCCAGCAACTCGTTGATCTCGTGACACACTGCAGTTATCAATTTCCTCGTTCAAAGCTGTTTCTAGCCCATCTATTCTCTTGTTCGTTGGTAATTTCACAAGATCAATCCTTTTGTGCCGCTTGCACATTAATTCCTTTGCTCCACAAAGCCTACCACCCACTCAAATTTAAAATGGCTCAGTTCCAATGCAGACGAGGATGGTGGTGGTCAGGTTGAAATTGGGAACCAAACTGTGGTTTGGCACCTGGAGGTACATAGGCAGGGGGAGTGGGCTTCCGAAAGGTTGCAGGATTCCTCCAATCGGGAATTGTAGGTATTTCCATATGCGGTATCGGGTTGTGGTGGTCAGACACCCTACGCATTTGCACATTCTCAACAACTTTTCATCAAGGGGCCATAGACAACGCTCTACTCGATGTACAGGGATTGGAAATCGGTGCGTGGATCGCTTGTGCAGGATTTTCAACACCGCCCGCACTTCATGGAGCCTTTTTCCTTCAAGCTCCCTCCACCTTCCTAGCTAAGGTCGAAATTCGCCATTTCTATGTCCTCCGGGCAAAGGTGTAAATCCCTCCCTGTCAGCTGAGGGCCCCATTGTTTCCATTTCCCTGTAGGTTTGGCTCATCCCAAACCCTTGTAGTTTCAGCCACGTAGTTTAAAATCCATGGCTTTGTCGATGCTTACTTAGAAAGTCTCCTCCCACACATGGCTTCCAAAAAGCCGCTTTCCCCCTCACGGCAGAGACATACCACCCTGAAATGGTTTACCAAAGATCCATGTATCAAACCCATGATGCGGGCATGCACCGATGGTCTCTATAACCCTCCCAACACCGATAAAAACCTCTCACCATCTCTGAGTCCGCAAAGGTATAAATTTGTCTTTTCAAATTGTTGGTCTTATGAGCACTCGAAGAACTTCTTCAGAATTCCATCAAGCAGCCTCAAATCCCAATTTCTAATGGTTCTGTGCCCTCAGTGAGTTTAGCCAAATCTCGCCTTGTCCTTTAGGGTCAGTGGAAATGCTTTAAGCTAAGCAACTATGTCCATCATACCTTCCCAAAGGTAGTGTATACTTCCTCAAAACTCTAATATGAGTGTATGGATTTTCATTTTCCATACCATGATATGGGGAGTAGGGTACCAAGTGTAGCCTCACTGCCATCTTCAAAGAAGAGGTACGACGCAGAAGCGGGCACTAATCAGGAGGGTGGATGTGGTCCTCATCGACCTATATGCGCTTGATTCATTGGGGCCCTTTGGCCGACTGGCCGCTCTTCTAAAGGATCCATGGTATCTCGTGTACACCGACTTCACCGTTTGGTCACTGTGTACCGATTCTTGCGCCTACCCGAAGTGTCTCTATCCCATCGTGCATAAACACTCTCACAATTTCGTAGACAACAAAGAGCATAACAAAATCTGGGTAAAAGATTAGTGGTTAAATAAAATAAAATCGATCAGAGTGAAAAACAAAAAATAGCAGGCCACGTAGTGATGAAAACTTGCAAGCATAGCCATCGAGGTACAAAAAGGATTGCAGTGTCACCTTCACTGTAATGAGGATTACAAGTACACTTCAACTCATCAAACGAGTTTGGCACCATCCCCTGCAATCCTACGCCATTTGATTCGTGCCACAAGAGGCGATCCTAATCAACAAAATTTATATCCTGTTCTCCTACTCGCCGTGAGTCAAGCCATCAAGCAGTGATAGCGGTCTGTGGTCGAACACTGGACGGGTTTTCATCCTAGGAATGATTTCCGCATCAAGCAGGAAAATGGTGAGGCTTTTTATTTGGATTTCGATTGCTTCAAAACAAGCAGTGAGTAGTTTGAAAATCGACAATCAAAACTGAAAAGTGAAGTGTGAAAAGGGTAACTAAGATTTCAGTCACTAACTTGATAACATATAAACAAGTGTCCTCGGTTTTATCCTCAGATTATGACAAGCAACCTATAGTCCAAGCCATAACCGATCTTTGTTTAACTAGCAAACCTAACTCCTAGAATCACTCCTATTTGAGTCAACACTGTAACATGCATCTACAAATTCTTCGCCTTAAACCCCAACATTCAACATCATTTCAAGGCTCAGAAGACCATCTAAAACCATACATCTAGCAATACATACAATCAGATCCTAAAGCATGGTAAGTATCGCCAAATTAATGACATTAAATGATATTCAACCCTGCCTGAGAAGATAGAGCTACAAATACAAGACTGTAGCATTTAACACATGAGGATTAACTCCGCAACTACCCCACAAACTGCTTAGCTACCTCTCCTCTTCAAAGCCAAGAGGGCTTAGGCTACATCTCTTGAGTCACATCCTCAAGAGGGTTGTTTGGTAGCCTAGAAATGAGAGAAAGGAGAGAGAAGAGAGAAAAGCAAAACCCTTAATCGAGTCATGAAGATATTTACATAAAATGAAAATCAGGCTAAAGATTGCTTCCCACTTCGCTTAGGCTACAAAAACTAAGGGGGTTTATATAGGCCACCCATTATGTGAAATTACAATAAAGCCTAACATTTTGGCTGGGAAATAAGGACAAGGGAGTACTGGCTACACCAAATGAAGCTCCGCTTACATTAATTACAAAAGGATGATACAAGGCACAATTCTCGTTGAGGTATCAACACCATATGTAGCTAAAAATTTCGCTAGATAGCGGCACCTCGCTTAGGTAAAATAAATTCGTACGGCAGATAACGAAATCGTGAGAATTTCGCTTATGTGCACCGCACTTTCATTAGCTAGCGAAATTTTTAAGAGATAGCGAAAGTGTGTAATTTCGCTAGGAACAGTGAATAGCGAAAATTTTAAGCCTAGCGAAATTTCTCAATTCTCGCTTAGGATTGCTAAATTCATGATTATGGGAATTTTCGCAATCCCAAATAAATTTTCGCAATCTTAGCTAAATTTCCCCGGAATTGCCTTCACTGCATGGCCTATCAAGCCTTCTTCAGATCAATTTCATCACTTTGCTCTCTACTTTTCATTGAATTCTTAAATGCTTAAGGCTGATAAATGGGTTCAATCTTCATGATTCATCACATACATCGATATTGAACTCCCAAGGTACGCAAAAACCTGCAAAACAACCAAAAAATAACCTCTAAACGGCATAAGTGATACTAAGAACACCTGAACCCTTCAATTGGTATAATTGGCATGATTAGTGCGCAAAAAGCACTCAAAACTCATTCAAAATAAGTCTAAACACTGGGGTACTCAATCACAAAACCAAATACATTCCTCTATGAACTTTCAAATCAACAAATGTGGAATAAATTATAGAGAAGTGGCTTGAACCCAAGACCTCCTGTCAAACCAGGTATTAATACCATATTAAACCACCAATTCCCTTAAAAGCTCAAGCTTTTAACATTTGATTTTAATATGAATATCATGTCTTTAACAAGGACAAAAAAAAAAAAAAAGGATTACAAAGTTTGCCATAGCATTGGGTGCAATGGTTCACGAGGTTTCAGATTTTTGAGCCTTTCCTCACCCATCGATCATGTTTTTACCATCCAGAGACATTGTTTTGAGAAAAGTGTTTCTCAAAAGATGCAGATACAAGGCATGAAGATAACGTGGGATTGCCCAAGATTGCGCACTGCAGACATTGTAGGTTATGGGATTATATAATTAATTTTTAAAACAATTGCAATTAATATGAGAACAACTAAAAATATTCTGAATAATCGTAAAATAGCCGCAAAATCAGAATTCAGAATGGCAAAGAGAGAATAAAAAGAGAATTATAGAAATGAAATTTTAGAAAGAGAATGAGGGTTATTTTTCATGGTACTCTATATAAGGGGTAAAGATCCCATTATAAAGGCATTTTAGTTGCCTATTCATTCATGTGAATGAAGTTGTTTATTCACATGCACCATAACACTCCCCTTTGAATGATCAACCTTGAAGGGAAGAATACAATATTCTTAATTTGTTAGGATTGCTTCGTTAAAAACCTTGCCAAGAAACCTGTGGAAAAAGAGTTCAATGCACTAACATTCAATCATGCTCCTCCTCATGTCAACATCCCAAAGCAATGCATTCCAATCTTATATATTAACTTCTCGAATAAGTTGAAGCCGGTGAATGACTTTTGTGAATAGATCCTGCTAAATTATCACTTAAGCGTATTTATCGACATCAATTTCACAATTCTTGGTGGAGCTCATGTGTATAAAAGAATTTTGCTGGAATGTGCTTGGTTCTATCTCCCTGATATAACCCTTTGATTTGTGCAATGCACACTGCATTATCTAAAAATAAGGTTGTCATTATCTTCGATGCATCTAGAGTCCATGATTCTGAATATGATGGATCGAATTTATCCATATGCATTCATGACTTACCTCATGAATTGCAAGAATCTCTGAATGATTTGATGATGTGGCCACCATTGTCTGCTTGATAGATTTCCTTGAGATGATAGTTCCACTGTAATAAAAAACATACCCATTTTGTGATCTGGCTTTATGTGGATATGAAAGATATCCTGCATTTGCATATCCTAGTAGCTTTTGTTTTGACTCATTTGAGTCAAATAATCTCATATCAGTAGTTCTGCGAAGATTCTGCAATATATGTTTGATTTCATTCCAATGTCTTCTGGTTGGAGCAAAACTGTACCTAGCTAATAAATTAACATAAAAAGAAATATCTAGATGAGTATAATTAGCAAAGTACATAAGTGCACCAATAACACTAAGATATGATACTTCAGGACCAAGTAATTCCTCACCCTTTTCTCACTGACGAAATAGTCATTTTTCACATCGTTGACAACAACCATAAGGTAAATTTCTTAATGGATGTACTTTATCCATATTAAAAGCTTCAAGATTTTCTTAATCTATAAGCCGACAATGGAACCAACACTCAATTTGGAAAATGCTCGATTTGCAAGCCGAGACAAAATTTTATTTTTCCAAGATATTTCATTTCAAATTTCATTTTCAAATATTTTGCTAGTTTTGTTAGCTCTTCAAGAGTCCCAACAAGATTTAAATCATCAACATAAACAACAATAATTGCAAATCCGATTTCTGATTTCTTAATTAAAACGCATGGACATATAGGGTTATTCACATACCTTTATTTTAGTAAATATTTGTTAGCCCAAGGGTACTTTGAGTTGAGGTTTTGATCATAACAAATCAAGGTATTAAGTTATTAATGGTTTGATTTGAGATTAATGACAGACATATGCAATTATGAACTATGACTACATCATTTATCCAAAATTTGAATCAAGAATCAAGCTCAAAACCGGGATTCCGAGTTCAAGCATACCACGAAGACCTTGTAAACTTAGGAATCTATGTAAGATGAATGGAGTGGTGCACTTTAGAAATAACTATCATTCACATGCATTCACTCATAAACTCCGGCCAAACCAAAATTGTACATCTTTCAAAACTGAAGCCTGAAAGAGATAAAATCTGACTAAGTAATCCTAAAATGAACTTCAATGTTTATCTAAGGTTTAGAAATAAAAAGTACATCAAACTGAACATCTAAAAGGTAATCTGATTCCGCCAACCGCCTAATCGATTAGTGAACTATAGAAACGGCCGACCTGGATGTCGACCTGGCCGATGAAACTATTAATCGTTAGTCGACCGCTGACGCAATAAAGCAATCCATTTTTTGTAGACCTAAAACTAGTTAACCTAAGCAGATAACAACCATCCATTTTGTAGAATTGAAATGGTCACCAAGTTTCAACTAGCTCTATTTCAAATGTACCTATAAAACGGCTAGTATATAGAAAACTGGCCAAAACGGGTCATGTGTTAAGTGCTATTGAGTTCTATAAATAGAGTATGGGGGATCACTTAAGAGGTAAAACACTTGTTGAATATCCTCTCAACCATCATTTCCCTTGTAAATAATTTCTCAAACCAAGATTGTGAGTGCATTCATTATATTTGCATATTTTAGAATGCACGCTTGTGTTCATCCAAGCTTGAGTTGTATTTGAAAGATCTTAAAAGAGTTTGATAAAGGTGTCTCAGATTTCTTATGAGAAAGCTCAAGTGTATAACTCAAGGATTTCAGAAGAGCCCATCGGGAGCCATAATCCAAGTGTATAAGAAGAAGCTAGGTTAGAGCTTACACAAGTGGAACCCCATCCATTTAAGGTCGAGGAGAAGTGACGAGGCAAGTGTGTCGAACCACTATAAATCTGGCTCTTTGCTTTCTATCCCTATCTTTATTTATCGTTATCGCATTAAATCAAGATTAATTATTATCAGGCAAAAGTTTTTGAGAAAAACAATTCAGCCCCCTCTCGGGTTAGGTTAATAAGTCCTAAAGTGGAACTTCAATATTCACTGGAAAGGCGCATTGTACCACATGCTCGGATTGTTTTTTTAATCCATACAAAGATCGTTATGTACTTAATCGAGTACATGATACGAGGTTTCAGACTTAATCGCAGCGCTTAAATCCTTAAGGGATTTTCATGTGTATATCACTGTCTATGAACCCATATAAATATGCAGTGGCAGTGATAACAACCATGAGACGCATATCTAGTCCTTCGTAGATCAAGTGTTTATCAAAAAGCTTAAATGTGATCAAGGCCCATAATAAACAATATGTTTCTCAGAGTCAATGCCGTGTCTTTTATTTGAAACCTTAGGCTACTAATTGAGCTTTATATCTTATGATATTATTATTTTCATTGAGCTTTTGTATGAATACCCATTCGTACCCAATAGGCCTTACACTTATGTGCCTTTGACTACGTGTCCAAACACTGCCACACTAATGCAATTTCGTCGCATACTTTCTTTCCATTTTAGCAATCGTTTCTTTGTTTACATTCATCCACATTTTGTGGTTCGAGATCATCATCATCATTTTGTATGATGTCTAGGGCCACTTGGAAAGCAAAAATATTATCCATAGCGAAATTATTTTGATCCCATTTTTCAATTTTATGCACATAACTTATTGAAATCTCACAGTTTTCAAGTACCTTTTCCTATTCTAAAGATATTTGTTCATTTTGCACCTCTTCAAGGGTTTGTTGTTCAATATGTGCCTCTATGGTGGCTTGTTGTTCACCATGTTCATCTGCAGGGGCATTTTGCTTTGTTTTTATTCTCCTCTCAGTGAGCTAGCGCTTTGACCCAATTGGTCTCCCCCACGTCTGCCGTGTTTTGGATTCATTCGCTTATGTCCTCCTGTGGTCTTCAACTGGCCGGAGCATTCACAGCTTCCGATATGTGACTTTGTCACTTTTACATCAACAAATGCATCTAGTAATCGATGGTAAGATTTTGTAAATAATGATCCTTTGAACTTCCGGGCCACATTGATTCAGACAGGATCGAATGAGATAATGTGATGCATTCCAAGTAATTTCTCGCTCTTCCGAATTGACTTTTCTCCCACCATGGAATACGCCATAAAAATGAAAAATTTTGCAACTGCCTAAAACATTTCCGTTAAGATTCCAAATATCTTAAGTGATGTGATAATAATCAAAACCTATAAATCCCAAGTCTACATTGTGGGGTGCAATTGGTATGGGCCACAACCAAAAACTCGCAAGGGAAATATTTGGTCAGTATACCTAGTACACAAGTCAGGAAGGCGGAGTACTATGGTAAGATGTTGGTCTAATTCTTTATTGACTACAAAGATGCATAATAAAGATGTGTCCTTTCAGGTAGATGTCGTAATTTGGTCTTCATCAACAATGGTCTAGCTATTAATTGAAGATGTTTGATCAAGGACTTCACTAAACTATTTTGGGTATGAACTTGAGCAATATGATGCTCAATATTTATCTCACCGACATAATGTACTATTGAGAGCTCAGGAAGTAAATTCACCAACATTATCAAGTCTTATTGTCTTAATTGGATAATTAGGGAATTGTGCTCTTAATTTGGTCATTTGTGCAAGGAGCCTAGCAAATGCAACATTTATTGTGGAAAGAAGACACACATGTGACTATCTAGTGGAGGCATCTATTAGGACCATAAAATAACGAAAAGGTCCACATGGTGGATGAATAGGTCCACATATGTCCCCATGTATTCTTTCTAAAAAGACTTGTGATTCAGACATGATTTTATTAAATGATGGTATTACTATTAACTTACCTTGTAAACAAGGATCACAAGAAAATTCATAGGGCAAAAGAATCTTCTGGTTCTTTAATGGATGCCCATGTACTGAAATGTATGATTCACTGTATCATTGAAGATCCAAAGTGACTTGCATTATGCCAAAGAGTAAAAATCTTTGGGTCATTGAAATTCTAGTTCATTACAGCATATGACTCAATTGACTTTATGGTTGTATGACATAACCCAGAGGAGAATGCTGGGAGCTTTTCCGCAACAATCCTTTTCCCATAAATTATAGAGGTAATATATAAATATTCTTTATTACCTTCATTCATAGTTTCAATATGATATCCATTTTTGCGGATATCTTTAAAACAAAGCAAATTTCTTGTTGATTTGCTAGAATATAATGCATCATTAATATGGAATCTAGTTCCATTTGGTAGCATTATATTTTCTATTCCGGAGCCTTCAATTAAATCTGATGCACTAGAGATGGTACTTACATCGCATTTCAAGCATTATTAAATTCAAAAAATAAGTTTATTTTCGAAGGATTGTATGTGTGGTTGCGCAGTCAACAAAACATATATCACTATCATTCATCTTGAAATTCAATAATAAATAAATTTAGATAAAGATAAAGTTATAAATAGCAAGATATATTGAATTATTTAATATTTACATTTTCATCATCCACTAAACAATTGAAATTATCACTAGGACCTAAAAAAAAATCCATATCAAAATAAGATAGGTCTAGCCCATTTCCATCAGCAAAATTAGTTTATACTTTTTTTCCTTTTTCCTTTAATGATGCTTGATACAGATATACCAGATGTTTGGCCATACGATAGGTACGAGATCAGTGTCCTTCCATTCCACATCTATAGCAAGTCTCTTTAGGAGCCTTAAAGGGTTTTTTATGTGCACTTTCTCTATTTTCTTGTTTTGTCTCACCATTATTCCACTTCTGGATGTGAAATGGATATTTCCTCTTGAAGGGGTTAGAAGGATGATTATTATAGTGTCGGGATCTTCGCCTAATACAATGATTCACAATTTCGCATTTAACACATCCACGCCCACGATTGTGGGATAAAATTGCATTCACTTCAGGGAATGGTTCAAATTCAATTGGACGGAACTGGTGGTTTTTTTATTAGTAGCTCATTGTTTTGTTTAGCTACTAGAGGACATGATATTAACTTTGAATATTTATACCTATACTCTATATTGCTACCTGTAGGAGTTAATATTGTAGGCGTGAGACGTTGTGAACGTTTTTTCTAGCATGTCTTCATCTATGATTTTTTCTCCACATAGCTTCAATTTGGTGCTTATTTTAAATAGAGCAGAGTTACACTCACTGGCTGTTTTAAAATCTTGCAACCTTAGGTGCATCCATTCATAGCAAGATTTTGGTAAAATCACTGTTTTTTTGTGGTCAAATCTATCATTCAAGTCATTCCACATAGTGAAAGGATCTTTACAAGGTGATATCATTTTTTGGGATGCTCAGGAGATGAGAGGCCTAAGGAAAATTAGTGCTTTTGCACAATCCTGTTGGGACTCTTGATTTTCTTCTTTTATTGTTTCCCCAAGATATATGGAAGTTAGATGTATTTCAGCATCAAGAATCCATGATAGATACTTTACCAAAATATCGGGCGCCACAAACTCAAGCCAGAGATTTGACATTTTGATAAACTTTGAATATCATATGATGAAAAATTGATAATAATATAATTTACTCACTGAGCATATTCTGCTGATAATGTGTTGTACATAGTTGTAGAATTGTAACTAGAATTGCAAAGAGAGAGAATAAGAGAGAATTATAGAAATAAAATTTTTAGAGAGAATGAGAGAGTTTATATTTCATGGTACTTGATACTGTGGGATAAAGATTCATTATATAGGCATTTGGGTTGTTTCATTCATTCATAAAGAATAAAACAAGTTCATTCACATGCTCCATAACATTGAAAACATTATGTTTATATTTTGCAGAATGACAAATGCATTATCTTCTGTTTGCTAAACATATTTTCGCGATTGTTTCTTCTCTTTCTGGTCCCGACAACAAAAAATTGTTTTTAGAAAACACTTGTAAGCGATGATTTGGAAAAAAGCACCTTATAATTCTTGATCAATATGAGATTAGAAATTAAAAGTGGTGCATTTCATGAATCCAAATTCCGGGAGAAGGTAATATATGTTAAAACAAATCTAAAGTCCTTAATGCTCATCTCCTATACCAAACACCTTTGTATTACAACACTAAGCAACTCAACCTTTTAATTTTTATTTACAACACTACAATCTTGTATTATTAATCTTATTTTTTTATTTTTTATTTTTCCAACACTACAACATTGGTTAGAAATTAGGAATATTTTGCCTATATGTACAATTTTCTCTCGTTTTATGGAGAGTGAGTGGAACTGGAAGGCCACATATGAATATGGTATATAGATATATGCTGATTTTAATTTGTACTCTTCCTCTTAATGAATGAATGAGAATAATTTTTCTCCTCTTCTTTCAGTTTATCAGAAATGGCATTAGAGCCTCATTTCTTGCTCATTCCTTTTTCCTTTTCGATACGGCTTGTGCAGGCCATCAACAGCAATAATCGATTTCATCAATCGACTCCATCTCCTATCCGCAATTCATAGATGAGCAAGAATCTCTCTCCATGGATAATGTTAGCACCCCTGATCTTAATTACAACATAGTGGAGGTCTACTGTCGAGAAATATGTCGCATATAGAATGGAGGAAGGTACATCTATAAATACGAGCGCATCTTGCTAAATAAACTTTTGAGCTACATCGGTTTGCCCTTATTTGAAACCTTGCTTTCAATTTAAGCATCTTCCCATAAGATTATTTCATTCTCCACAAAAAACAACTGCCTTTTGTGGATTGTTGTGTTTAGTACATATGCTGGTCAATTCGAACACTCCTGTGTTTACTTAAAATGAGTTAATCAATAGAAACTTGATTCAACTGGGTGAGAATGTGAGTGTTAGTGCCAAGGTTATATATGGAACTTGCCACCTTTTATTTTCATCTAAATGCCGATGGCGAAGTATTTATTCACTTTGAGAGGTATGCTTCGATTGAACACCGCACTCCATACTTATGGTTTCTGTTATTTTTTCAATTTAGGGCATGAAACTTGTTGTGTTAGAATATGTCTCAAATTCCTAATTAGTATTTATTTATTTTTATAAATAATATTATATAGGATAATTCATAGTTGTTATATTATTGTAATATTATCTTTCCTTACTCTATAAGGAAAGATGTTGGGAATATCCCTATAAATATTTTGGGTCATGAGGGGAAAAAATCATGAGAGAAATTCAGCATGTACACAAATGAATGGCTTTTCGGGATTGATAATTTTTGTGTGATATTTTCTCGTTATTGTGGGCATCCTAGGGTTTTGTGATTTTTCCTAGTCGTCACAATACTTTGATACTCCAATTTTGTTCTCTGTGTTTTCATGAATAGTAGAAATATTCTCTCTCATCCATGGATGTAGGCATAATTGGCCGAACTACGTTAAAACCCTCATGCATCTTTATGTTGATTTCTTTATCTTTGTGTTCTTGAATTAATATTCATATCAAAGCTGCGATTCATAACAAATTTCTGCACAGCCTGTGCCAAAGATCTCTAGAAGAACGAAAGATTATGAAGCGCACAAGATAAAGATAAAATGAATTTCAATTCAAGGTGGAGTCAATTGCTCTCTCATCAAGATGTGCTGGATGATTGACTCGATGGAATTTGATCCAAGGTGGAGATTGTGTTAGAATATGTATCAAATTCTTAATTGGTATTTATTCATTTTTGTAAAGAATATTGTATAGGATAGTTCCTAGTTCTTATATTATTGTAATATTATCTTTCCTTCTGGAATAAGCAAAGTTGGTGGGAATATCCCTATAAATATTTTAAATCATAAGGGGAAAAATTCATGAGAGAGATTCGGTAAGTGCATAGATGTAAGAGTTTTAGGGATTGAGAGTTTTTATGAGGTATTTTCTCGACATTGTGGGCAACCTAGGGTTTTGTGATTTTTTGATTTTTCCAAATTGTCGTAATACTTTAATACTCCAATCTTGTTCTTTATGTTTTCTAGAATAGTGGAAATATTATCTCTCATCCATGGATGTAGACATAATTGGCCGAACTACGTTAAAACCCTCATGCATCTTTATGATGATTTCTTTTTTTTTTTTGTTCTTGAATTAATATTCTCATGCATCAAAGTTTCTGCAATTCATAACATATCGACAAATCCTTCATAGTTCTCAGGATGCTAGATTTTAAAGGTTTAGAGGTAGAGAGCCTACCAAGAATAGTTGGGAAACTAATTCATTTAAGGTACTGATTAAGGTGGTTAACGGTCTAAACTGGCTCTAATTCACAACCTAAGGAGTTTGATGTTGGATACAAACAATCTTAAACAAATACCAAATGTGATATGCAAGATTCAAAACATGAGATATATTTACTTGGAGGGGCAAGAGGATGATATTCCACTGCAAATTGATACGTTAGAAAATCTTCAAATTCTATCAAGCATAGCCTTCAACCAATACTACTACAAAAACAATTTATGATGTCACTAATTTTGGTGTCATTTTTAAAATAATGACACCATATGACTTAAAATTCATAAATGTGACACATCAAATAAAAATATTTAATTGGGAATGCTAGTTTTAGATTTATTGTATCATTTTCTGAAAAATGATATCATATGAAATTTTAAAAAAAAAATTGTGTTGGAGTAGCTAGATGGTGCTAATTTTAGATTACAGTGTCATTTTTTGAACAATGTCACTATATTGAAAAAAATATTTTTTGATTTTAGATTTATGGTGTCATTTTCTAAAAGTGACACCATATACAAAATTTTAAATTTTATAACTTAAAGGTCATTTTATTATATATGCTAATTATGAACAGTATATAAAAAACTTATTGTTTTTGCATATCACAAATACATAAAATTGTCTTGCATAACTCGAACAATCATCTTCTTCCATCTTTTCTTGAATCCATAAAACCCTGAGAGTTTTTTTTATAAAGTATAATCACAACAAAGTAATATAAAAAAAAAAATCGTTAATATCCCCAATAAATAAATTTAATATGTCCAATAAATAAGTACATTTTGTCTAAAAAATAGCATTAAGAATTTTAGTATAATAAAATAATTTATATCTTAGTAATTTCTATATATATAAGTAATTAGAGAAGAATATTTTATGTATAATAAAGTAATTTATATCTTAGAAATTTCTATATAATTAATTATAGAGAAGAATATTTTAATATATTTTGTTTAAATAGTTTTTGGAATAAAGTTACTTAAATATATTTTTCTTTAAATAATAATCTAATTTTTCCTTTAATTGTTTTAGAAATAAATTTTTTAGGTTGTAATATTTATAAATACTTGGAAATTTCTAGATAAAACTTACAGGAATCTAAATTATAAGGAAGAATATTTTAATATATTTGTTTGATAATTTTGGAATAAAGTGATTTATTGTTATTTTAAATAATAATCTCATAATTAATTTCTATAGAAGTAATTATGAGAAGCATATTTTAATATATTATATTTAGATAATTTTGGAATAAAGTGATTTATTTATTTTCTTTAAATATTAATCTTATTTCTTGTTTAATTGATCAATTCTTTTGTAAATAAATTTTTTTAGGTTGTAATATTTATAAATATTAAATTTCTAAAGCTCTTTCCAAATAAATCATGAGAATAATATTTTTAATATATTTTGTTTCAATAATTTTAGAATAAAGTGATTTATTATTATAATTTTAGATAATTTATTTGTTAATCAACCATATTTTTCACAAGTGTTAAAAGACATGATATTCATATTAAATCCAAATCCACAAAACATTGTGACACCCAATCGAGTCGGGTGTGACTCGTCAATCAGAGTATTCTATGGATTTGAATTTGACCGCTGTTTGTATCCATTTATAGGGACCCATATTTTCTGAAAAATCGACGAGTCTCGCTTTGGTACGGGAGAGCACACCCAACATACAACTTGTATAACGATATAATCCTTAACACATCTAGGAGTCTGTGAGTAGCATTGACCCCACATGGTCCATCTATTCATATCCTCAATATACATCCCTTTGTGGAACCAGTTCATTAATATTTAAATCCTAAAACATAGAAAATAAACGCTTAATTATAGTATTAAGAGTTTGATCACAACCTTTTACTATAATTAAATACGGAAACTATTTAGACAATAGTCCCGAAAGAATTTAGATTTTATTCTTATACAAATACTTTTCTGAAAGGAAATATCAAGGTCACACATCGGCCTCCTTCATAATCACGGCTCATGGACGCGAGTCTCCATAATACACCCCATGTACGAAGGGTTCCACGATGAGGTGAGCAATGGCCAATAGAAAAATTTTCTTACAATAGCTACTCTTCGCCTAAATGCACATGTAATGGAATACATAAAACATCAAATCATATTCCATATAAATAATCTTGATCCTATGGAATGTTCCTGTGTATGAGAAGAGACTCCTCATGCCCACCTGACCAAGTCTCGTAGACTCCCTCTCATGCACCTGTGCAGTGTGACAAACCAGTCATTGGTATTTCACCTAATGACTTAAACCATTAGACAACCCTCCAATTTTAATTTATAAAATCCCATGTGTTTATTTAGGTTGCGAATTTAGGAATCTCAGTAGGCCATGCTTGTGACACTTTACGAACTTTCATGTTGGATATATGTCTAACTAAGAAATTAAATTTGGGTCTTTCACCACAGGAGGATTTGCCCCATCTTTGCTTCACCCAATTCACGTGTTGTATTATTATTATTGTTTTGACAATGAGTCTCAATATTGGACGTTGTTCCATTTAGAAATCTACCACATTCATAAGAATGGTGAATAACCAATACCTTTTCTTAGGCCCGATACGATGTCGTGCATATGAAATGCATTGATGTCATTTCATGCTATAATCATAATAAATGCAGAATATTTATAAATTCCGGATAATTATATTTCCTACATATAATTTCCATTCATTACAATTTCAATGTTAATACATCATGCAAGCACATATTAACATGATTATTTCACACAACAATATGTTATTTATTTTTCCAACAACAACACATAAAATGACCCAAATCTCGGATCCAAATAAACAGGGCACCTCTCGGTCCCTTTACGACCATGAACCATTTTTTGTTCCATTCGTCATCGAATTACTGTGATACCAAAGCATACAACAAAACCTGGAGACCTCGGTCCCGTGATCACAACCAACATGTTATTCAAATTTATTTGTTTTTTCAATAACACTTAAAAAATAACACCACAGTGAAAAATCAATCTGATTGCCGCAATCAGTCAGGCCTTTCGAAAATAGTTAGAAAATCACAATTGAATTGACCAACAGTCAATTGACCGGTATTTGTCAGCTTGATCTTGAAAATTTAGTTCGGACTATCCGAAAAAAGTCCCGAAAATTCAGTCCGGACTGTCCAAAAATAGTCCCGAAAATTATGTTCGGACTTTTAAAAAACGATCCGAAATTGGCCGAGGCCTCAGAAAGCAGTCCAAGAAATTCAGCTGAGGCGCCAGAAAGCAGTCTCAAAAATTCCCAAATATTCAGTACAGAAATCTTGGGACTAAATCACCACAGCCGATCCACCTTGAAAACCTATCTTTATTAAATGACTTTTAGGCTAGAAATAATCAAAGTAGGAAAATTCTCTACCTCTTGGAATTTAACGAAACTCCCAGATTTTGGTACCCACGCGTAGCCCTAGTTGCGTGGATCTACTTTACTTCTCACTCCGACAAAAACCGACAACCCAATTTTCGTAGATCTTAGAGATAAAGTTTCTCTCTCTACCTCTCTCTTATCTCTCTCTCTTTCTTAAGCTCCTCCCTCCTCTTTCACCAAAATACCCCTCTTCCTTTTTTGTTACGATTTTTCTTCCTACTTTTTTTTCTTTTTCCTTTCTTTTTATTTTCCCTTTATTTTCTCTTTTTCTTCCCTTTTTTTTTTCATTTGGTTCTTATCTACCAGATTTTTTTCCCTTCTATTTGCTCCTTCTCCCATTTCTTTTTTTTTTTTTTAAATTTTCATTTTTCTTTATTTTTCCATTTGGCTTTGTTTCCTTTATTTCTCAATTTTACACATGGCTCTAAATGAGTCATTCATTTAAGTGTTATGTGTCACTTGCTACTCTACATGGCTATCATGCCATGTGTCCATCTCTAAGGTGCCATGTGCTATCCACATGGTCCTTCATAATCACCCAGGCACCAGATTTATCTTAAAATCGTGAAATTCCGACTATCTCGGAATCGAATGAGCCGACAGGAGTAACTAGATTTCTGAGGCAATTCAATCGTGAGAAGTCTGTTTAGGTCATCTGAAATCGAAAATTTGGTTTTCAAGCCAGGAAATTACGATTTACCATTTTTTCAAAAAAAATGAATTTTTCTTGGGTTTTACAAGCATGAGAATGTAGGTGAGTTGGTAGTTTAACATGATATTAGAGCTTGATCTAGTAGAACGTCTTAGGTTCAATATCTCCCTTTGCAATTTAAATCCCTATTTGATGTAAATAACCTCAAGGTTAAATGCATGGTGGTGCTTTTAAATGTATCACCAATTAATCTACTTTGGTGTCACTTCCAAATATGTCACCCATCGGTACCCCCTACGATGTCATTGGATAGGAATTGACTATGTTCAATGACACCTTTTTTGTTATGATGATTTATTATAAACGTCATACTTTTCTTGTAATTACTCCCCCTTTAGCCAAGAATAACTTCAGTTGAGATCTGATATAGATTTCCTTATTAAGATCTCCGTGGAGGAACACATTTTGTCACATCGAGGTTGGGTGAGAGATAGCCCAGAAAATGCGGCAAGAGCAAAAGTTTGGAAGTAACTAGTTTAGATATAGGAGAAAAATTATCTAGAAAATCAATACATTCCTTTCGTGTGTACCTTTTTGCTACAAGGCAAGCTTTGTATCACTCCACGATGCCATCAACTTTATTCTTTATTTTATACACCTATTTACATCCAACGAGTTGCTTCCTTAATGAAAGAGTAACAAGTCATCGGGTACCATTGCTCTCCAAATTTTGCTATCCATAGCACCTCGCCATACACGAGACTCGGTAGCATGAAAAAGTTTGTAGGTATGTTGGAGTATTTATTGCTAAAGTAAAAGCATGATGGGGCTTGGAGTTTATGGTAGTGTAGAAAATAAGAGATGGGATATAAACGAGCTAGAGTAGAGGGGCAGACAAGTTGAAGTGATTGGTTTGTAGTTGAATAATAGTGATAATCTAATAGATAAGTTAGGCGTTTAGTATCTGAGTGGATGATAGGTGGGCCGTAAAGTTTGGTTTCCATTAACATTAAGAGGTTGAGGTGGAGAGGAAGTGTAGTGACGGACTCAATGGGACGAGGTATAACACGATCGACAAAAAGATCAAAGTGTTCATTATCAAGGCTAGTGTAACACCATGGAAATACCATAACAATTTTATAACATGTTCATGGTGTAAAATAAATTAAATTATATTTTTCCGGTGTTTAAACGGCTAAAAATGAAAAATGATAAAAACCCGAAAATTTTATAGGAGACAAATAAATTTGGTAAAAATGTCAAATGAGGACCTAAGGGTCATAAATGAGGAGTATAAATGTTAAAATGAAAATGAAATGAAATGAAGTGAAAATGAAAGTGAAATGAAGCTTTAAAGTGAGAAAAATGAGAAAAATGGGAATTAGTGTGTAGCCAAACAAGGCTTAGTGAAGGATTTGGATTAAAAGATCAAATATTGGTCTTTGAGAGACATTTCTCTCATTCCTCTCATTCTCTCATCTCAACTCTCTCTCACCCCTTGAGCTCCTTTCTCAAACCCTCATCTCCCACACATTCCATTTTGAGAACCGAAAATCAGTGGAAATCGTATCATTCTTCAAGTCGTTCATCTCTTGTTTAAGAGCTAACTTTGATTAAGCACCTAAGTAGGCAAAGCGTAAGTAGATCTATGGTGAAGCATTTTGAAACTAGGTCAAACAAATAAAAACTAGGGTTTGTCCCTTCTTTGAGGTCGGTGTAACTCTAGTCTAGATGCATGGAAAAGCTAGAGTATTAGAGGGTGAGAAATCAACCCTAGCTGGAAACCACTAGAATAATGTTGATATTTCCTTTTTTGTATGTTTAGAGTCGAGAGAAGATAAAGCACAGATTTAAGATCGAGGCCCAAAAGGAAAAGAGACCAGAATTGACTCTTTTTGGTTTGTTCTTCTTACTTCTCTCCTCATTTAAAGTTTTATGTTGTTCCAAAAACAAATCTGCATTGTTTTGCATGAACATGAATGTGCGCTTTGTTTGGAACAAAAATTGAGATGTTTTGAGTGGTGTAAAGTGATTTCGAATCATGTCGAAAATTGCATGTGTGTTCTATTAAGAGCCGAATGGAGCGATTTAGTGTTGGCCTGTTGTTTGAGAGGATTAAACATGAAAGAAAGAGGAAAAAAAAAGCAAAAGCGAGAATCTAGGAAATTTTCTTTGGAAAAGAATTTGTGAGGAATTATGAAATTTATAAATACTGCAAGAATTTTACGAGTACGCAAAATTTATATGACTAACTCGAATTTGATACCAAAATTCAATCGGCCATAACTTTTTCATCCAAACTCCGATTCGCCTATTCTTAGACTCTACGGAAATATCTTTGAGTCTAGAATCTAACCATATACCATTGGATGGAAATTGGTTCTCACATCTTTGCTAAAAATTTGATTGTAGCACCAAGTGTACTAATTACTTGGTTGTGTTGGTGTTTAAGTTGAGTTTTCTTTTCCCGAATCCCCCTAAGTGTAAGTGAACCATGTAGATAATCCCATAATACAAATAGGATTAAAAATGAGGCATAAAAATGCGAAACAAATGTTAAGGATTTTAAGGAGGAGGAATTAGGGAAAAAGAAAGAAATAATGTATGGAAAAAGGAGAGTCGAATTATAAAGTAAATCTAAAATAGAACTCCTAGAATACCGGAGCTAATAATATGATTATTACTTGTATTGGAATGGGAGGCTGTGAGGGAGAGGCTTGGGTGTCGAGATTAGGATTGGAATCAAGTGCAACAAGCTTTTTGGTTTGTTCTCCACTTCTCTCTCTATAATTCCAAAGTGTTTGAATGGTTACAAAATGATTTGAATTGCTGAAATGATTTATAAGAAAAACATATTGATTTGTTTTAATTGATTTGAGGCAATTGATTGTGAAATGATTTGTATATGAAAAATTATGAAGATGTGAGAAATAAGTGTTTGTATAAATGTACATACTATCACGTATTTTTGCTATGAATGATTTGAACGCCCTTAATAGAATGTTAGATTAGAAATTCGAGTTGAGGATAGATTGATATACTAATAAGGTGGTAGCATTTTCTGAAACGGTCTTAATGATGTATCACTCAGATCCATAGCCAGCGAGAACAATACTCCAGTGAAGTATTCACGAATTGATTTTTAATAACCAGTCTGCAGCCCAACGGGACCATGCCAATGATTCCGTTATCCATGCATCAAAAGCATATGTTAAATTCGTTTAAGGGCAAATTGAAATGATAAGAAAATTGTGAAATGCATGATTCGTGTTTTGAATGATTTATTGCATATGAAATTGCATATTTGAAATGATCAATAAACTGTAAATGAATGTATATGAAATGAATATATGTATTGTATTGCATTGATCGGTACAAAGGTTAAAAGCATTGATTAGAAAAATTGCATGATTTGTATTAAACTGAAATGGAAGAGATAACTATATAAAACCACTAAGCATGAAATGATTAACGTTAATTTTATCGTGCGAGTGCTGAGAGAATTAGTCTGAGCAAAGGCGGTGATTGATCATCGTCAAAGCCACCGCGAAGGATAAGTAAACTCCGTCATATGCATACATGAATTTGATTTGACTATTTTTGTATTGAAACTATAATTCGAAAAGTGAACTATGATTTTGTTTTTGTAAATGTTTTTTATATTGAAGATGACTAATAATGTCGTATTGTATCAAGGTGGGAAATGGACCAAATGGGCATATAATGTCATATCGAATGCAAAAAAAAAAAAAACAAAAAACAAAAACACATTTGTGAACAAATGATGGGCTCCCTTTAAGTTAAAAATGATGTTTATGTATATATGTTCATAAGGTTAATTATCCTTTACAAAATGAGCATTTGAAATATGTTTTAAATGAGAAATTGCAATTGGATTTGAATGGTATCAAAGCACAAGTAGCATAGAACTACGGTATTGAAAACGTATTTGTATTTGTATTGATGTTTGAATATATCGTAAAAGTAAAAGTATTGGTAGTGCAACAGACGTTACAGCTGGATTGATCAAATGGAAAAATTGATTCATGAAAGACAACATTTCTAGTGATATAAATTTTATTGCTTTCCAAATCAAGTAATTTGTACCATTTGTATCCAAAAGGATAACAAAGAAAAACTGATGCCCTAGCTCATGGAGTAAATTTGGTTAGTTGGCTAACAAGAGTTGAAACATAACATAAACACACAAAAGAATGAAGATGTGAGTATATGGGTTTCTTATCATTTAACAATTCAAAGTGACTTTTGTTGGACAACAATGGTGATGGTGTTCTATTAATTAAGTAAACTATAGTTAAAACACATTCACCCCAATAACAAAGAGGAATATTTGATTGGAAGAGAAATTCACAAATTATAAAATTATGAAAAAATAGTTATAACATATGATTTTGAAATTAAAAGATACACCCATGTGGCTCTAGTACAATCATTAACAATGGTGAGAAAATATTTATGATTAGCTCGTGCGCTAACATGGAAAAGGACCTCAAATATCGTTTATGGAATTTAAATCGAGGATGCAAAGACACTGATTATTTGAATGGATAATCTTGTATTAATGACATTTGATAATCATGAAGACAAAGTTGATAGAGAATTTGGGAGATTGAAGAATTGGCAACTGGTTGAGTCTCAGCTGCGTACATAGTTTGACGTTGAAGCTACAAGCTCAGGTAAGCAATTAATTGTTGTACTTGATCTGTGGTGAGTGATCCATGTAATGGAGATGAATTCATACCAACTGTAACCTTTGATGAGCATTTAGGGTTCTGGGTGATTTCTGTAAAACTCTTAGACAGAGAAGTGTTAAACAGAGAACTATTGAGCATGCTGGGTCATTTTTGATTTGAATGGGCCTTGGTTTGGGCTTGTACCCAAAGGGTATCCATAGAGTTTTATAACACTTGTCTATGGTGTGTCCTACCACCACAATCGTTTTCTAGCCGATCCCTCGGCTTGTTCGAAGAAGACAGTGCTGCAATGGAAGGCAGGGTTCAAAAAATCGGCGGAGTCCGTTGTCTCTCTTCCTGAATAACAAGATTAAATAATTTCGTGATAAGAGATAGAGGATCAGTCATTGAGAGGGAAGCAGTACAAGATGAACAAATATATGTGGCAGAGCCATATCTGGTGCTCTGTTCCACTCACTCTCATGCAACAGAAAAGGTATACACATAGCTATGGGGCTGAATTATGACGACTGTGGATTAGTCGTAGTGTTGTAATAGTGTGGGTTAGTGGATTATGATGACTGTGGGGCTGAAAATGCGATTTCCCCATAGCTATGGCTCTCCATATCTTTGTTTTTCTAATAGAAAAACTTGGATCAGAGAATGTACCAACACCACTTTCAATTAAATATTTGAGGTTCAAGTTTATGAATTAAAAAACGAAGATGAACAACGATGTAATATCCCTAATTTTTCCAACAAAAAAAAGAAAAAAAGAAGATGGGCTATTTTGCAAATTTTAGAAGATAGAAGGGGCTATATTGTATTTTTTAAAAAGATGAAGAGACTTTGGGGCATATGAAATTTGTTTTAGTATAAAAAAGGCTCTCAATTTCATATGATCCATTTCTTATTTTATTTTCTCTGAGAAGAGAGAGAATTTAGGAGTTTCTAAAAGAGGGAGAGATTTCAAACCTCAAGGGCTTTAATTTTAAGTAAATATTTTTTCCATGATTTTGGTAGTTATGATTTTTGAAAGTCTAGTTTGAGGATTCCCGAGGGCTTTTAGCTTTGGGTGAAACCCTAGAAATGATTAAAATATATATAAGCAAAGATCTTGGTTTTGAGTTTGATGTTTAATATATTTGAGTGATTTTTCACTAGGAATCTTAGATTTAAAAACTTAGGGTTTCCTAAACTTTTAAATATGAAATCCTAAAAATGTAAGAAATACATAGTATTGAGAAATTTGTTTAGTAATGAGTATTTGATATGTTTTGGTG
Source organism: Tetrastigma voinierianum (assembly GCA_016808115.1). Lineage (NCBI taxonomy): Eukaryota > Viridiplantae > Streptophyta > Magnoliopsida > Vitales > Vitaceae > Tetrastigma > Tetrastigma voinierianum. Next base: position 127,942 of record JAEQBH010002330.1, on the reverse strand, counting down.
ATTCTTAGGCTACTAAACTTTAGATTTAAAATCCTAACGGATTCTCTACAAGTTACAAAGAACCATTTATTCATAAGAGATTTGAGGATTTCAACCAAAAAAATCATGTTTTATGAAAAAATTCGTAATTTTAGGGATTTAAGGAATTGATAGAATTAGAAAATTTGTGATGTTAAGGCTTTTAGGAAAATGCTCTAATTTATTTGTGATTCTCAAGCTAAAGAGCCTTTGAGATTTTAGGTTTAAATGTTTTGGGTTCCTGTAAAAGAAAAATATGAACTATAAAACCTATAAGTGTAAAAAAACATATTATTTTTATCTAATAGGATATTGTTCATATTATTAAGGTGATATGTGACTCTTTTGAGGCTTCTTTGTTTTGCTAATATCTTGGAATACTAGGTAAGGAAGATTAATGCAGTTTTTCCTATAAAACAAAATATTTTGCTAATATATGTGATTATGAGTTTTGGAATTTTTACTTAACCCAAAATCATATGTATGGATCAAATACATGTTTTTTATGAAAAATGAATTTGAGAATATTTATGGTAAATATTGAAAGATATGGAGATATAATATCTTTGTATTTTATGAAATTAGAAATATGAAAAATGTTTGGCTTTTAGTTTTATATAACCCATATCAATTGAGTATAAACTTATTCAAATATGGCGCTTTTTATCAATGGAGTATACAACGACAAATATGACTCGTATCAATAAGTATAAACTTCACAAATACGACCCGCGTCCAGTAGGTATAAACTTAATAAATATTAAATCTGACCTGGGTATAAACTTGTGATAACAAACATAAATGGTTATAAACTTGACAATTATGGCCTTCGTCAATGGGTATCTACTTGAAAAATATGACTTTTGTCAGCGGGTTAAAATAATTAACATTTTATTTTAAGCAAATATGTTTTGAGAACCAAGAATATCAGCATTTTGAAATGTGTCTTACCAACGGGTTAGAATAATTGACATTATTTGAAACAAATATGTTTAAGAACAAAGAGTGTAAGTATTTTGGAATGACCATTATCAATGAGGTTAAAATAGTTGACATTCTATTTGAAACAAATATGTTGTGAGAACAAAAAATATAAGTGTTTTGAAATGACAATTGTCAACATGTTAGAATAGTTGATATTCTATTTGAAACAAATATGTTTTAAGAATCAAGAGGATAAGTAGTTTGGAATGATCATTGTCAACAGGTTAGAATATTTGACATTCTATTTGAAACAAATATGTTATGAGAACCAAGTGCATAAGCATTTTGAAATAACCCTTCTCAATGGGTTAAATAGTTGATATTCTATTTGAAACAAATATGTTTTGAGAATTAAGAGTGTAAATATTTTGGAATGACGTTTGTCAACGAGTTATAATAGTTGTCATTCTATTTGAAACAAATATTTTAAGAACCATGAGTACGTGTTTTAAACAATTGTGGTTTTGATTATATTGCAAATTGTTTGAGAAAACATGAAATATGATGAACATGAAGTTTTCAGAAATATATTTATATCTTATTTATTTGTACTCAATGATTTTATAAGAGATTTAGGAAAGAAAAAATGTTATATCTCAATTTTGTGAATTTAAAATATTTGATCCATGAAGTACCTTAACATTCCCTTCAAGCAGCTCATCCTTATTATTAATCCATTTAGTGCCCTAGATTTTGGCAATGAGTGATTTTGTGGTAGGCATGGATGAAAGTTAAGAACTATTTTGAGTTAGAGTTTGTTGATAATACTTAAAATTATTGAACTACTTTAATGCTCTAGAATTGAATGTTTGCAAATTTGAAAGATTTTATGTTGCTAGAATGTTACATTTTGAGAAAATTAGTTTTGGAAAAAATTATCTTATTGGAAGATTTTGATTTAATGATATTTTGTTATACTTTAGACGATTTTATGTCATTTGGAAGATTTTGATTTTAAAAATTAATTTAATTTCTTGTGAAATATCGGAACAAGAAGCAAGAATTTATGTGAAATTTAGAATGTCATTTACATATGAGTTTTAAAGCCTATATGAATGGATAAATATGGTCCGGAGTTTGGGATGTTACAAACAACCATATTTTGTAATCAAGAAGAAGCTGTCATGGGAGTGTTTGATTACTTTTACCTCTTATAATTAAGTAACTGTACTGCTGCCCTTTTTTATCTGTTTGAATTGTTATTGATCCTTTCTTCTTTTGAATTTACTACAACAGTGGGAGCTTATGTTACATCATAAACTATGATAGTAGATATTCCGATACATTATAATCATATATATCCTCCCAACATAGAAGTGGTGACTAAAGGCTCCAACCAAGTTTTAAAAGTTTCATAATGTCAAATTACAAAGAACAAAAGATGGCATCTGAAAGAACCACAACACACAAGGCCTACCAAAATTGATGCAGTATTTTCATGGCAAGAGCAGCACATCTGAATACAAGAACGCAGTACTCTTGAAATTCATTTAGAGTCAGAAGCGACATCCACTACGAAAAAAAAAATGTTTCTGAGGATGGACCATAAATACATTATAGAGTTCAATGAACAAGGAAAAAACAGGACAAGCTCATATAAAGTATATGAAAAAGTTAATTATCAAATGAATTCCTAAAATTAAGACAAAGAGAAGATATTGCCCATCATAAAGATGATGCAACTTTATTTAGAAAAGATGATAAATAAAGTCAATTACCAATAAACTATCCAAATGACTTGTTACATAGAATTGATGTAATACAATCAGATAACTGTGTTAATAATCATTTTCTAGAACATTCTCCATGCTCAATTGCACGGGTTCAAACAAAATTCTGCCTGCGGTATCGTTCAAGAAAGTCAGCTAACTCTTCCAAAGCCTGTCTGGAGCTTGCTAATGGTAGACCTGTGGCAGCACATACGTTATCAATAGCTCAACTTTTTATGTACCCGAAGTAAACACATGCATACATGTAATTGGAATCTAATAGTAAGTATTGCATTATTGCTAAATATGCACATCAGAAAACCAGGACTAATACTTGGCCAAAAATTACTAGGCTGGCTTGATTGAAACCATATCAAATGTTAATTACAGATAAAACATATATACACCAAAGCCATCCAGCAGGGTAGAGGAGTTCAAGGCTTACCTTTTTGACGACATATATGAATTCCACCTTTTGCACCCGCTATCCTGAAATAATTTGATAACCAATATATTGAGGGGTCCAACAAAATTGGTAAATGAAGGGATCCAAAAAAGTAGATAGGTGATGGTAGTTACCACGACAAACCCAGAAACTTTGGTTTGTGGAACATGCGCAGAACCATATTAGGAAGAACTGAATTTTACCTCTACCAAATTTAGCAGCTCATTAAGTCCAAAGATCTCTGTTTTGAAATTATCAAACTCTAGCTGCATAAGCCATGGCCCAGCTCCGCTTTCAATATATTCAACAAGACCAGTCGCTCAACCCCAAAGTTGGAAGTATTTTGAGTCGAGAAACCCATTTTGCAGATACATGCATTTCCTTTCGGAGATATGATCCAGCCCTTAGTCGAGTCAGCAATTTTGGTAACCACTCCCAAAGAAATGGGCGTAGGATCATAATCTAGCCTACAGCACCAATGTCAGGTGAGAAAGATTCAGGAAATTGAAGGTTTCAGTCAATTTTTGCATGTCCTTTTCACGTCCGACACGGAGATGGGGCGAGAGCTGTGCGAGGATGGAATCTGAACTTGTACGATGCCTTGAGGGTACAAGGATTTAAGACTACTATGTAGCTTGGCAATGGGTTTGAAAACTCAGCCTTCTACCAGCTCAGATCTTCCTTATTTTAGCTTCTCCTAGACAAGTTAACTTGCTTGAATTGTTAAAATCCCTTTGGTTGAAGGTTATGCACGATAGAATTTGAAGATTTTGGACCGTATCAATTTTCAATGGATCGTCTTCTTCTTGCTCCTCAATGTAAAGATATCTCATGTTTGTAATCTTCCAAATGACATCTGGTACTCGTTTAAGATAATTTATATCCAAAGTACGCAAATTCCTTAAGTTGCCTATAGATAGTGAAGCATTTAGTCCAAGATGTCTTAATCCTAAATAATTTTCAAATGAACTGGCTTCCCCAATTACACTAGGTAATATTTTCGATTCCCAGACCTCTCAAATCTAACACTCTGTTAATTTCAAAGACTGGTAATAAAACTGAGTTGTGATGATGCCCACAAATTTCCAACTGAAAAATAAGAGAACGGTTGTATGGAGCGGAGCGGTGTTCAATGGAAGCACACCTCCCAGTTAGAATAAATACTCTGTCGACGGATTTTGAATAAAATAGAGAAGAACTATGAGGAGATGAGGATCTACTGCTAACATTAGTTCCAATGAAGTTGTGCCTTTGTTTTTCTAATAGCCAATCTCTAGACAGTCGTGAACTAAGATCTCATAAATCTTGCATTAACACTGCTTCACCACTGAATCAAGTTTCACTGGATTAACCTGTCTGGCAACCTCAAATGTGGTTCTCTTCATGCTTTACTAACTTTGCTCCAACACAAACCTTCCAGCAATCCACAAAAGGATAGTTTTCTTGTGATATACAATCTTTCTGGGAAGAGGCTTATGAAGAAAAGCATGGCTTCGTAAGAGGGCAACCGATGTGAAGCCGTTCAGTATTTGCTGTCATCTCTCATTATTTGGCCTTCTTTAGGCATGCATTAATGCTTGGTTATGTATCTTCCATTCCGTATGTGACATATCTCTGACAGCAACCTCCCAATACTACTATGGCTAACGGTAAGCCATTACATTTGTCCACTCATCTCACTAAGCTGTACCAAATCTGGGGATATCTACAGCATCAAATACATCATGAAAGCCTTTCCCAATGAAACAAGTCCAGCTCTCTTGCTCAGATAACTTCATTTCCTGGGAATAGAACGAGCATCTTACGTGCAACGCTCTTACGTCGAAATGTAAGAAGTAATCTGCTGCCCTTACTCCCCTGATTTAGAACACATCAAGTGGAATCAGGATTTGTTGCTGCCTACTTTTGCAAAGATAACTCCAATCAGCAGGGCTCCATACATCATCCAGAATAATTAATATCTACTATCCTCTCAAATGTCCATGAAGGAAATCCCCAACCTGTGCTCTTTGCAATTTCTCCACCATTCCAGCCTGCTCTTTGTGGATGAAACAAATCGTTTAAATAATCTGTATATAAATGTCTCTAGGTCTACAATCTTGGGATACATAAACCCAGGCACGACAATCCAAGTGTTTCAGAACCTTGTGGAAGACATAGACTTTTTAGTGGCGGTTGTTTTGCCAATGCCGCCCATTCCCACTAGGGAAATCACGCGGCGTCTTTGGTCTCCACCTATCAGCTGGTTCACAAGCTTATCCGCTTCATTTTCCAGGCCCACATCAATATGTTCTTCAGCATGAGGAGTGGACCGTCTCAGATCCTGCAGTGATTTGAGCTTGAAAACTGGCTCATGCTCTGTTCCTCCCTTGTATCATTTATTCCAAGGCTTCCTGTCTATTTGAAATGTCTTGAGGCCAAGTTGATGGTTTCAACCCTTTGCCAACCTTATATGGCTTGTCAAATCCCTTGAAGGCACGCCTGAAAGGAGTGCGTCCTCAATGACTGGGCATTTAGGGATAACGCCCATGATGTCCTCAGCATCATAAACAGCTTCCCGGATCTCAGAAACCCAGTTACGCACTCTAGAATCTTCTTCTTGCTTCTGTCCGCCTTCCAAGAAGCACTCACCGCCATTAGATCTTTGTGAAGCCTGTCAACTTCAGTCCGGCACACCCTTTGAAGAAACTGTTTTTGAATTAGCATGTCACCGATCCTCTCGACAGCAAAGGAAACAAGAGCCTCTGGTCGTCATTAAATGCAATGTTCTCTCGGAAGGAAATACCAGGTAACACTTTCCTTTCCTTTGATACTAACACGGAGATTCCTTCAAACACCTTGCCTGCGTAATAATTACTTGTTCTTCCATTAATGCATTTAGGGAATTAGAAAAATTATGCAGAATGTCGAAACTTCTTCAATCGAAGGATAAAACTCGCCGAAGTCAGAACTGCCTGAGGGTGACCGCACCGAGCCCAATAAATAGACCGAGTACAATCACAACCTTGCATTTCAATCGGGCTAAACCTTGGATGACTAGACCGATATTCCGAGTTAATCTCCGGCTAACTCGTTTCTTTGAGAATGAAAAAGCAGATTCCCTAACCTCTCAATCTGTTTTTACCCATCACAACAAAAAAAAAAACCATTTTTATTTTACAGAAATCTGAGATTTCTCTTCAAAAGTATCAAAAATCAACACTTTTTCACTTCTAAAGTACCAAAAATCTGTTTTTACCGATCACAACTTTTTTTTCAGAAATCTGAGATTTGTCTTCAAAAGTACCAAAAATCAACACTTATTTTCACTGGTTTTACTCGATCAACTGGGCTTTCTAACTCCTGGGCTGAGCTACTGATGTCAAGGTGGAGGAAACTATAGCTCATTGAGATGATCCGGGAGAGGCTTCGGCGAAGGGGGCGGATCCAAGAAGTTGTAACCAGGACAGTGGGAGTGTGGCGCTGATGAAGACGTAATAAATGGAAGAAGAAACTTATCGTGAATATCAAATAGAAGGTATATGAAGAGGAGATAGCGAGAGAATCCATGACTGTCAACATTGTCAAAAAAGGGAGATTTATAAGCACTAAAAACAAAGAAGAAGCAGAGAACTGTCATTGGCACTTAAAATGGTTACATCTGAATATAATCACTTAAATGCCACTCAACTCTGGTTTTTCTCAATTTACAAGATAAAATGGTTACGATTTACAGCTTACCATAACGACAGAGAAAAGCATGAGCTGGGGTCGACTTAATTTCGATCCCCAGGACCGCAGAATCACAATCGTATGGAACCCAATTTACTCAGCGCAGCCACCGTTTCTTTTAATTATTACTTTACTTCTTTAATCATTCTGCCGCTTGTAATTATATATCTTTAAATAGCTTTTAGAAAATAAGTAAAACAACAATAAAAATATTATTTGAAAACATGTTGTTTTTAATTGTTAGAAAATATAAAACAATTCTTTATTAGCAAACTTATTTTTTGGTTTAAAAGAATAAAAAATTCTATATTCTTAAAATAACAACAACAACCACAAAAAGAATTATAAACTTAGGAACTATAAATCAATTTCGAGCCAAAAAATAAATACCAAAATAATTGGATAATTCTACAAATATCTTAAAATGGATGACAAAGATGTGCAAATATTATAAAAAACCCTTTTATACTCTAGGATGTAAAAGTAAAACCCACTTTTTTAATTGATATGAGAAAATAAAATATAACACAAAGAGCTTCCCTTCGTCTCCAAAATGATGAACTAACTGAATTGAGGAGATTGAATATAGAATTGAGGAGGTTGAATATAGAGAAAATGTGTGATATATGCTGTTGCAGATCCAACAAATAAGTTGAGGAGAGGGTAAAAACGCTAATATGCCACTTTCGCACATCAAGAAAGAAAAGAAAACTAAGAAAATGATTTATCAGCAAGTTTGTAGTCAATGAAAATAAAGTTGTGTTTATTCAAAAAGACTAATAAGAAAAACATTAATAAAATAATTTTTTCTTGTGTTTGATTACCAATAAAACTCATAAAATTCAAATATGAAGTTATTAAATTAAATATTTTAAAATACTTAATCTTACATGATGAGTTTAAATTAATCAATTTTTGAAATAGTTTTAAAATCGTCTTCAGTTTGGGGCCTTGAATGTTTAAAAATGATAGGGTAATAGTGAAAATATGATCTGAAGTCTTATTAGAATATATATTACAAACACTGGTAATTCCATGTGAAATATACGTTAAAATCATTATTATTATTTTTGTTATCTTTATAGGAACTCTAATATTTTATATTTGTTGGAGACATTATGCTTGTATGATTTAAAATAAAATGTATCTAAACAAGTTTTGAACTTGCATTACCGGTCTATTATTATAGAATATAAAATTTTATATGAAGGTGTACATCAATTATAAATGGTATTTATATGACGAATCAAACTGTTGAAGTGGGATTGAGATTTAGACTATAACTCCATCTTAAAAACTAGATTGGATCCAAGATTTTGTTTTTCTTAATGTTTCTGGCGTATATTCCATATTTAGATAAAAGACAACCTTGTAAGTACATATATTAATTCTTGCTTAACTTGTTAATACAGCTTTAAAGTCATAAAGATCGTGCTAGAGGAACAAAGCATCTTGCTCTTTGTATATGTGCTCACATCCAAAAACCCAACTACAAACTCTTTTGATTAATATGCCACCAACTACCCTAACTACTTTTTAAAAGCCTAAACTAAAGAGCTCTGCACTATTTTAGAGAAGAATGGGGAGGGGCGGAGTTTATAACGACTTTACTCAACGATATAGATATTGTCAATTTCACACAGAGACTCTCAGAATTTTTAAACGCATCTATTGGGGAGCTTGCATTTAAAATTCATACTTTACGTAAGTGTTAAAACTCTTCTCCTATATTTGATATAGATGTGACAAATATCTCTCATACATACACAAGGTTGTGTCTTATAGGATTATGGGTTTAAATGGACAAAAACCCTTTACAACTTCAAACGGAACAGACCTCATACTAGGGTTAGTGATTGACTCGGATACCATTTATAACAATTTGACCCAACTATATAGATATTATCCATTTTTTATCCAAAGGGTCCTTAAAACTCATCTATTAAAATGAGAGGAACTCATACTTATATAGTATTAAGAACTTTATCTCAATGACCATATTTCCATATCAAGCATTGATTTATTTGATTTTATTAATGAAATGATGTCAAGCACCTTGAGATATTCAACTACCTATATTTCAGCACAATTTTACGATTTGATTTGGCTTAATAAACAATGTCAAGTTAGTCCTGAGATATATTCAACTACTTATTTACGATTTGATTTTATTAATAAAATGATGTCAAGTTAGTCTGAGATATATATTCACTACCATATTTTCATGTCAGGTTTTTAGTATTTATTTATTATTTGATTTTATTAATTAAATGATGTCAAGTTAGTTCTGAGATATGCAACCACCATATTTCTCATTCCAAGCATTTATTTTATTCGATTTTTATTTAATAAATGATGTTTGTTAGTCTTGAGATATATACAACTACTTATATTTTCATGTCGGTATTTATTATTTGATTTTATTAATAAATGATAGTATGTTACACCTAAAATTGGTTCTTCTTTTCTACATTGAACTAGATGTATGATAATTTGAAAAGAAACTTTTTTTTTTCAATTATTTTGTTATGTTTGGTTTTTCCAGCAGAGGTGGGAATGGGTTCGTTCGATGGCTGGTCACTTTGGCCTTATCTTTAAGGGAAGAGCTGAAAATAAGGTTTCAATAACTAGAGCTCATTCTGCCCACCAATAGACTGCTTGGCCCCATTTAGCATTTTTTTCATTTAAATTTTAATGAGTACAATAGATTTCTTCTTCAATTTGATAAAAATATTGGTCTTTTTCTTGGCTTACAGCAAGATGCGAATAGATGAAGCTTGAAACAGATGAGGAAAAAGAATGAGCTATTAAAATAATTGTTTTATTAAAATAAATAAATGGTTTGAAAAATTATAACTAAAATAATTTATTTTATATAATCTTCTAAGAACATAAGGATAAAATATAAGTATTTCAAAGAAGTAAATTTATTTTGTGTTATAAAATTTATAAATTGTTATTTATTATTTTGCAATGTTTTAATGGCTGGTCTATTTTGACATGTGTGGTCCGATATAATCAGATCTGCTAACTAAAGCTGGATGAATTGTTCACGATGACCTTAATGGCTCAATTCATTTGGGCTTAATCGGTTTTCCAAATATATTCCAAAGAATCCATATAAATTAAAAAAATGGTTTAGTCATATTTATACTTATTTATAATTGATGTATGGAACCTCTAATTATTATCTTCTTGATGATTTTATACATACTTGGCTTACTACATGAATTAGTCACCTTAAGCTTATCTTCAATTTTATTTTTCTAAAAAAATTAATACAAATATCACATTAAAAAAATATTTTTTTTTTTTGAAAAAACATTAATGTTCTAGTACTCGAATTTGAAAAAACAATTTTAAAGCTAAACACTTTATTTATAATGAAATAAACTATTTCTTTTAATACTCGAATTTGGGACCCCCTTTTTATGCCCTTGCCTTTTGAATTATCCAGTATTTTACTATATGAGCTGGATAATGACTAGCTGTTTATTAGGCCATTATTGGAATCCTAGTAAATTGTAATGAGAACTTGATTTGACCAGGATTTTGATCCGCATTGACTTTTTGTTATCGGATGTCAATGTAGTTTTGTACTCTATGAATGTTCCAATTTTCTAGAGGATAGTGTCCAGTGAATGCTGCATCTGATCATACTCTCTTTTTCAGGTTCGGTTAATGGGAGCAATTGTGCAGAGCTTGCCAAACAAGAGGATATTGATGGATTTCTTGTTGGTGGTGCTTCCTTAAAGGTATATTCTTACTTCGGGGGTCAAAAATTATTCACTAGTTTGACTAAAAGTGATGGAGAAAAACTCATGATAAAAAACTTGCAAAAAAATTCTGGTAGCTTTTGAAGATAATAGAGAAACCTTCTCTGTTTTGCCTATAAAAAATCTTTTCACATTATTATTTTTTTAAAATTTTAAAATTACAAATATTAGTGATGATTGGTACTTGCCTTGTGATATAATCACAAAAAGATAGATTGAGGTTCCTTTTCTCCATTCACGGTTACATTTAGATTTGAGGTCCTACAAACCCTAAGTCTGAGCTTGTTCTCTTGAAAACACTCATGATCAATGGTTGTGTTTGGTTTAAAATTGTTTTTTGGCTTTCATTTTCTAAAGAAAATGTTTTTTTAGAAAACGTGTTTGACTGATGTCAAAAAATAAGTATTTGATTAAAAACTATTAATCGTCGAAAATAAAACTTATAAACTCACTTTTGAGCTGACTCCATGCAGAAAATAGTAAACCTTGTTATTTCTCCCTCTTCTCTCTCTCTCTCTCTCTCACACACACACACACATATATATATATATATATATATATATAGTGGCATATATATATAAACACACACACACACACCTTTAGTCATCTTCAGTCTGAATAAACAGGGCCTAAATGTCTCACATTCTATAACAAATCACAAAATCACTGGCTGTTAGGCTATATTTGTTTCCAAAAAATTTGAGTGAAAATGTAAGAGAAAGAAAATAAAGAGGAAAGGAGGAAAAAGGGAAAAGTAAAGGAAGATAAAAAATAAAGTTGAAGTTAATAAATTATTTTATTTGTTATTTCAAATTTATTTTATTTAACTATAATAGAAAGATTAAATGGTTTAAATATATATATAATTTTCTATTTACTTTTGAGAACCAAACACAACCTTTGTGGTGCTATATGAAAAATTTGTTTGGATGATTATGATTTTTGTATTTGGGTTGTACAGGGTCCTGAATTCTGTGTGATTACAATTCTGTAACATCCAAGAAAGTTGCTGCTTGATCGATCACCGGGATCATTTTTAAATTGGAAAGAAAAGGTAAAAGAGCCTAGAGAGCATGCAGTTTCTTCGGCTTCAAGCACAATATATAATCAAGCCATCACCATGAGAGCCAGTTAGTTATGTTGAGATTTTGATCATTTTTCCAGTTTTTTTTGGCCTCCCAGAAGGATTTATTCATTTTTAATGAGTTAGAAACTTCTTGTGGTGGAAACCAGACCAGTTCAAGTCATTTTAATGGCATTTTCTGTGTATTTTAGATTAAGTAGCCTGTTGTGAAGGATTTGAAATTCATAGTCTAATAATAATGTTAAACTGTTGATTATTTTCACATTACATATCATAATTCAGTTTTTGAAATTGAATTGCACACTACAAAGGATCATAACCTTTTTTCTTAAAGGATGCAAAGGTCCAGACAGCTGAACGGAATCCAAGAAACTTGTGGTGATGATTGATATGTTAATGGATTGTGGACCCCTTCTTTTGTGAATCCTTCCTGATGCCACCATATGCTTAAACTCAAGCAGACGTCTCTACTCCCTCGCCAGCCTTTTCTTATTCGAGCGTAAGTTACACTTTGGCTTCGTATCAAATGCAATGAAATATGGCTATATTGTAATGTATATGTTTATTTGTAAAAAAAGAAAGAAAAATTAACTCTTATAAATGCATTATAAAATAATAATTTTATCTGACAAAGAAACATATCATTCATAGCACATAGAAAATATATATGATATGGATTTAGAATTATTGGCTGTAATTTATTTCCAAAGAAATCTTAATAAAATGCTAGGTTTAGCATTTACTATTTCTTTCCTTCATTCAAAAAATTCTATGTCTATTTATTACAATAATCAGCTTTGGTCCAATAAGTCAATTTTCAGAACGAGGGAGGAAAATAAACTTATAATCTATAACAAGTTAAAATTAAATCATCCCATAAATAGCCTATGTGAGTTGGTGCATACCTAATTACACAATTAAAATTATAGCATGATTATGTTTATTCCATAATTACTAAATTAATCCAACATATGGATAGAAGGATCTCTATGGTGAACCTTTGATTTTGGTAATAATATGCTTAAACTCAAGCAGAAGTCTCTTACCATGGCCGACCTTTTCTTTGCTAAAGGTATGAACACTTGGTTTATACCATTGGCAATGAAATATGACTAGATGTGCACGCAAGGTGTTTGATGGAAAGCTTCATGACATATATAGGGCTCGATCTTGATGAGTGTATCATGGTCTAAGCTCAAATCAAATCTGGTCGCGTGAGATCGAAAAAGAACATTACATTACGATGGCGACAGAGGCTCTAGTCTCCTTTGCTGTTGAAAGGCTGGGTGACAAGCCTGGTCTGCGAGGCTAATACTTTCTTGAAGGGGTGGTGGAGCAAGTGGAGAAGTTGAGGAAAGATATCATATGATGTGGAGTGCTTCCTGGAGGAAGTACAAGAAGTAAGAAGAAGACGGAGGTAACTGTTTCTTGAAATCCGGGAAGCTGTTTACGAGAGAGGACATCATAGACATGTTCATCCTGAATGCTGAGGTCAAGTGAGAACCTGCTTTCTAAGGTGTTCTCGTGCTGAGAAACCCCATGGGGTTGGAAAGAAAATTGAAGCCATCCAACTTAGCCTCCGAGACATCTCAAATAGGCGGGAAGCTCTTGGAATAAAAAATATCGGAGAAGGAAGGAGCCGTTCCTCATGCGGAAGAACATGTTGTTGTGGGCCTGGAAAAGGAAGCAGATGAGCTGGTGGAGCAGCTAACTGCAAGGAGAACAGATGCCAAGGTGATTTCCTTAGTGGAATGGTGGCATTGGCAAAACAACCCCTGAGTATGGCAGCAAGTCTACACGATACAGAAGCCTCAAACACTTTCCGATTGTTTCTAGGCTTATGTGTCCCAAGATTATGACCCAGAGACGTTTATATGCAGATTATTAAAACAGCTGGTTTTTACATCCACAAAAGACGCGCGTTACTAGACGGAGGAGAAATTGACAGAGTATCGAGTTGGGGGATTTCTTCACGAACATCTGAAGTAAGAAAAGATACTTGGTAGTTCTGGATGTGAGGTATGGAGCCCTGGTTGATTGAGTTGTTCTGTAAAAGTGAGCAGCAAATGATCCTGATTGCCTTGAAATGTTCCTGGATGGGGTTAAGGGCAGCATTGCTTACAACTCGGTGCTGATGTTGTTTCGTATTTTTGACGCTGTTCTATTCCCCAAGAAATGCAAATTCTTCCGAACAAGACAGTTGGGACTTGTTTAGTGGGAAGGCATTCCTGATCATGTTGGATGCTGATAGATATCCCCTGTGATTTGCGCAACTTGGGCGAGATGGTGGACAAATGTAATGGTTACCTTTAGCCATAGTAGTATTGGGAGGTTTGCTTTCGAGAAATAAGTCACATACATAATGGAGGAAGGTCCATGACAACATTAATGCATATCTTGCTAAAGAAGGCTCCCAAACGGGAGTAATGACAGTGCTGAACTTGAGCTACATCGATTGGCCCTCTTATTTGAAACCATACTTTCTACACTTAAGCCTCTTCCCAAAGGATTATGCCATCTCCATAAGAAAACTGTTCCTTTTGTGGATCGCCGGTTTTGTACCGCCGAAGCAGCCAAGCCAACAAAGCATGAAAGACACGGCCGAGGTTTACTTGAATGAGTTAATCAATAGAAACTTGATTCGAAAGTGGTAAGAATGAGTGTCAATGCGAGGGTTGTGGAATGTCGGGTTCATGACCTTGTACGAGAGTTGGCTATTAGAAAGGCCAAAGAGCAAAACTTCTTTGGAATTCATGATATTCCATATCCTCTATCCCCTCCATCGGGGTTCATCATCAAAAATGCCACGACAAAGTATTATTTATTATGACATTGAGAGGTATGCTTCTCGCTGAACACTCCGGATTCCATACCTACGGTCTCTCATGTTTTTCAATTTAGGCGAAACTTGTAGAGTATCGCAACTAGATTTTGTTGCCATGCTTCCAAAGTTCCTGGTGCTAGATTTGGAAGGTGTGGGGGTAGAGAGCCTACCATGTATAACACCGGGAAAACCGATTCATTTACGTACTTTTGGGATTAAGGCATCCCGGGTCTAAAATCAAGTTTCACTCATCCATCAAGTAACGGCGGAATTTGTAGACATTGGATAAACAACAATCTTAAACAAGCTAAATGTGATATGGAAGATTCAAAACATGGGATATCTTTACATCGTAGGGGCAAAGAGGATGATATTCCATCGCAAATTGATACGTTTGGAAAATCTTCAAGTTCTAATGCATAACCTTCAACCAATGGATCCAAAACAATTCAAGCAGGTTGACTTGTCTTTGGAAACTAAAATTAGAAGGAAGATGTGAGCTGGTAGAAGGGGTTGAGTTTTCGAAGTCCATTGCCAAGCTAAGTGGTCTTAAATCCTTGTACATTAAGGCATCAGATGAGTCTAGCATTCCATCTCTTGCTATGGACTCTTGCCTCTATCTCTCTAAGTTGACATGCGACACATGCAAAAATTGTCTGAAACCTTTCAATTTCCTTCGAACCTTTCACAATTGACATTGGAAGCATGTAGGCTAGATTGTGATCCTATGCCTATTTTGGAGAAGCTGCCAAAATTGTTGACTCTCAGATTAAGGGTTGAATCATATCTTGGAATGGAAATGCATGTTTCTACAAATGGGTTTCCCCAACTCAAAGTACTTCAACTTTTCGAGTTGAGTGAAATGACTGGGTTGAGTATAGAGAAAGGAGCAATGCCACGTTTATGCAACTCATAATGTCTTTATCAATAAGAATATTTGGAATTGATAAGCTGCCAAATTTGGTGGAGGTGAAGCTTATGATTTCCATGTTTTCTCTTTTTTCGTTAGGCGTTAATGAACTTTCAGATTCATGCATGGCATTGGGATAATTCATGGTAACTACCTTCACCCATCTATTTAATTTGGACTTCTTCAATTTCTAATTTTGTTGTCTTATTATATTGGTTTGGGAATCTTTAACATCATACCACTTCAATTCTTGAATTTGTACAAGTTGAGCTCTTCTATGCCATGACCTTTCTATCACATGATCTTTTAATTTATCGCTTGCGCATGTGATAGTCTTAAATCTTAATAGCATCTGAGCATAACCAATTTAAAAAGAAAAACGAAGGCAAATGTTTTTCTCTATCCAATCCATACTAGGAAAATGGCACTACAACCTACTTTCCAACAAAAAGTAAGAGGTTAAAAATGACTTAAAATAACATCTCTTCAACATTAATGTAACGATGATTTATGTTTACTCAATTATTTTTATTGTTCTTTTTAATCAGCTACATGTTTTGTTCGGTTTTCTATTTATTTCAGGATAACCAATAGAAATGTTGCCCAAGAATTTTGGATACGCCGTAAAAAAGGTAACGTTAGAACTCCCTCTCAACCTGCTGGATGTGCGTATGTATATATATGTTTTTATTGCCCACCTCAATGTGATTTCAATCAAACTAAACAGGAGTTACTTGTTCATGGCCAAGTATTATTACTAGTTCTTTAATTTGCGTAACAAGATCGATCCTCTCCTTACTATTAATTAGATTTCTAGTACATGTAATGCATGTTTAATTACTTCAGCTAATTAGCAAGGTTGGGCTAGCTAGTGATTGTCAAACATGTGGTGCGACAGGTCTAACATCAAAGTGCTCAGCAGAAGCTCTCGAAAAGTTAGCTCTTTTCTTAGAATGCTGATAACCTACAAGGAAAGAGGAAGCTAAATCATGACCAATGATTAGACATGGTTCGAAACCTTTGGTTGGAGTTCTACTTAATTAGTCCAATCGAAGCTCCTGAATTGGTATATAGTCTTATATGTGTTGTGTTCCTTTTAAGGTGATGCATGCATGTAGTATGGTTTAATTTCCTGAAAATTCAAAAGAACTTTCTTTGTGAAGTATAAGAGGGGAAGGGATTGTTCCACACATGTTCTGTACTGGTCACCCCTCATGTAAGAACCTCTTAGTTCATATCTGTCATCAATTAAAATAGTGTTTTTTTTTTTTTGCAAATGAGCAATATGTATAAAAAGGCATGGAGTCGATCGACGGGCTATCCTTGATATTTTATGTACTTCTTTTTGTCATCCCCTGATTGAAGGGATCTCAAAAAGTTCATCCTGAGGATATTATTGACACGTCCATCCTATATATATAATGCATGCAACTTATCTCCTAAGTAACAAAAAAATAAGAGGACTGTTAAACGAACAACTCTTCTAAAAGGTCAAGGTTTTAGGATTTTGGTTTAATATGAATATCATGCTCTGTTAAATTTCACGTTGTAGTCCATGCACGCGAAGAGTTAAACAAACCAAATACATTCCTCTCTATGAACTTTTTAAATCAACAAATATGGAAATAAATTATAGAGTATGGCTTGAACTCCAAGACCTCCTCGCTAAACCAAAGCTTTGATACCATATTAAAAAGACCATTTCCCTTTAAGCTCAAGCTTAGCATTTGATTTTAATATGAATATCAGGCGTTCTAACAAGGACAAAAAAAAAGGGGGATTACAAAGTTTGCCATAGCATTAGGTGCATGGGATCACGAGGCTTCGTATTTTTGAGTATGATCATGTGTTTTTTACCATCCAAAGATATTGTGCCAGAGAAAAGTGTTTCTCAAAAGATGCAGATACAAGGCTAGAAGATAACGCGGGATTGCCCAAGATTGCAGACCCAGAGACATTATACGCTATGGGAATTATATAATTACTTTTAAAAAAATTAAAAATTAATAAGTGAGAACAACTAAAAAAATATTCTTGAATGTTGTAAAATAGTTGCAAATTTGTAACTAGAATTGCAAAGAGAGAATAAAAGAGAATTATAGAAATGAAATTTTAGAAAGAGAATGAGAGTTATATTTCATGGTACTCTATACAATGGTACTCTATTCAACCTTGAAGGGAAGAATACAATATTCTTAATTTGTTAGGATTGTTTCATTAAAAACCTCTTGCTGCAAACTCCAAAGGAAAGAGTACAATGCACTAACATTCAATCATGCTCCCCCTCATGTCAACATCCTTGGGTTGATGCATTCCAATCTTATATATTAACTTCTTAAATGTTGAGATTGGTACGACTTCGTAAATAGATCCCCGCTAAATTATCACTGAAAGCATATTTGTCGGACATCAATTTCACAATTTTATAGCTCGTGTGTATAAAAGAATTTGGTGAAATGTGCTCGTTCTATCTCCCCTTGATATGGTTCCCTTTTGATTTGTGCAATGCACATTTGTAATATCTCTCGAATAAGGTTGTCAAGTTATCTTTGATAGACGAGAGTCTCACATCGCACCTTCAAGGTGGGAACATGGTGGATCATAAATCTTAGCCATATGCATTCATGACTTACCTCATGAATTGCAAGAATCTCTGAATGATTTGATGACGTGGCCACCATTGTCTGCTTGACATATTTCCATGAGATGATAGTTCCATTGTAATTAAAAACATACCTGTTTTATGATCTAGCTTTATGTGGATCTGAAATATATCTTGCATTTGCATATCCTAGGAGGTTTTTTTTTACTCATTGGAGTAAAATAGTCCCATATCACTAGTTCCGCGAAGATACCGCAATATATGTTTGATTCCATTCCGATGTCTTCTGGTTGGAGCATAACTGTACATGGCTAATAAATTAACATAAAAAGAAATATCTGGACGAGTATAATTAGCAAGGTACATAAGTGCACCAATAGCACTAAGATATGGTACTTCATGACCAAGTAATTCCTCACCCTTTTCACAAGGACGAAATAGGTCATTTTTCACATCAAGTGATCGAACAACCATAGGGTAGCTTAATGGATGTACTTTATCCTTATTAAAACGCTTCAAGATTTTCTTAATCTATGTTGATTGATGAACCAACACTCAATTTGGAAAATGCCTGATTTGCAGGCCGAGACAAAATTTTATTTTTCCAAGATCTTTCATTTCAAATTTCTTTTTCAAATATTTTGCTGGTTTTGTTAGCTCTTCAAGAGTCCCAACAAGATTTAAATCATCAACATAAACAACAATAATTCCAAATCCGATTTCTGATTTCTTAATGAAAACGCATATAATCTGTCTATATGTCCAAAAAATCCCAACCTGTAATTGCAACATAAACTCATTTCTTAAGTTTACAAGGTCCCAACAAGTTACTAATGGTTTACTTGAGATAAATGACAGATTACATGCAATTATGAACTTAAAGACTACATCATTTATCCAAGATTTGAATCAAGAATCAAGCTCAAAAATACCATGAAGACCTTGTAAACTTAGGAATCTATGTAAGATGAATGAAGTGGTGCACTTTAAAAATAACTATCATTCACATGCATTCACTCATAAACTCGGTTTTCAAAACCAAAATTGCATATCTTTTGAAAACTTGAGTTTAAGCATAAAACCTTACACTTTATAATCTTAAAATGAACTTCAATGTTTATCTAAGGTTTAGAAATAAAAAACACATCAAACTGAACATCTAAAAAGGTAATTTGGTTCCGCCTCAACCGGTCGACCGGTGGTGTGGACCATGGAAACGGTCGATTGGATGGTTGATTGGTCGATGAAACGGTCGACCGGTTAGATGCAATAACCATCCATTTTGGTAGAACTGAAACGGTTAACCGGTTCCCCCAACGGTTCTATTTCAACTGCTATAAATGGCTAGTATATAGAAAACAGTCGATCGATTGGCATCTTAAATTCTACCGAGTTCCCACTCTATAAATAGAGTATGAGGGACCACTTAAGAGGTAAGACACTTGTTGAATATCCTCTCAACCATCATTTCACTTATGAATCATTTCTCAAACCAAGATTGTGAGTGCGTTCATTACATTTGCATATTTTAGAGTGCACACTTGTGTTCATCCAAGCTTGAGTTGTATTTGAAAGATCTTAAGAGCTTGAGAGTGTCTCTTTGTACTTAAGTGAGAAAGCTTCAAGTGTGTATAACTTGAAGGATTTGTGAAGAGCCCATTGGAGCCATAATCTAAGTGTAAAAGAAGAAGCTTAGGTTAGAGCTAAGTCAATTAGTGGAACCCTCACCGGTTGAAGGTTAAGGAGAAGTGGACGTAGGCAAGTGTGTGCTGAACCACTATAAATCCGGTTTTTGTTATTGCATGAAATTGAAGATTATTTATTATTGTGCGAATTTTTTTTGAGAAAACCAATTCACCATTCACTAAGGCGATTGTACCACATGCGTCCAGATTGTTTTAATCTATACAAAGATCGTTGTAGCTTAATTGAGTACATGCTACGAGGTTATGTACTAATTGCTTCAGCTTTAAATCCTTCGTGTGGATTTTCATGTGTATATCATTTGCCTATGGATCCATATAAATATGCAGGATAACATCCATGAGAGACGATATCTACCCTTCGTAGATCGGCTAGCTTATCCAAAAGCGAAATGTGATTGCGTCCATAACAAGCGAATTTGTTTCCTCATAGTCAATGCTAGGTCTTTATGAGAAACCTTGGGCTACTAATCGTGCTTTATATCTTATGATATTATTATTTTCATTGCACTTTCGTATAAATACCCATTTGTACCCAACAAGCTTTACACTTGCAGGCCTCAGGACTATAGGTCCAAATACTTCTCGTTTTATTAATTAATGCAATTCTACCCGCATAGCCTCTTTCCATTTTGGCCAATCGTTTCTTTGTTTACATTCATCCACATTTTGTGGTTCAAGATCATCATCATCATTTTGTATGATGTCTAAGGCCATTTGGAAAGCAAAAATATTATCCATAACAAAAGTATTCCGATCCCATTTTTCAATTTTGTGCACATAACTTATTAAAATCTCACAGTTTTCAAGTACCTTTGCCTCTTCTAAAGATATTTGTTCATTTTGCACCTCTTCAAGGGTTTGTTGTTCAATATGTGCCTCTATGGTGGCTCAAGAAACCACCATGTTCATCCTAGGGCATTTTGCTTTGCTTTGCTCTTCTCTTCCGGTGAGCCAATGACAGCTTCGATCCAAATTGGTCTCCCACACTTCAAGCGTGTTTTGGATTCATTTGCTTTATGTCCTTCAGGGTCCTCAATCCGTGCCGGAGCATTCATAGCTGGGATATGTGGCTTTGTGACTTTCTTTACATCAACGAATGCATCTCGTAATTGATTTGCAAGATTTTGTAAATGAATGATCCTTTGAACTTCCAGTTCACATTGATTTGTACAAGGATCAAAATGAGATAATGTGGATGCATTCCAAGTAATTTCTCGTCGTTCTTCTGGAATTGACTTTTCTCCCCCTAATGGTGGGAATACAATTTCATAAAAATGACAATCTACAAATCTGGCTCTAAAAACATCTCCCGTTAAGGATTTAAAATATCTTATGATAGACGAAAAATCAAAACCTACATAAATCCCAAGTCTACATTGTGGACCCATTTTGGTACGTTGTGGGTGTGCAATTGGTACATGGGCTGCACAACCAAAAACTCGTAAGTGGGAAATATTTGGTTGTTTACCCAGTACAAGTTGTGAAGGGGAGTACTCATGGTAAGATGTTGGTCTAATTCTTATTAGACTTGTAGCATGCATAACAACATGTCCCTAGGTAGATGCTGGTAATTTGGTCTTTATCAACAATGGTTTAGCTTACACTAGAAGACGCTTGATCAAGGACTCGCTAAAACCATTGCATGAACATGAGCAACACGATGCTCATCTCAATTGACATGGAGTTGGCGGCCACAGTCTTCGCCTTGAAGATTTTGCGCCACTACCTATATGGTGAGCAATTCAAGGCGTTTTCATACCACAATAGTCTAAATATATCTCCTTTTACACAAATGAGACCAACATGAGGCAACGTAGATGGATGGAGTATTTGGAGGATTATGACTTCACTTTACATTACCATCCTGATAAGGCAAATGTGGTGGCTGACGCACTCAATTGGAAGTCATGGAGAGTACTGGCTAGTGTAGCTTCCTGGGAGTAGTAGATGCTCGGCGTGACGTCGGGCTACGCACGCAGATCAAGCTCAAGGTGACTTAGGGAGTTTAGCGGCCACACCTTCTCATCGAATGAGTAATCAGTCCTGTGGGCAAAGATGCAGATAGTGTCCATCGCGGGACCGTGCACAAATAAGTGCGGGTGACGAAGGTTGGGTCATTCACACATATGGTAGTCTTCGTATAAGTGGGACGGTCATGGGTTCCCCCGCTCGACGATTCTCCAGAGAGGATATCCCTCGTGGAGTTCCATTTCTCTCGATATGCGGTGCATCTAGGTGGCATGAAGATGTATCATGATCTTCGTCACTAGTATTACTAGAGCGGGATGAAGAGACATATTGGGGACTTTGTTCGACGATGTCTCACGTGTCAGCAAGTAAAGGCTGAGCACCAGAGGCCAGCAAGGCTACTCCAGCCATTGGGGTAGCAGAGTGGAAGTGGGAACATATCACGATGGATTTTATGACTCACTTGTCACAGGCATCGCAAAAGCATGATGCGGTGTGGGTGATAGTGGACCGGCTCACTAAGTCAGCTCATTTTCTGGCCGTGCGGATGACCTTCACACTAGAGAATTCTACAGGGTATACATTCGAGAGATTGCCCAATTACATGGAGTGTCAGTCTCTATCATATCTAATCGGGATCCTAGGTTTACGATTCACTTTTGGAAGAGTTTTTAGAGAGCCATAGGAACACAATTGATGATGAGCATTGCTTTTCATCCACAGACAGACGGCCAGTCGGAGAGGACTATACAGGTTTTAGAGGACATGCTGTGAGCATGTGTCCTATATCTTAAGGGTAGCTGGGATGAGCATTTTCCCTTGGTAAAGTTCTCTTACAACAATAGTTATCAGACGAGCATACAGATGACACCCTATGAAGCTTTGTATGGGAGGCCATGTTGGACCCGATTTGTCGACGGTAAGGTGGGAGAGAGATCCATCATGGGTCCAAATTTGGTTAGAGAGACACCTCCCGTGAAGGTGGGATTTGATATGGAAGCTGCCTTCCTCACGCCTCTCAGCCGGCGAAGAGCTACGCATCAAAGGCCATCGACCAGAGTTTGAGGTGGAGATCACGCCTCTCTTGAAGGTGATGCCTAAAAAGAGGAGTGGTCGTTCGATATGTGTGGAAAAATCAAGTAAGCTAAGATATATCGGGCCCTTCGAGATACTCGAGAGGGTGGGCACAGTTGCATATCGGTTGGCATTACTGCCGAGTTTATCGGGTGTCCATGAGGTATTCCATGTCTCCATGCTCTAGAAATACACTCCGCATCCGACCATAGCCGGGATCGGGACGTAGCTTTTATTGGGATGACAGCATGGGAATCTCGAGGAGGGACCGGTTTTTTTATCATGGATAGCCAGGATCAGGTTTTGCGACGAAAGACCGTGAGGCTAGTGAAGGTGTTGTGGCAACACCGAGGATTGGAGGAGACAACATGGGAATGCAAGGATACGATGCGCACTAATTTTTTTTATCCTTTCGCTTTTATGGATGAAGGTATGTGGTTTAGCCATCGTTTTGTTGGATTAAATGACTAGTTTGTATGCATGTGATGTGCGTGTTAGTGCGATTGAATTCTTGACAAAATTCTTTTAAGGGGGGAAAGAACAAACCGAGACAAATTTAATTTTTCTCAAAAAAATGAAAAATAATAAAATTGTTATATAATGATTCAGAAGCCTGAAAATTTCTTCTAGATTCTACGATGAAACATATTTAACTGTTAGATTCGTGATCACAAAATCTAGTTACCCCGAAAAGATACTGGTCGACCCCGAGACGCCAGATTTTCGTGATTTCTTTGGGTGGATGATTATTCAGGGACCCTAGGGACAAGATTTGAAAGTTAGGAAATAACTCAAGTTAAGTTCATTTAAAATAAATTGAACTTGAACTGAGACGAAAATGAATTGTTTCGGGGTAGTAACGGATCCGAGAGAGGATCGTGTGACACATGGCACCATGAGAGCCACTTACCAAACTTAACTTAAAATAAGTTAGAACAAAAAAAGAAAGAGAGGGAAAAAAAGAGAGGGGAACGGATAGAGAGGAGAGAAGAGAGAGAGATGAGAGAGAAGCCCTACCTTCTCTCTACGATCTACGGAGATTCGGTAGTCGGTTTCCTACGAACCAAGAACTAAAGTCGGAGTATTCGATGAGGGCTACGCGTGGACACCAGAAACTCCAAGTTTCGCCGAGGTTTCCTCGCGACTGTGAGATTCATGAAATCAAGTTTCCTTGAAATCGTGAAGTGTCCGTTGAGACTTCTGGCGTTGCTCACGCTCCAAGAGGTAGGGATTCTTCTTACTTTGGTTTATTTTCCATTATGGGGGCCGTTTGGTTTAGTTTTAATGCCCTAAAGGGGCTGTTTGGCAAATTAATGGGTTATGGGAATAGTGCCCTGTTTTGACCATATATGATATCCAGTTTTTAGGGCTGATTTTCGATAATAAAAAGGGAGAATTTGGACTAGTGTCCTACAAGGCAATTGTATCCCTATCTTAGAACTTGATGTTAGGAGTTTGAATCACCCAAATCGGACCTCTATAACTCAAGTTATGGTCTGTGAGACCCCGGAAAATCCATGTTTTCTAAGGAATGATAAAATGGAAATTTCGGTTAAAAATCCGGAATTTTTCTTGTATCTCTGATGATGTAAACTGACTTTCCGTTGAAATCGCCTCACTAAATTTCAGCTACCACGTCGACTCTCGCTAGATTCCGAGGTGGTCGATTTCACTCTTTTCGAGGCGTGCGCCTGATGCACACATGCACAGTTGCTGACGCGTCACTGGGCAACTACGTAAGTGTGACACTTGGCATCGTAAAAGTAGTGGCTCGCCAATTAAGCCATGTGGGAGAAGGGGATTCCATGGCCCATATGATGCCATGTAGTGTACGATGTCATAAAGCACATTAAGAAATAAGAAAATTATGGGAAAGGGGAGAGCCACACACGGGTATTACGAGGAAAGGAGGCAATTTCCTCCCGACCGACGATTTATTCTCCAAATTGAGGAGAGAAAGAAAAGAGAATTTGGTAAATGAGATGAGAAAATGAAGATGTGTGAGAAAGAGAAAAGAGAAAGAGAAAAAGGTTAAAATCAAAGAAAAGAAAGGAAATAAGCAAAACGTAGGGAAGAAGGAAAAGGAGATGCAAGTGGTCGGATGTTCTTCATTTTGTGAGAGAGAGTGTCCCTCCTTCTCTCTAGGTTTGTAGGCGATCCGACTCCTTCAAGACAAAGCATGTGAACTTGGTCTACACGGAGAGCACAACGCGTGATCTTATTGTGTGGGAGTTTCTTCAACTTCCAAGAGGTAGGATATTTTCCTACTTGATTTACTTTTAGCCTAAAGGCTTTATAATGGTAGGGGTTGTTTGTGGGAGGCCATGAGAGGCCATGTAAATTAGTTCCATGCTTTGGAATTAAAGGGTATGGATTTCATGATCAGTTTTCGGACTATGTGGAGTTAGAGCCTTACTTCAGAAACCAAAGTTTCTAGGTGTGTGGTTTGTTGCTTAGGATAAAATGATTGGAACCAATATGGTTCATGTTTGTGAAGGGGCCGTGGAGGTACCTCGTTGAATGGTCCCAAGTTGAGACCTTAATAAGCAGTGTTATGGCTTGCTCAATAACATGCTAAGTGTGGAAATATGATGTCGATGCATGCTATTTGGATATTGATATGGTTTGTAAATGGAAGTAGATTATATATAAATTATAATGTTCCATGGTTTGTAAATGTTTCATGTAGTGCTCATTCATGCATGTAACATGAGGAAAATGAATACATCATGCATTTTTACATATGCACGGTCACACGAAGGCCAGTCGGGTGTGTGTGTGGGTGCGTGGTACGCTTATTCATCGCTAGGAGCGTCGCGGAGCTCGTGGAAACGGGACAAAGTCCAAGGTAGAGATTCAGTGTGTAAATGATCAAAATGATAAATTACGTTTTGGCGGAGCAAGTCAGCATCCCCCTCTGGGGAGAAAGTCCCACAAAGTTATTCACGCGCTAGACATGAATTACCGACTACAAGCTCTGTGAAAAATGTTGAAAAAAAGGCGTGTATGGCGTCCCTACTTGTAAACCCGGAAATCCCGCTGCCCACAAAATAAAGGAAAGAATCAAAAATCAAGTTTTTGATAAATAAAATTGAGGGGTGTCCACTCTGTTTAGTCATGGTGTGTGACAAGTTTAGTCACACTTTGGCATTCCAAGTGTGAGGGAGCTCAGACTTGGGTCATGAGCATGAGGGTTGCATTCATGATGTTATAGACATTTCATATAGAGAATAATTTGGTATGAAATGTGATTGATTGTTTATATATGCTACGTATATATTTGTGGGGTGGGAGTAACCCTTGTAGGAGAATTTTCTACTGGGCTTTGCTCACCCCGTCGTGGGACCCCCTTTCAGGTACAGAGACTATCCAGGGAGACGGCGCTCAGTAGAGGTAGTTTTTGAGAAGAAAGCCGAAATGTGGCTTTAAGTAAATATTTTGTAAATATGTATAAAGCTTTTTGTAGAACAAGCATGAAACCTATGAGAAAATAGTTGAGACATTTTGTTTTTATGCGTATGGATATAAGGAGCCCATGTGGCTATATTACTATGTGCGTGTCTCTAATACGTAGACATATAGATTCTAGTCGACGGTAGTCAACTGAATTTCTAAATGGGGCGTCACATGGTCAGTTTTTCGGGACTGCCCCAACTGCCCTATTTTGGCCGAACCTACTATCTAGGTTTTTGGGACTGATTTTTGGTTGGGAAAAGTGAGATTTTTGTGACACCCCAACCCGGCACCCGATGGGGTGTCAAGCGAGGGTGTCATTTCACCCCGCGACGGGACTTTAACCTTTTCTTTCTCAAATACACTGGTCCCAGCTTCATCATATGCACAATTTCGTAATAACAAAAATTCCTCTTTTACATATACATTATACTCACCATAGTATTCATATTATATTCTATACACATATACGTCAGGTCCCTTACTGGTACTATTACACCACTATTACAAAACTATACATATAAAAACGAGATTTCGAACAGCACGTGAGCACCTATCTCTGATGGCCCTCCGTGGCCGATGTGGGATGTCCCGTCCTCTATCCTGCCGCTTTCCTCGTACTCCACACTAATTAAAACCCGTGCTAAGCTTTACGCTTAGTGGGAAAACATATACGTACATGGACGACCAATAACATTGATCGTAGCAAGCTTAATCATATACTTGATCTATTTCATATTATTTCTTGTATTATGTTCTTTGCAAGTTTCCTATCCTTTCATGTTCATTTCCTTTCATGTTTGTATACTGTGCATGTATCATATACTTTCATATCTCAAATACTTTCATATAACCTATCTTATACTGTCCTATACTTTTATCTACATTCTTATACTTTTCATATACGGTACTTTTATATGCTTTCATCTGCCTTTCACCAAGCTTTCTAGTCTTTTTCATCTTTCGCTCTCTATGATCTATTACATTCTATGTACTATTACATATATCATTTCTTATCCCGTACCTATATCATGTCTTCTTTCTTCATGTAGTGGCTACACGCCCATGCTATATCATTCATTTCTACATGTATTGTTTTTTATCATATATTTTCTTATACGATCTTATATTGTCATATACTTTACATTTGCGTTTTCACTCTAACTATAGAATTGGCATTCATGATAGATTCGAGAGGGAATCTCGTCATGTTTGTCATTCCCTATATTTTCATCTTGTACTTTTCATATACTATACTTTCCTATGATTTTCATATACTGTGCTTTTCATATACTGTACTTTCATATTATCTGTCGTATACATTTCGTGTCATTGACACTTTATTTCTTGTACTTGTATACTTGTCATATACTTTTCTCTTTCATATACTGTACTGGTTCATATACTTTTCATGTACTGTACTTTGTACTTTCCATATACTGTCATATACAATTCTTTGTCCTTTTCATATACTTTCATGTACTGTGTACTTTTCATATATTGTCATATTTCATATACTGTCATCTTATACTTTACTTCTTGTTCTTGTAACTGTATACTATCATCGCATAGCAATGTTATGCTTCTCATATCATGTCATATATTCTATACATTTCATTTGCATATACTTGTCATTTTCTTTGTGCTCTTATGTCTCAGAATACCTTAGAAGGATAGAAATAACTCGTATGTACCCAAAGGGTACTCATTACCGCATTCCAGACAATGATCTTTATCTCAGATATACCCGAAGGTATCATCACTGTACGAGACAGTGACTTATGCCATGTAATATGTGACCTAAACGGGGCCGCTATAATGATCTAAACGGGATCTATGTCATCGACCCAAACGGGGCCTCGATATCTATAAACTCAGATGCCGCAAAGAATCGGTATCCCTATAGGCAGCCTATCTATCCCTACCAGTTCTAAGCATTAATCCATGTGTATTTTATGTTCGCGACATATTCATATTCTCGAATAAATATATTTTTATCCTAAGAATCATATGCGATATTACTATGATTACTTTAACTGGCTTATCTCTCATATAGCTTCATATCACTATTCTCATATTTCTTTCTTTACATACATGTATATCATTTCATATATGTCTATTCTATATCACACTTGCTCATGTTTTAGCGCTTATTCATATTCCATCTATTCACTATATTCATATCATGTTCTATCATATATTCCTATCTCATATATTAGTTATTATAACATTTGCATATAACCTATCGGATCATATCTCTATTATCTACTTGTAACATCTTATATCTTGTTAACTTATATCTTCATATACTCTATCAGACTATCGTATCTTTACATTTTTCATATGTCTTTTAACTTCAATTTACAGTATTCAGATTTCTTTATCATACATGTAACTATTTTCCTATCATTTGTACATTTCTAGCATGTGTTGTCTAATCGTATACTTCATAATTTCATGTATATCTATCATATATTCATTTCATATATTTCTATGTTCATATTATACATCTATTCATATCATATCCTATATTCATATATATATTCTTGGCTCTTTATCTAATTTATATCCTTCAATACACCTGACCGGCCTGAATCTGGCCCCAAAATTTTAATATTCAGTCCCAAAATCTTGGGACTAAATTACACGACCTATTCCGGCCCGAAACAATCTATGCCATTATACGACTTTATTCAAAGTAGGAAAATTTCCATACCTCGTGAGTTTGACTCAAACCCAAGATTTTGGTACCACGCCAGAAACAAGGATGCATGGATCAACTTTGTCTCGGTCCGATCAATTCCGACCAATAAAGCCGAGATATTCTGAGAAAATACCAAAAATTAGGATTTTCTGAATATTTAATTAAAATCTCAGCAAAATCCCTTGTTTTTGGTACTCACGTGTAGCCCTCGTCGAGTAGAGCACTTTTCGTTCTTGACCCGACGAATTCCGACGATCGAAACTCCGTATATCAAAGAGAGAAGAAAATAAAATAAAATAAATTAAAAAACGATGCGGCCCTGCTCACTCTCTCTCTCTCACGTCTCCTATGAGACCAAATTTTTTATTTTGATTTTGATTTTTTTTTAATTTTTTATTTCTTTAAAGTGGGACCCACATGTCCCCCTTATCCCTCTCGGTCCATTTCAGCTCCGAAATAATTTATTTCCTCCCGGTTTCAATTTCATTTATCCTAATTGAATATTCTTTAAATATTTATCATTTTTCGAGATTTTTCTAAAATCCCGTTTTTAGGTTTCACTCTACATCCGTCGCCTAGAAATTCGTAAAAATATTCCTCGACCGGGTCTTTGACCAACGAACTTTGGGTCACTAGATTTCGCGAGACAAATTTAACGGCGCAATCCGTTTCGTCATCCGAGATCTAGAGAAATTTTTTAGGCTTCCCTGAGCCATTCCAGTACTTTTACAAAACGACAAAATTACCGTTTTGCCATTTTTCATAAAAATGTCATTTTTTTCGAATGAATACCATTTTAACTTATTTTATACCCTAAACATGTTATAAAACTGTTAGGCTATATTTAGGGGTGTTACAACTCTCCCCTCCTTTTAAGAATTTCGTCCTCGAAATTCATACTCTGTCATTTGCATGTTCTATGTCAGGTCCTTTCTTTTCATGTCTTTTACCGATGGCATTTCTTATATTTTCTTTTCATTTGGCTCAGCTGGAGTGTGACTCTCACTTCTGACAGAGTCCTAAGGATCAGAAGCTGGTAACCCTTGTTCCTTAGGGTTAACATTTTCAACAGCTTCTTCAACTAGATTCGGAGGACGATCCATCTATATAACACACAAGGACATCCACATCAAAGGCCAAAACTTTTCTATACATAGACTTTTCTATCTCTTATACTCTATCTAGAATCGCATCTTATAATTTCCATCTTTATGTTAAAAAGTAATTCCGTAAACGCCTAAACCTGCTCGATACCACTCAAATTCAGACGCCCAACCCCGCACCGATGGGGTGTCAAGCGAGGGTGTCACACTTCGTGATTGGGACTCTTTTAACCTTTCTTTCTCGTAGCCGACACCGTCCCTCAGCTTCTTCTCATTCATATGCACAATTCTTGTAATAACAAAAATTCTTTTTACATATACATTATACATACCACCATAGTGGCATTCATTATATTCTATTCACATATACTAGAGTCCCTTTTACTTGTACCTATTACACCACTATTACAAAACTATACATATAAAAATCGAGAGATTTCGAATACAAGGCAAGTGAGCACCTATCTCCGAGATGGCCCGTGGCCGCTAACGTGGGATGTCCCGTCCTCTATCCTTGTCTTCTCGCTTCGTACTACACGAATTAAAACTGCGGCTAAGCTTACGCTAGTGGGAAAACATATACATGGGATTCCACCAATAACATTGATCGCCGCAGTTTAATCATACTTGATCTATTTCATAATATTTCAGACATGTTCTTGCAACAAGTTTCCTATCCTTTCATCATTTCCTTTTTGTTTGTATACTGTGCATGTATCATATACTTTCATATCTCAAATACTTTCATATAACCTATCTTATACCGTCCTATACTTTTATCTACATTCTTATACTTTTTATATACGGCACTTTTATATACTTTCATCTGTCTTTCACCTATTTCTAGTATTTTTCATCTTTCAGTTCTACGACTTATTACATTCTATGTACTATTACATATATCATTTCTTATCCTTGTACTCCATATCATGTCTTCTTTCATGTAATGGCTACACGCTCATGCTATACTATTCATTTCTTACATATTGTTTTATCAAGGTATTTCTTTATACTAACTTATATCATTACATGCTTTACATTTGCGTTTTCACTTTGACTATAGAATTGACATTCATGACAGATTCGAGATGGAATCTCGTCATGTTTGTCATTCCCTATATTTTCATCTTGTACTTTTCATATACTATACTTTCCTATGATTTTCATATACTGTGCTTTTCATATACTGTACTTTATACTTACCATATACTGTCATATACAATTCTTTGTCCTTTTCATATACTTTCATGTACTATGTACTTTTCATATACTGTCATATTTCATATACTGTCATCTTATACTTTACTTCTTGTTCTTGTAACTGTATACTATCATCGCATAGCAATGCTATGCTTCTCATATCATGTCATATATTCTATACATTTCATTTACATATACTTGTCATTTTCTTTTAGGTTTCATATCTGTAAATACCTTAGAAGCGGATACGAGAAATAACTGTATGTACCCAAAGGTACTATCACTGTACGAGACAATGATCTCTGTCTGTATATACCCGAAAGTATCATCACTGTACGAGACAGTGACCTATGCCATGTAATATGTGACCCAAACGGGGCCGCTATAATGATCCAAACGAGATCTATGTCATCAACCCAAACGGGGCCTTGATATCTCGTAAACCGTATGTCGCGAAGAATCCTCTATCCCTATAGGCTGCCTATCTATCCCTACCAGTTCTGCGCATAATCCATGTGTATTTTATGTTCAAGACATATCTCATAATTCCTATCAAATATTTTTATCCGTAATTGGATGAGTGCCCAAAACACTCTCTCAAAGTTATACCCGTCCTGTCTTAATGCTTTTTAGTGTTATTTTACATTTAAATATGTATTTTTATAGCTCGATATCTAATTAGTGCAATTGGTGTGAATGTAGGTGCAATTGATGCGAAAAGGGCAGGTTTTGGAAGCACTTTGGAGCAGAGAGAGACAGTGCATAAAGATGGTTGGAACGTCACGACGTCCCAACGTCGTGACGTCCCGAAGTCGCGACGTTGGGTTAACTATATAAAGAAGTCAACAAGCAACAACGTCGCGATGTCCCAACGTCGTGACGTCTCAACGTCGCGACGTTGCAACGTCGCGACATCAACGCGAGTTTTGTCCTCTCATCATTAAAAGCAAATGGGAGCAGAATTCGAGGAGGATCGGAGATCTGGGATCGTACGAGCTAGGGCACGGAAATCAGAGCACAGTGACATTGACCTTTACGAAGAGCCCGTGATTTGTATTTTTTCCGTGTTTTCTTGGACAGTAGTACTGATGTTTGCCATATTACGCATTTGTGCTTTCTTATTCAGTATGTTCTAGATTTATACCTAGGGTGTTGTTGAACCCTGTCACATTCTATGGGATTAAAAAGATTAGTAATTTATATTATTCAGCTTATTTATAATTTGTTAAAGATCTCAAGGAGTATTCGTGAATCATTCATTGTTTAAGGATGTCCGCCAACATTAGCATGACTATACTGGAGATCCGAGATTCGAGAGATGAGGATAACCTGGGATCCGAGTAGAGCGTGTACTTTGGTTGATTCGCCGTAAATAGAAATATTCCGAACCCGAAGCAGGCGACAAGGTTCTAATATTTGCCGCTTCTGAGTATCAAGTCAGCAGAGATACACTCACCTCTACTAGCGATAGGCTGATACACCTCGAGAGGTGGTATTTTGTAAGCAAGATCACCTAGCCATCAATAAATCATAAATAATTTGACTAATATCATCTTTAAGAAATAATCCATCGGAAGTGGCAAGGGAGACATGTACTCTAGTCTCCATTACAATAATAATTCATTCGTATCGCTTGTTTAGTTTACTTTTAGATATTAAGCACTTTCACACAATACGCATCCGTGATAATATTTGAAAAGCAAATCAGAGTCAACACACCCTTATCCTCGTGGATCGATATCCGTACTCATTGGTACACTATATTACTCGCGACGCTGCACTCAAGACATAGCGCATTTTACATCACGCTACCGCTGCTGGGCGCCGCTGTCGGTGATAGGTTTCGAGTGATATAGAGAATAAAGCAATTAGATATTACTTTGGAATTTCTGTTTTTATTTGTTTTTACAAGTACTGGTAATTTGGTCTTGTTGTTTCGTGTGTGATTGCAGTTTAGATTTCAGTGAGTACATGCGCAGACGAGATCAGGTCGACCAACATCCGCTTTATCCTAAGCCGTAAAGAACCTCACACGTAACACGCCGAGAACAGAACGGAATGCATCAAATTTAGCAAACATGGAGAACAATGAAGAGCAGATCTTAGCATTGAGCAAAACGAGCCACAGAGAGGCCGAAATGGGAATAACGGAAGGAATCAAGCACCCAGGCCGTTTATTCAGCCAGATGATCCATTCATGTTGTTAGAGGAGTTTGCTCTACCGCCCACTGTTGTTCAGACAGCTATCAGAAGACCACCTATTCAGGCAAACAACTTCGAGTTAAAGTCAGTCACTTTACAGATGCTTCAAAACATCTTGTTCCACTCGTCATTTAACAGAACTAAACATGCATCCGACCAACTTTCTTGGAAGTGTGTGACACGATCAAGTACAATGGGGTTAATTAAGAGGCACTGTGTTGAGACTGCTCCCACTCTCACTAGGAGACATAGAGCTGGGCATTGGTTAACAAGTCGCCCACCTGATTCCATTTACCTCATGGAATGATTTGGTGCAAAAGTTCCTGAACAAGTTCTTTCCCCACTCCGAAAATTGCAAGAACTTGCGCAAGGAGATCAATACTTTTGGGCAACTAGAGGGGAGAACCCGCGCAGGCATGGGACGTATTTCACGAACTATTAAGGAAGTGCCCAAATCACGACTCGACTGCATGGATGCGTGTCCATACTCTGGCAATGGTCCAGAATGCAAATGAGAACGCTGGATTGATGCCTCTACCGGAGGAGCACTAATGAAGAAAACCACCTTAATTGCTTATGAAATTCGGAAGATGTCGCGACTAACACAACCAATGGCCCAGAGAGAAGACTGATACCGCTGAAAGCCATGGCGGGCACCGAATAATGAGAGGTTCTCAATAATCCGGGTTAATTCATGTTGCACAACTTACTGCGAAGTTAACTAGACAACAAGGCACGACAAATTCCATGCACACACAATAGCACGTATCGCCAATAGAAACCAAACAAGAGAGCGTGCCCGGGGCATGTGCTCTAGGTTCAATCGAGTCAATCACGCTAAGAACAAGGATGATAAAACAATTACTCATCGCGAAATCAAGGCCAAGGGTGGCGTAATAATCGTAATCAATAGTCGAACAATCAAGGGTGCGGATGGAGGAACAATCGTAACAATATGCCATCAAACCGGAAGTTAGTGAACCACCCCGAGAAAAAGTGGATTCCGTGAACAAGCCTCGCCCAAATGCTAACCTCACACTTGCCATGAATGACATCAAGGCGTAATATAAAAAGAATAGCCGCTAATTGAACAATCAAGCTGCACAGCTGAGAAACTTTGAGGCATGTGATGGTCAAAATGGTTAATCTTTAATGACGTGAAAGGCAACCTGTGTTCCTACTGCCAACCTAAGTAAACCCGAAGAGATGGGAATGAAACATGTCAGCAAATATGTTGAGAAGTGGTAAAGAATTAGAGACACAGGGGCAATCACCAGTTATAGAGGAGGTAGAGATCGAGAAAGCCTATCCAAATTTCATCAGGGAATGATGATGCAGATAAGGAACAATTAATGAAATACCGTTAAAAACACTCATCGGGGCTAAGGGCCACTTACCAATTCTTTATCCACAACGCCTAAGGCTGGCTGTCGGATGCTGGGCCACCACCTCATGGAAGTGTTCAAGAAGTTACACATCATTTAATCCCATTTGTCGATGCTCGAAATCGATGCCCAGCTATGTGGAAGTTTATGAAAGACATACTGGTCTCTAAGAGAAGATCGGGCTGATTTTCCTCGAAAAACAACTTAATCGGTGAATGTAGTGCCATATCACTGTAGGAAGTCGCAAAGCTTAAAGACCCGTGCGCTTCACTATTCCATGCACCATTGGAAATGCTGGGCTTTTAGAGAGCCCTATGTGATTTGCAGCGCATTAATCTTTACGCCTCGTCCATTTTTAAACGTTTGGGGATTAGTGAAGTCAGTTCAACTACAAATACACTTCAAATTTGCCGACTGTATCCTTAAAGCATCCGAGAGGGGTAATAGAAGATGTCTTAGTAAAAGTTGACAAGTTTATCTTTCCACCAGATTTCATTGTCTTAGATATGGAAGCAAGATGGTTAAATACTCCATAATTTTCAAGTATACTGCTTTTTGTTAACCGGCAAAGGCAATGATCGACGTGCTCGCAGGGTAGAACTAAAATCGAGTGCAGAAGATGGAAGTCAAGTTCAACGTGTTTGAAGTCGAGACATTTCCGACACATTGCAGAGTGATACTTGCTTCTACGGCGTAGGATAGTAGAAGCTATAGTGTCTAGCCAAAGGACCTCACCGATCCTTCGAGACTAGCCTACATGTAACGATCCGCAGGAATATGAGCCGCAAGAGGCGCAGGAATATGTAAAATGGTTGGATTCTTTTGGACCCAATAGGAGGAAATACTTCGAATCTCTAGGTAAAGGAGCTAAAACGCCAGTACCATCGGTTGAACAACCACCCAAGATGGAACAAAACCTTTTACTTCAAATACTGGCATGCATATCTTCGATGCATCTACCTTACCGTTGATCATCTCAAAGATCCTTGACCGAACTAGAGGAGGGAGAAGTTATTGAGGGTCCTTAGAGACCATAAAAATGCACTTGGGTGGTTCCCAGTCGATGAAAGGGATTCGCCCTTCCATGTGCACACATCGTATTTGCCAGAAGACGGGCATAAACTCCTCGCGGGAAGCCAGAGGAGGTCAATCCAACGATGAAAGAGGTAGTCCGAAAGGAAGTATTGAAATGGCTGGATATTGGGGTAATTTATCCTATTTCAGACAGTGCATGGGTAAGTCCAGTTCAAGTAGTACCTAAGAAGGGACGAACCACTGTCATAAGAACTGAGAATAACATATTAACGCCTCTCTCGAACGCTTCGGTGTGGAGGATTTGTATTGATTATCGGAAATTGAACAAAGCCACTTGAAAAGATCATTTCCCATTGTCGCTTTCTAGATCGAGGCCGGATCGACAGTTTGGCCATGAATATTATTGCTGGATGAATATTCCGCCTACAATCAAATCGCTATAGCCCTTGAAGATCAGGAGAAGACAACATTCACATGTCCCTATGGTACATTCGCATTCAGGCGGATGCCCTTTGAACTGTGCAATGCACCGGGCACCTTTCAACGATGTATGATGGCCATTTTCTCCGACATGGTTGAGAAGACAATCGAAATCTTCATGGATGATTTTTCGGTATTGGGTAATTCATTTGACAACCGGCTCCTGAAAAATTTGAGATCGGGAGCATCGATAAGGTGTGAGGGAGACCAACTTAGTACTCAATTGGGAGAAGTGCCATTTTATGGTACAAGAGGGTATTGTACTCGGTCATCGGATTTCAACAAGAGGAATAGAGGTGGACAGAGCAAAGATTGAAGTACTGAAAAATTACCTCCACCCTCATCGCTAAAGGGATCGAAGTTTTTTAGGCCACGCCGGGGATTTACTCCCATAGCGCCCATCAAAGACTTCTCTCGTATTGCAAACCGTTGTCCAATCTCCGGGTCCAAGGGACCTATTTGAGTTTGATCTCGGGCAGTTGGTTTGCATGCATTTTCGCTGTTGAAAAAGATAAGTTGGTATCGGGCCCCTATTGTAATGGTGGTCTGTGATTGGTCCTTCCATTCAACTTATGTATGACGCCAATGATTTTGCGATTGGGGCGTATATTGGGCGTAAACAGGAGAAAATTTTCCGTGTACTTACTATGCAAGCGTAACCTTGAATGATGCTCAGCTGAATTATGCCACTATAGAGAAAACTGGGCTATTGTCTTTGCAATTGACAAATTCGTGACCTTATTTGATTGGTAACAAGGTCGTCACACCGATCATTCTCGTCATTAAAATACTTGATGCATCAAAAAAGATGCCGCAACCCCGATTAACCGGTGGGTTCTATTGTTGCAAGAATTGGACGTTGAGACAAAGACAAGAAAGGCATCGAGAACCTAGTGGCATCACCTTTCACGATTGAAGTATGCGATTATTATTCGTGAAATTGACACTTCTCCGCATGAGCGTAATCCTAGCTATTGAAGACAAGAGGGCAATTCCATGGTTTGCAAATTATGTGAATTATTTGGTGGCTCGTAGTTCTTCTCGAATTTAACTATCAAATTAAAAACGGTTGACATTTGAAATATTTACTATTGGGAGGAGCCAATTTTTTACGTACATCATACGTGATCGTGATCCTGAGATGTGTTC
This sequence comes from Tetrastigma voinierianum, assembly GCA_016808115.1. NCBI lineage: Eukaryota > Viridiplantae > Streptophyta > Magnoliopsida > Vitales > Vitaceae > Tetrastigma > Tetrastigma voinierianum. The sequence continues at coordinate 90,420 of JAEQBH010002330.1, read as the reverse complement.
CAAGATGAAATGAATGAATAAGATATTGAACCATACCGCTACTCTCAACATGTGGTGGATGATGGCCAGAGAACAAGAAATGCCAAGGTACTCAATCGTCTCGTCACTTTATTCAAAGATGCTCATCATTTGAAACTCGCTACGTGATAAATGTCGAACGAATGGGGCATTTCGTAAAGTGACCGAACTCGCCCAGCACCCCATTCGAAGTAGAACTGCTTTGATCTATGGGGATGGATTCATGGGACCATTTCCATCTTATAACAACCTGTAAATTTTGTCGGGTGCATCATGGTTCTCAAGTGGGCTGGAGCAATTCGACCCGCAATCAACGATGCCAAGGTTATGACTAATTTCTTCAGAGTCACATATTCTCACGATTTGAACCCCTCGAGCACCGATCACAGATACGGTACTATTTCAGCACAAGGTGATTGACAAGGTTTTGCAAAAGTAAGGGTACGCCACAGGTCTCTACATATCACCCATAGTCAAATGGGCAAGCAGGTATCAAATCGTAGAAATTAAGTCCATTCCGAGAAGACAAGCACGCCTGGTGAAGGATTGGTCTAAAAAGATTGAAGATGCACTCGGGCATACCGAATAAAGATTTAAAACACCTCGGGTATGTCACTCCCTAGAATTGTTTTATGGCAAAGCATGCCATCTTCTCCAATGGAATTAGAGCATCGAGCCCATCAAGTAATCCTCGGCGCTTGAAATACGGACAAAGTACACTCCGCCTGAGAAGCGACCGCTATAGCCTGAACTAGACGAATTCGTGTGAACGAAGCTATGAAATGCCCGTATTTACAAGGAAAAGACAAAAGCCTGGCATGATAAACACATCACCGTGAAGGAATTCGAGGCTGGACAACAACTTCTTGTTTCTTAACTCCCGTCTAAAACTCTTCCGGAAAATTGAAGTCTAGGATGGTCCGGTCGCTGACTCAAGGCCTTTCATAATGGTGGGGCGTAGATTACACATCCCGAAAGGAACATTCACGCTACTTCTCACCCAACATTAAAGTTGTATTTTAGGGCGAGTTCCAAGGCATAAGCAGATCATTCCTTTGACTCGCACCGACGAAGTTCAAGAGAGCGAAGCTCTACGAGCTCGGGTCCCGAGCACATTGAGATGCAGGGCCGTCAAGCTAATGACATTAAACATAGCTCGGGTGCAACCCAAATTTCTTTTTTTCATGCAATTCTCTTTTATGTCTCAATTTTTAGTTATTATCTCGCTTTGAGTTATGTTAGTTTGCTGGCGTCGCCCGTAATCGGAATCATTTTTCGGGTCGTATAATTCGTGACACGCCGACTTAAAGTACTAGGGAGGATCCACTCATGTCGAGCACGAAGGAAAAAATCCAGAGAGTCCCATTCACACGAAGGGAGTTTTCTCTTATCTTAAATTATGGTTGCATACTGTACATTGTAGGCCTTCTCTGTAACGTCGCGACGTTGGCACTCAACGCCGCGGGACGTTAGTAAACGTCAAGCACGCCCTCAACGCCGCGACGCTTGACCTTCGAATGTTGCGACGCGGAGATCCCAACACGCGACGCTGATTTTCTTTGAAACCTCTCTAGAACGTCGTGACGTGAGATCCCAACGTCGCGACGTTGATTTTGATCCTCCCTGGAACGTCGCGACGTGATATCCCAACGCTGCCGATGTTGGATTGAACCCTCCGAATGTCGCGACGGTTGATATTCGCCACCGCGACGCTGATTTTTAGCAGTCTCCTGAACGTCAGCGATGCGTTGATATCCAACGCCGCGACGCTGGAAAATGTTCTCCGAACGTCAGCGACGCTAGCGACGCTGTCTTTGTTTTAAGGCCAGACATCCCATTTCGCTCTTCTTACCCTCGTATCATCCTCGCCTCGAACCCCCAGCCTCCTCGCGACACCTTCCAATAATCGACTACTGTCGGTTCCCCTACACACCGGCCTAGGCCAGTATTTTGCCCTCCGACACCCTCTATGCACACCACCGTCACCATCACACACTCGCAGTCCCCCATCCCTGCTCGCCATTCACACACTCCACTTAGGTATTCTCGCACTGGTCTAGTCATCCACCTTAGGTCTAGGGGTCCCCATTTAGGTTCACATTTAGGGTCACATTTAGGTTTATTTTAGGTTGGGTCACATTTAGGGTCACTGGTGCACTTAGTTAGTCTTCATTTTTCCTAGTGCACTCTAGGTGTTTTTCATATTGTCTAGCCTAGTTGAGTGTGTCACCTTGGTGCCACTTCATTGCATTCCCCTCCTAGGCTCTTGAGTCTTCTTCCCAATAACCGGAAAGCCGCTAAGTTGCTCACAAAGTGGGTCGACCTGAGGATTCGCCACCCCAATTATGATATCGCTGTTCGCCATCGAGGGTGTCGCCGAATGGTTCTGGCACTCATCCGCAAAACCGATCGGCTTATCAAGGAAAAGGGTTTTCATCACCCTGACGACTTCTTCCGCAAAACTATTGCGGCTAAGGGATGGCGAGCACTTTGCCAACCACCTCATCCAGCTGCGATGAGTGTGGTGCGAGAATTCTACGCCAATCTCACCTCCCACGTCGTTAAGAAGGTTCATGTGAGGGGTGTGTTGGTCAACTTCGCATAGTCGATCAATCACTATTATAATTCACCATGTCCCTGAGTCGCTTGATCGGCTTTTTACGAGCGCCCGATACTCCCCGAGGTCATTCGGGTCTTGACTAATGGCCGGGGTGAGTGGAAACTTAACAGTGAGGGCCATGCCGTCCACTTCAAGGCCAAACATTTGGCCTACATCCCCAAGGTCTGGCATCACTTCATCACGTCGCGTCTCATTCCGACGACGAACGTGTGTGAGGTGACTGCCAAGCGTGCCCTGCTCAACTATGCCATCATTTAGGATATTCCTTTTGATGTGGGGCGGGTTATCGAGGACACCATCCTCCATAACCAAGACGCTAAGATGAATTTGGGGCACCCTTTCCTCATTTTTGGCTTATGCAAACGAGCCGGGGTGCCCCTAGATGACAATGAGGCTTGGTTACACCCCATCAAGTGCCATATCGCTTAAGAGGGACAAACCGGGTGCATTTCACGACCCGAGGGGGTTCACGATTCCGCAATGAGCCCTGACGAGAGGAGCTTCACGACTATCGGCCCGCTTTTGGGATCCCCTCGGGCGATCCCTGTGGGGATATCAAGCAACCCCGTCCCACCCACCTCCACCACCACCACCGCAGCCCACGGAGGCAGCTCACTCCAGTCCCACCCCCGACCTCGAGGACCCGGTGCTCTCCCTTACTGAGCGCTTTGATGCATTTTGGGACGAGACCCAGGAGCACCGAGTCCTCCTCACACAGGATATGGAGGCGCTTTGCACTGATATGCGTACGGTGTTGGCCAACCAGGCCATTATTCTTCGGGGCCAGCCAAATAGCCGTCTCAGCCCACTAGCCCAGCCTTCTAGCTCCACCAACCACCACCACCACTACCACCTCACGCTGATCTCGCCTCAAGCCACCAGGGAGTTCCCTTCACCTTCCTCTCCAAGCATTTCAATGCTTCGCGGGGACACCGCAAATTTTTGCTCGGGGGCGGGGGCTGGTGGTCCTCGGGTTGTTCGTAGATTAGTTTTATGTTTATGAGTGTCAGAAGGTTTAATTTTACTATGCATGTTAGTTTACATTTCTGTTTAGTTTCATTTACGATTGCTCATCTTAGATATTGAGTTTTGTGTTTAGTCATGTTTGTGTTTTAGGTATGTCATATACATGTGTAGTGGTGTCGTGTTTAGGGAGCTGCGTATGTGATGCCATGCTTTAGAGTAGGGGATCAATTTTTGTTTTTAGCCGAATCCACTTTTGTCATGGAAGAAAGGTTTCATTGGTTGTTTGAATGTTCGGGAATTAGGTTGAATAGGAGGGGGAGGCATAGTGAATCACCTCCGGTGATTCAAGAAACCATTTCTCAAGGAGCCTACCACACTCACACACAGATGATCTCTAGGGTATGCCTAGGTACCGAGCCCGACTACTAAGGTTCAACAAACCTTGGGAGTCTCTAAACACTAAAGAGATGGGACACCGTGAATAAAAGAGGATTGCCTTCGAGCCCCAATTGAAAGAAAAAAGAAAGAAAAAATATATAGATAGAGATAGAATAAGTGGGATCTTCCAATCGAATCCGGCACACAAATCCGAGGGGCCAGCCCAATAATGCCCCGAGCCAACCGGCCGAGTCATTGACTTCACCGCTCACATAGGGGACAAGATGGAAGAAGTTTCCTACAGCCTTAGGGCCCCAGTTCAGCTGGGCGTTCGTGACGTTCGAGGGAACCGAATGCCCTATGCCCCTAACCAACCTGCGGAGTCACCAACTAACCCCCGCTGGCTACGACACTAACAAACTTATGGGCACTAGTTTTGTTCTATGTAGTGAGTAAATATATTAGATATTGCAAACGGTGCGTTCCGATCCTTTTGTAGTTAGATTTTTCCAATTAGGCGAGTTGAACTCAAGTTTGGGGCGCATCGGAACTTAAGTGTACACTAGAGGTCATTTATTTATACGCACATAGGATCATTGGGAAAGGGTATTGAATATATCACTGCAGGTCGAGGCACTACCGACTTCACCGAGCCCGACCTTAGTTCTTCGAAATTCGAACACCTTGCAACCTCGTGAACTTCAAATAGGAACGGATGTAGGTGCACCTGGCCTAATTTGATCCCCATTCATCGCACGGGCAGCACTATCTTTGTTTTGACTATAAAGTACATAGAGTGTGTGTTCTGCTTAGAGTCACCTCTGCTTGGGGACAAGCAAGAAACTAAGTTTGGGGTGTGATGAGCACCTGAAAACACTCAGTTATACCCGTCTGGCCTTGCTACATTTTTAGTGTTATTTTACATTTAAATATGTATTTTTATAAACAATATCCGACAAGGTAATCGGTGGTGAATGCGGTGTGCAATTGATGCGAAAGTATGTGCTCAGCTAATTTGGAGCAGAGAGAGACAGTGCATAAAGATGGCTCCAACGTCGCGACGTTGGGTCAACTATATAAAGAAGTCAACAAGCAACAACATCGCGACGTCCCAACGTCGCGACGTCAGCACGAGTTTTGTCCTCTCATCATTAAAAGCAAATGGGAGCAAAATTCAAGGAGGATCGGAGATCGGGGATCGTACGAGCTAGGGCACGAAAATCGAGTACGCTGACATTGACTCACGGCATTCGCATCTTGTAATTTTTCCGCTGCCGACGTGTAATCGATGTTTGCCATATTTCGCATTTGTGCTTTCTTATTCAGTATGTTCTAGATTTATACCTAGGGTGTTGTTGAACCCTGTCACATTCTTATGGATTAAAGATTAGTAATTTATATTATTCAAGCCATTTATAATTTGTTAGCATCCGGGCTTTATATCTATGAATCATTCACATGGTGATGTCCGCCAACATTAAGATGATCATACCGAGGATCCGAGATTCAGAGATGAGGATAACCCAAGTGATTCAGTAGAGCAGCCTTCGTCGATTCTGAATAGAAATATTCCATCCCCGGTTAGTGGCGATTGCCCGAACATTTGCCGCTTTTGGAGTATCGAGTTGGGGTAGAGATACACTCAATTCTACTAGCGAGATAGACGGATACACCTCGAGAGAGGGTATTTTGTAAGCAAGATCACCTAGCCATCAATAAATCATAAATAAACTGAATAATATCATCTTTAAGAAATAATCCATCTGAAGTGGCAGGGGGAGACATAGCCCTAGTCTCCATTACACAATAATTCATTCAGATCAGTTTGTTTAGTTTACTTTTAGACATTAGTACCCTTTCACACAATACGTAGATCCAGATAATATTTGAAAAGCAAATCTCTGTAGTCAACACACCTATCCTCGTGGATCGATATCCGTACCATTGGTACACTATATTACTGGGCGACGTTGCGGTAATTCTGCGCATTATTAGGCGTTACATTTTACACATCACATTTTCGACCTGTCAGTAATCATATGCGATATTACTATGATTACTTTAATCTGAATTCGTTCTCATATTTGTAGCTTCATATCACTATTCTTTACATACATGTATATCATTTCATATATGTCTATTCTATATCGCTTACTTCTGCCCATGTTTTAGCTGCCCATATTCCATCTATTCATACTCTTGTATTCATATCATGTTCTATCATATAATTATCTCATATATTAGCATATAACATTTGCATATAACCTATCTGATCATATCTCTCGTTATCTACTTGTAACATCTTATATCTTTGTTAACTTATATCTTCATATACTCTATCATCATCGTGATTCTTTACATTTTTCATATGTCTTTAACTTCACTCTATTGTATTCAGATTTCTTTATCATACATGTAACTATTTTCCTATCATTTGTACATTTCTAGCATGTGTTGTCTAATCGTATACTTCATAATTTCATGTATTTCTATCATATATTCATTTCATATATTCCTATGTTCATATTATTCATCTATTCATATCATATCATATATTCATATATATTCTTATTCTTTATCTAATTTATATCCTTCAATACAATTCGGACCCGCCTGAATCCGGGGTCCCAAAATTTAATATCCAACTCCAGCCCTCTGTATCAGTCCACTTTTTCCTATTCCCGCCTCCCAAAAACAAACTATGTCATTATGTTTATTCCTTCATTCAAAGAGAGCACCTACATCTCATGGCTTTAATTCAAGAAAACTCCAATATTCTTGTCCACTTTTAAAGCTTCATGACCATCCCCTGTTTCGTCCATCAATTTTGACCGGGCCGAAGCCGTAGATTCGAGAAAATAAGCCACAAAATTAGATTTTCCGAACATTTAATTAAAATCTCAGCAAAATCCCTTGTTTTCGTACTCACGCCAGAAATTTCGCGTTATAACACTTTTCGTTCTTGACCCGACGAATTCCGACTATCGAAACTCCGTATATCAAAGAGAGAAGAAAATAAAATAAAATAAATTAAAAAAACAATGCAGCCCTGCTCACTCTCTCTCTCTCTCACGTCTCCTATGAGACCAAATTTTTTATTTTGATTTTGATTTTTTTTTAATTTTTTTATTTCTTTAAAGTGGGACCCATGTCCCCCCTTATCCTCTTGGCCCATTTCAAATTCGAAATAATTTATTTCCTCCTGCCAATTTCATTTATCCTAATTGAATATTCTTTAAATATTTGTCATTTTTCGAGATTTTTCTAAAATCTCCGCTGCGCTTCACTTCTACATCCGTCGCCTAGAAATTCCCAGAAATATTTCGACCGTTCCTCGAATTCAATCTAAACTTTTTTTGGGTCACTAGATTTCGCGAGACGAATTTAACGGCGCAGTCCGTTTCGTCATCCGAGATCTAGAGAATTTTTTAGGCTTCCCTGAGCCATTCCAGTACTTTTACAAAACGACAAAATTACCGTTTTGCCATTTTTCATAAAAATGTCATTTTTTTTGAACGAATACAATTTTAACTTATTTTATACCCTAAACATGTTATAAACCGTTAGCAGATATTTTCAGCTGCTATAATTTCGACTGGGCATCCTTCAAGGAACTTGTAGCTCTATCTCGAGAACTTGATTTTAGGCTTTTGAATCACCTAACCTAATTCTAAGTAACTCAAGTTATGATCTATTTTTCGGGATCACATAGCTTAGGTCGTTTAATCATTTATGCCCAGATTTTCGCTTTCACAATTAGATATGACTTTAGTATATCATTGCTTGAATTGAGTGATAATTTTTGGTTGATATTGTGTGGAAGTCAAATTGTGTGTTTTAATGGTTTGGCTTGTGATTTGCTTGTATGAATAAGGCCATTACATGGTTTATTGTAGGCTAGTTGTGGACATGTCTTGTCACAATTCGGCCTAGAGGTTGATGGATTTCGCTACTCGAGTGGTAGCGACTTGTAATGTCAATGTATGCTTATATTGATATGATGGCATGAATTGTATGATATATTTGGAATTCGTATGTTTTTTAATATAAATGTCCAAATGATGCATGGGTAATTATGCATGAGTAGGCATGCACATATAACATTCATCATATATGTAGCATGATATGAATGAGTAATGGCATGATTGTATTGCATTATACACTAGGACATCACATGACATGGGTATGAGTGCACGGTAGAGATCAACACTGTGTTGGTGTTCGATGGTAGCTGCCCGGGTACATGGTTGATCGACACTGCGTTTGGTGTTCGAAGGTGGGCTTGGTAACATGGGACAACGTCCAAAATGAGTCCATGATTTTAAAAAAATGAAAATATGTGTCAAGTATAGCAAGTCATGCAGATCCCCCTACAAGGTGAAAGACCCGGTATTGAGGTTAGACATGATCATTGACGGTGAAAGCCTATTAAAAATGTCAGAAAGGTGAGCGGCGTCCTGTGATGTAAACCCGAAAATCTGTGGCCCACAAATGCATAAATACACAGAACTTGGGAAATGCAAGTTGATATCGAGAACCGTCCAATGGATTTTGATTTATAAAACGAAAAACTTTTGTTTTGAAAAATGGCCATTAATGGAACATAGTGACGGTTCAGTTTTCACACTCAGTATATGCATGTGTGAGAGAGTCGGTGAGGACTCGGAACATGGGATAAGGTGAGTCACATTCTCATCCGGCGACATGAAACAGCTAAGGAGAATGTGTATGTTTTTACTTGAATGTGAAATGGCATTGCATGTGCACTTAGGTGGAGAGTAGCCCTTGTAGGAATTATTTCTACCGGCATCACACTCGCCGTGGGACCCTTTCTTCTCAGTCCAGAGTACAGGAGACTACCACTGAGGCCGTGATTTTGAAGGAAGCCAAGATGTGGCTTTGATAAATATTTTTGTAAATTATATTAGAACAAGGTAGTTTTAATATATGTTCTGTATAAGAGTGTTGTAATAAACTGTTATGGACTATTGTGAAATAGTTGTATATTGAGAATATGGACGGATGGACCCTGTGTGGTCATTAATACTTATGTTGAGACCTTGGATGGGTTATGGTTATATTGTTTTACAGGTTGTATGTTGGGTAGAGACTCGGGCCAATTTTTTATGAAAATATGGATCTTGATAAATGGGGCACAACAGTGTGATATTAGGTCACCCGAAATCCACAGGAATTCCGTGGGTTGACGGGTTGTCAATGGAACCCCCGGGTTTTGGGACGTCACATAAAGTAAAGAATAATACGTAAGATTAAACTCTATTTTTACTTTTCTTCCTTTTTTTTTCCTCCATGTTTTTTTTTCCTTACATTATTTAGAAATCAAACATTACCTAGATTAATTTCAGGAGGAGGGGCAAATCAAAGGACAAATTACTTAAATAGTTTAATATTACTTTGAATTAAAACAGCTAATATAAATTTTTTTTTTTTCAAAATTTGAGGCCATTTTCCCCGCCAAAGCCTTTATAGATCCGCTAGTGACTATTGTAGAATTGATCGGATATAGAAATAATAAATTCACGAGTAATATTCATCCAAACTTTAATGGATGTCGGAAGTAAGTTACCATTTATTAAAACATTTGCCTAATAATATTTGTGACACTGCCAATATCTAATTAATGCATGATGGTGAGGATAACAAGGATGATGTTAGATATTGATGATGGTAATAAGAAAAATAATAATAATATATTTTTAAATGACTATTATTATAGAACTTGATCCAATATAGAAATAATAAATTCATAGTAATATTTATACAAACTTGTGGATGTCAGAGTAAGTTACCATTGATTAAAACATTTTCCTAATAAGTTTGTGACACATAATCTGTACATACCAACACGTCCTCTCAGGGTTGAGAGTTCCAATAAAAACTAGAGAATAAATTATATTAGAAGTTATTAGCTTTAAAAAAAACATTTACAATGAAAATCCATATGTCATGCTCAATTAATCGAGTGTTCAAAGTTTACATTGTAATAAAATGTTTAATTATAAAAAAAACATTTACAATGAAAATCCATATGTCATGCTCAATTAATCGAGTGTTCAAAGTTTACATTGTAATAAAATGTTTAATTATAAAAAAAAAAAAAAAAAAGACATTTGTGAAAGTCCTTTTTTTATTGTAAAACTATTTCATTGTAAATATCTTTGAAAATGTTGTTGTTTGTTACATGGCTCGTCAAATTTCAAAAGTGTTAACTTTCTTGTTATATTTAGATTCTACGCTCTGCAGATTTCCTAGCAGTGCAGAAACGCCTAAACGAGTTCGGATAAAGAAAGTTATGGCGAAACAAAATGGGGGTATCGTAGGTTCTTGAATTTGTTCTGTCACTAACCCCGTACATGCTATTTTATTTTTTATTTTTTATTTTTTTTTATAAATAAGCTTAGAAATAATAAAGAAATAATAAATAAAATAAAATGATAATTAAAAAAAATGGAAAAAAAAGGTACACTACTATAGGGTGGTTGCGAAAATTCGCAACCTGCGAATTTTCGAAGGCTGCGAATTTTTGTAGGTTGTGAAATTTTTTGGGTTTTACTGGTGAGCTTCTGGATCTCCCCTCACGCAAGAGGTGACTAAGCTGCAAAAATAAACACATAAAAAAATGCATAAAATTTAAAATTAATCTAAAAACAAAGATTAACTCTAAATTAGAGAAAATCTAAAAAGAAAAATTAAATAAATCAAACACTCGAACCATCGAGCTATCTTAAGTAATTGTGACATTCTTCAATGTCTTTGATGTAGTAGCAAAGGTTTGAACAAAGGCCACTAACTACGAGAAGATTTATAAGCGATCTTGAGATGGGATGACCTCTCGACTTTAGCGGAGTTTTGGGTGTGGATTGTGTTGCGAATTTATGGGTAAGGATATATACTTGGTTAGTAAGTCTTTCTTGTGATGGGCTGTTGGTGGCTTGGGCAGTGGGCTTTTGGGGCTCTTCCATTTCTGCCTTTCCATTTCTCGCTTTTGGGGAGGTTCCTTTTTTCTTCTCCCATGGACGGTGTGAGCCAGTGTCCCCAGGATTCAAATTTTATATCAGCTCTTCTTGTGGCTAGCATGGACACTTGCTCCTCCACCGTGATCTCACCTAAACCCTCTTCCTGCGGGCTCTCTTCCTCTTGATGACGGGTGATTGGTGACCTTGAAATGGAGTTAACGGGGATGTCAATTTTACGATCAAAAGGTCACTGACTTGTAATTTTTTGGTTTAGAACTTTCCATAATATCAATTCTTTGTCTTAATTTGGCATTGAAACGTCTTTGCTCTTCCTGGCGTCACCTGACTTAGTAAGGTTTAAAATGGCTTGTTATTTGGAGAGGTTATTTGTGGTAGTTGAGGCTGAGGAGTTAAAGCATAATATGGAGAAGCGAGAGGTGCGTACTATCCCCATGAGTGATTTGGGGTGGTTCCCCAACTAGGGTTGTAAGCATTTCCATATGGTGCATTTGTTGGAGGTACCATGCATGATGGCACACTCATCCGTGGAGGGTTTCTATAGTCCCTCATGGACCTATATGTATTAGGATTTCTCTCCACTGGGTACTGACCGTGTTGTTCTTCCTCTAGATGTTCCATTGGCCTCAAATTGATATTAAATTCAGAATTGGGCTCCTGAAGAATACTTACTTTAATCAACTTGCCTTTTGGATTTCTGTCCACTTAAACATAATTCTACTTAACAAAAGCAGACTGCAGCACCATGACAAAAAAACAATCCTACCTAAAATGGTAGGGTTACTAAAAAATACATAAGCGTGAATTGAAACTAAGAGAGACTAACGATAAAATATATCGAGGAAAAAATGATAAAAGAAATTCTGTGACTTGTGATAAGGATCACAAGTATTCATTAAGTCATCGTTGCACTTAGGCACCATCCTGGCAATGGTGCCATTTGGTCACTGCGTAAACATACTTAAGCTAGAGCGACTCTAGAGGTCAACAAAATCTATAAAGCCTATACCTTCTACTGGCGCCAGCCTTCTTGTGTGTAAGTGGCTCTAAGTGAACACGAGGATGTAACTTCGTGAAAATGATTTACAGTTGGCTCAAAATGGTGAATTTAATTTGGATTTTGGGGTTTTGGTAAAAACAGGGAATGTAATGGTTGAAAACTGGAAATAAACTAGAAGTAAATTGAAGAAAAATATAAAAGAAAACTCCTTGAAGTATCAGGCTACATGATTTGAGATCTAAAGGGAATTGAGGGGTCCTCGGGCCCTATTCCTCGCGTTGGGGAGGATGACCTATAGTCCTTACCTGAACCGGATCTTCATTTAGTTATAAAAATTGACCCTTAATAAATATCCTTTAAAAAATGGCATCCACTGGCCATTAGTGCTCTCGATCATTAAAATACAAGTCACCTTGACTCACCTTACAATGGATTATAAATGATAACTAACAAAAATCAATGGATCTAACATTAAGCATCCAATGAGTCCAAAAGCTTACCAAGTAATAACCATTCAAGGTGACTCAAAAGGTATTAAAAACTAAAGTTAAAAAGGGAGAACAGTGACGGCAGTGGATACCTACGTGAAAAACATGGGAGCCTCAGCCTACCTCAGGATCCTGCATCCAGTAGCCTCCTTCTTCAAGGAGAAAGAGGTTCTAGCCGCTCATCCTCCAAGTTGTCATCCTCGGAAGGTGTTTGGCTAGTGAGAAAGGGAGAGAAAGTGAGGGAAAATGAGAGGAACTGAGAAAAGGCGGGAAGAGCTGAAAGCTTCCCGCCACTTTATTGATGAGCAAAAAAGGTCCCCCTCTTGCAGTGCACCTGGAGCTTATATACTTTGACGAGAGAAAAATTACAAAAACCAAAGCAAAAGCTATTACAAGTGACAAAGCCGGGAAGAAACCAAAAGGGACAAAAAAGTCAAAAATAAAAAAAGTTGCATGAGCGATCTTTGCGGAAACTTGAGCAGTCTTGCGGGAAACTGGCCGGTTCGCAACTTGCGAAAAATTTGCAGGTTGCGAAAATTCGTTTTCTCGGGTTACAAAAATTTTCGTAGGTTGCAAAAATTCACAACCTGCGAAATTTTGCAGTTTCGTAACCCTACAAAATTCCTGCAGTGACCCAATTTCCTTACATTTTCTCCTCTTCTTTCCTTCTAGTTTCGTCTGTAATCTGAGTTCGGCTCGAATTCTTAGGTGGATCACTCAACAATTTGGCATAAATAGCTTGCAAAAAACTATAAAATTAGCCACAAAATGGAATTAGTAGAATAGCGAGGAGACCTTAGTGTGCCAATTGGGTTAATTCGCTAATTAGTACATAAAAAGTGTTCAAAACACACCCAATAAACAGGTTAAAATAACACTTTTTGAGCCTTAATCATATGCCCCACTGAGGATTTGCTTTTCTTAGGTGGTTGGCGGAATGGAATCCTCTGCGGCGAGAGCCTCCCTCCTAAATGGGCTCTCCCTTTCCTTTTTTCTTTTTGGGACCTCTTCTTCTTAACTTCTTCTTCTTCTTCTACATGTTTCTTCTTCTTCTTCTATAGGTTTCTTATTTTTCTTTCTCTTCTTCTTCTTTCTTTTGGCCTATATTGGGTTATGTAACTGGTGTGACCGCTTTGTTGTAAGCGTTTGTTATGTAATTGTGAATGTCTTCTGGCATAATTAATGAAATTACATCTCCTGATATTTTTGTGTCCTTGCACAATTTATTCCTTTCGCGCCCGGATCCCCGGTTAGAGGTAGGCATCGTCTCCTCAGATCACAGGCTTTGACTTTTGATGGTGTTAAAACATGGAATGGATCGGCCCTTAGTAATTTCCATAAACGTAAGTAATCGGCCCCAGGCTCAGCCGGATTATGATGGCGCGGGCTGTGAGCTTGGCCGCGCTTGTCTTCTATGCCCTAGGAAGCGAGCGAGTCGCGGATTCTGATGCAGTAGGGGTGATGAGTCGTGATGCATTTAATGGGCAACGATATAAGGAGTCATCATTGAATTTTACCTATTCCTCTGCTTTGTTCCATCGCCTTTTTTCCTCCTCTGCTTGAGACCTTTTGCTTGTTGATATTCTAGTACATCGCGGACCATTTCACTAGGCACTTGTTTCCTCCTCATTTTTCAAGCGAACAGTTTACTTGCTCTGGAAATGCGTTCAGTTTCGATCGTAGGCATGTTTAGGTGATAAAGTCGATAAGGGGGTGGGGGGTGTCACTTAGGGCATGTTAGAAGCGGGGGAATCTTCCTTTGGTTCCATTGAGTTCGCATAGGTTCCCATCTTTACCAATCGATATCGTTACTTGGGTGATTTTCATCTTTGCCTCTCAGGTGTTGTACGCGCAGTATGGTGAGAGGTCAAGAAGAGACCACTAGTCAAGGCATTTGAGCACGGTAGGGGAGCCTAGCCAGAAATTGCATATGCGCAAGCAACATCATCTCTTCCCTCTCCATAGATGAAGTGAGGTTTTATTGTCAAATCCCCGTGGATATTGACTTTAAGTTGTTGGACGGCCCGACTGAAGTAACTATGGGCGAAGAATATAACGCAGTGTTTTTCACTCGGGAACACCTCGCAACTAGGCTTCACTTTCCCGTGTCATCCCTGGTCAAGCAATTTTTGCACTTCACCAGAGCGCCACCTGCTTATATTCACCTAAGCGATCATTGATTCATTTGGATGTTGCATACTAAACATGCTACCAAGTTGGACCTTTCATTGTTGAAAGTTTGCTTTACTTACCTTGGTGAGCGCATGGTCGCCGGAGCTATGCATGTCGACCTAGTACTTTGGCTATAATTCATTCTGAGGCTCCCGATTCACCCAAGTCTAAAGCGAAATGATGATCTGGTTAAGGGAACGGGATGAGACCAGAGCTCTCTGACTATCGTTTGTTACTCATCCCGTCGATGTCTTTCCAAAATTATTAGTCGTGTGCTTTACATGCCTACTTTATGTGTGCGCAAACCTTATTATAGTGTGATGCTCGTGCGAGGAAAAATCGTGGGGTAAGCTGGTTGAGTAGGTTGAGAAGGCCGGCTACGAAAAATCCGGAAGTTCTTTGGAGATTTACGAGCGAGAGCGACATCTGAAGTCCTTCTTGCTACTGAGAATGCGAATGATTTAGTCACAACCCTCCCGCTACGGCGATGGTCATTACCAGCCCCCTCTGCCCATAGAGAAATTGTGTGGAAGGAGCATTGTATTCTGCGGACCTTTTAAATTTACTCAGGGCGACTCATCTCCCAGTAGGGAGTGGGGCGAGGCGGTTAATTCGGGAGTGGTAATCGTGTCTTTTCGGGTAACCTTCCTCTACTAGTGAGGATTCCGGCCCGACCTCACAAGCATCCCGGGTAGGTCTTCCGCGCCGTTTCAGTTTCCGCAGTACCTCGGGGTGGGAGTTCTTCACCCATTTGCCTTTTAGTCGAATGTGACCGTTTTCTTCATAATGCACATTAGGGTTTTGTTAGAAGCCTCTCGCTAAACTGGTGCTTTGAGGATACCTGGGTGGAGTATGATCTTTATTTTCAACTTGGAAAAAAATTGTAGACCCACTTATCAAATTGGGTGGGTCCGCTTGGTTCGATACAATCGGACGGAATACCGAACTTAAACAAGAGCTCCTTCCGTATAAAAACCGAGTGACATCCTTGTCTTTGATGGATGCGAAAGCCTCTGCCTTTATCCATTTTCTGAAGTAATCAGTGGCCACTAGCAACAACTTCCTCTGAGCGAGGGCGGTAGGGAATGGTTCTACTATATCGATTCCCCATTAAGCGAAGGGCCATGGGCTTGAAATGGAAATTAGATTCGAGCCTATGATCGAAGACGGAGCCCGCCATTAGCACTGGCCACATTTTCGCGCAGAATCGCTGCATCGGTTTCATAGTTGGTCGCAATACCTCGAGAGCAGGGCCCCCGTAAAGCAAAGTTCTACCGCCTAGATATTGTCACATACCCCTTCGTGCAACTCAGCTAACACATACTAGCCCTGCTCGGAAGTTAAGCATTTCAGATATGGCCCGCCCAAGGATCGTTTGAACAGATGACCATCGATCAAGGAAAATCTGGCATACTAGATTCGGACCTTGTGGGCCTTGTCCTTTTCATTAGGGAGTTCACTCATGTTGATATACTGCGCTATAGGGTCTATCTAGAGGGGAGGTTGCCCACCGCTTACCCCGATACAAGTATCGAGGAATCCCAGCTGATAATAACAAGCGTAAAATATTGTTTCTTTATTGCAGAGACGCGGCCAAGGCGTCTCAACGTTTAATATGTACTCCCGAATGTGCTCTAGCCTAAGCTGAAAAAAACTACCCAAGCGTTGTTTAACCAGGGTTACATACTTCTACACGTAGATCCCTGACCTGACTCGCTTACTGGCCTACCACCAACTGGGGAATCACTTTGAATTGGGTGAGCTTATTGGCTGATATCGCAAATCGCACCAATCCCGGGCTAGGATGGCTTCATTTCGACCGTTGTTTGAGGCGCCGGGGCCTCAATCGATTTTGCTTGATCTTGTCCCACTCAAGGATTTTAATCAGAGGCCAATGTCGGTCTTCGCTTGTCGAGACGCCGCTTCACATTGGAGAGTCCACCACCAAAATTGTCCCGCATGTTTCGGGCCATGGATTTTTGGTTCTCTTAGCTAACCTAGCCATATTGACAATCAGATTCGCCAGTTCGACCGCCACGAGCCATTCCGCGCATAAGCCGCTCAGGAATAGTAATTCTCAAGAGGAAGGTTGGTTTGCACCACAATGGGGGTGTGCTTGGAAGTACGGGCAAAGTTTCTTGGTTGCTACCCGGAGAGCTAAAGCAGCTCGCTTCAAGATGTATTGCATCTCGGTTTCTCGTCTGGCCAAGACCTGTTAACGAAGAACACCGGGCCTCTACCTTCCATCCGTGATTTTTCGAACAAGCGCTGTGACTTCACTACAACATCCGAGACTGCTAGATAGACGAAGAGTGTCTCGCCGGCTTCAAGGCTAGAGAGGATTAGAGGTTCCGCTAGATATTGCTTGATTGGCTGTGCCCGATCACACTCGCTGCCCCAACATCCACTCGGGCGAGTCCCCTGAGGGGTGGCGAAGAATGGCTTTAGACGGTCTGTGAACCGAGAGATGAACCGCCCTAGGGCAGCCAACCGACAAGTGAGTTACTGTACCCCTTTTCTAGAGTTGGGAGCCGAGGATTCCAGGATAGCTTTAAGCTGAGTAGGGTTGGCTTCTATCCCCCTTTGGGTCACCATGAAGCCCAGGAACCGGCCCGCACTGTCCCCGAAGGCGCAATTTGATGGATTGAGTTTCATGCCATATGCTTTGAGGAGTTCGAAAGCTTCTTTTAGATGTGTAGCATTGTCCGGGCGCTTCTAGGACTTTACCAACATATTGTCAATGTATACCTCCATGGTTTTACCTAGTAGTGGTATAAAACATATTGGCTACCGGGCCTCTCGATAAGCTGCCCGCATTCTTTAATCCAAACTAGATACATTATAGTAGCAAAAGAGTCCATGCAGGTGATAACGCCGCTTTTCCCAGATTCTGGGTACATAGATTTGATGGTATCCCGAAAAGTATCCAGAACAAAAACATAACATCCCATGCCCGGTTGATGCTGATAATCCGGGTCTATACTGCAAAGGGAAGTTGTCTTTAAGGCATGCCGTTGAGATTTGCATAGTCTACGATACTTCCATTTACCACACCTTTCTTTGGTACCACCACCACATTACAACCACCATTCCGATAATTTTGATTTCATGATGAACCCTCGGCGTCATCTACCTCAGCCTGAATAACCTGATGGTGGTCCGGTGGAAACGCCTTACCCTTTGTCTGATTGGCTTGGCAGACGGGACGACATTCAGCTTATAAGAAGCATGCGTGGGGCTAATTCCAGTCATGTCCGAGTGGGTCTAGGCGCAATTGTTCTTTTTCCTCTTCAGATAAGAGGGAGCTGACATAAGTGTGTTTATCCGGCCCGCCTAGGAGTATTGATTCCAAGGGATCCATAGCTACTGTTCCCTCAGTCCCTCCGAACCCCAGGCAATGGAAAGCGTTGATTGCTATTCCGAACCGGTATTGGGGAGGCCGGATTGTCAGAGCCATTTTTTTTCACGCCTCAGACCGACAAATAGCCAACACCGGGCGACTTGCCACCTGTCGCCGAGGTCAACTGGTCCTAAAGACCGGTTACGTAACCATTGTTTTTGCGGTAGGTTGAGGGTACTGGGCTTACAAGATGCAGCCAGCCCGACCAACGATGGCATTGTATAGCCCCAAGTCTTCACGATCGAGAATAAGACTTTGTCGAGCAACCGACTCGCTCGCTGGTTAAGCTAAATATCACCCATGGTTAGTGTGGTTGCCCCATTAAATTCGGACAAAATTTTGCCAGCCAAACTGAGTTTATCAAGTGGAACTTTCATCTGCCTAAAGGCTGGAAGTTGCAGCAAGTCGACCATGCTACCAATGTCACGCCCCGCTTCCCAGCCCAACCCGATTAACGGATCCGCATTAGGCCAACACATTCTATGTAGGTGCATCAGAAATCTTAGACTCTTTCCAGAAACGCCTAAACCTAGGCTCTGATACCAACTTGTCATGAATGTCAATTCTATAGTCAAAGTGAATTATAATGTTAAATGCGGAAATTATTGTTACCGGACGACAAACATGACGATCTCTATCGACCGGGCTATGAATGTCAATTCCTATAAATAAAGTGAATCATAATGTTAAATGCGTAAATCACATTGCTAACAATGACAAACATGACGTGATTTTATCTAACTGGTCGTGGATGCCAATTCTATAGTCGTGAGGAAACGCAAATGCAAAGTATATGATATGACATGATATGAGAAGCATAGCACTGCTATGCGATGAAAGTATAGACAGTTACAAGAACAAGAAGAAAAGTACAATATGACAGTATATGAAAAGCATAGTATACAAAAAGCATATGAAAAGCATAGTATATGAATATCATATGAAAATATATGACAACATATGCAAGTACATAAAAGAGAAAGCCATATGAAAAGTATAACAGGAAAACAGGATAGGAAATGAACAAGATATGAAATAAATATATGGTATGAAAATAGTATAAGAAATGTTAATATGAATACAAAGATATAGAAAGTACAAAGTATAACACACAAAAAAGATAAAAGTAGATAGGAAGAGAAAGGTAAGAACTATAGTATATGAAAAAACATATGAAAGCCTAGGAAAACCTAAAGATAGTATATGATATGATAGTGAAAGTATAATACTTATACTTACTGAGATATGAAAGATGAGATAGAAATTCACGTAATACTAAAAATAGAGATATGATATGAAAGTTTTATTGGCTAAGTCAACACACAAGACAAGTACAAAAAGTATACGAAAGAACAAAGTATATGATAGAATAAGAACCATAAATGTATGTGTGAAGTATATGTAATAGTACATAGAATGCAATAAACTATAAACCGAAAAGATGAAAAAGATAGATCAGGACATGATATGACCTAAAAGAATAGGAACATTGAAAAGACATATGATGCCGTGAAAGATGAACACATGATAAGTAGAATATGCAAAGTATAGAAATAGGAATACAGTAAAGCGTTTTAGATAGGAGATGTGCCAAAGACATAGAATATGTAATAGAAAAACACGACATGCAATAGAAAATGTAGGGTCTATAAGTAATTAAAGTTATATAAATATGTATAGATAGATGATATGCATATGTATAAGCTTGTAGATACGCCATCGGTGGTTATATGCTTATGTTCCTTAATTATGTAAAGCTTACACTGGTGTTCAATCCATGTAGGCACTCAATATGAGGCTAGAGGACAGATATTCCATGATCAAGAAAGCAGTCGACCTGTAGATAGGTTCTCACCGCCACGCCTCGCAACTCCGGGTTTGTCAGAAAAAATGTACATGTATAAGTAAATGGACTGAAATGTGTGTATATAGATTTTTATGTGATACCACCCAAGGGTGTTCTTTTGGTATATAAATGATTTTACATACAGAAATTAAGTTTTGTATACTGCTGTGCATGTACCGCTCTGAGAAAGAATAGGTCAATGAGAGTCCTAGTACAGTATAGTATATAAATAGTATAGATAGTATCACGCCCCGGACTTCAGTTCGGATCCGCCAATCGGGTCAGATCGGGATCCGGCGAGCGTGACAACCAAGGTCAACAAGCACTTTGTGTACATCAAAATTGTTAATGCATAAAGTAAGCACAAGTGCATCGTGGTGTGGAGTGATGACCCTGGACTGGTTAATGGGAGGAAAGGATATGGGGCCATCAACCTATCAGATACTCACAGTATCCGGTATTGATGGTGTTTACCAGTTCAAACTATGGCCTCGTATGCCTTTCCTCGACGCCAGATTGATACGTAGATCATCGGCTCCAAGCACCAATATGTAATTGATGGTGGGCTAAGGTTCGGACGGGAGCTTTGAGTTGGCCACTATTCTTTCAACCGCGCTTCGCTCTATGGCAACTCCCGGCTCTTCCGAGGTGACCAAATTTCGATCGCTTTCTCCACCAGAACTTCAAGGTTCGCATCGCCTAGTTTCATGCCCATGGTCCCCGTGGTAATCGCGCAGACCTTGTAGATCTATCAGACCGCTGATCCGACTCGACCGCGCAAAGCATTTAAAAATCGGTGACTTTGACGAGAGTGAGAGCCTATCGAGGAGATGTCGTGTGCAGACAACCCAGGTCCCTCTCCTTTCTCCCAATCACCCTAGGTGCCTTGTCTGCCCCGTCCTCTTCACTTCCAAAGCCCCCTGCTCTTTCAATTTGCTGTCTCTACAGGACCACACCACCCGAGGTCATGTAATATTATCTTTCAGTGTAGAGTATTTTCTATCTATCTGTATAGTTCTTCCATTGTCGTAGGCGGGTCTAAAGATAGCGATTGGAAGAAAGGTGTAGTTTGCCCAAAGCTTCTTCGAAAGTTCTAGAGGACTGCATCCATGTTGTATGCATTGATTTGTCGACATCGCTTCAAATCTTCATAAAACTTAGATAGATTTATCCTCCTGCTTGAAGATGGTTTGTAGTGAACTGATGCTTCCCTTTTCACTACCGATAAGTAATCGGGAAACAAATACACCTTATAACCACCCGGGAACGAGTTGATGATCCCCTCGAGCTCAGGATCCGTGCCGTATGGGTCCCAGTCGGGCCGAACAATTTTTAACAGAAGACGGTCATTTCCCCGCACTTAGAATCATTGCTTGGTTGAAGTGCGGCATGTGGTCGTACACGTCTGAGGAGCCATCATACATGGAAAACGGCGGTATGGCAAAGCCGCGGGGAGGCTCCTAACTCAAGATGTGTTGACCTAATTGGGACGATAAAGATGTCCTCGTTCCTGACAAAGAGTAGATGCGTGCATATGGACTGGGAAGGTAGCCCAAGGTGGGATACCCAACTGGCGGATGGTGCCACCCCGCCACGTGGGGTGTGTGTCTTCGGGGCGCGCCCGATTGTCGTCTTTCTCTGCTGAATTCTCTTTGCACCCGACTGTGGCAGCCGACGACCACCAGAATGACGGGGCCTCTCTCCCTTGACTCGATGATCCACATTGTTCTTCGGAGGTGTCGATCCAAAAATAGGGGAGTCGCGTAAGATAACTGGCCATCCGCAGTCATTGACCGTTTCTCCGCCGAATTGGCCTCTGCCTTTATTTTGTTTAACTAGCCGACAGATCTCGACCCTAAACCCTTCAAGACTTTCTATGATAGTCCGTTTTATGAAGTTCTACCGTGAATCCCTAGATTGTCCAATGGGACCCCAACTTTGGCAGCCAAAGTAACACCTGCATTAATATAATAATTTCAATATATATATATAAAAGTTCCACAACCGCTCATAAAATCCACAAATCGACCCAGACCCTTACTATAGGTCACAACCACAAACACACATGATAAGGACTCATATGAGTTCAATACTAAGATCAGAGCATTCTAAGAGTGTTTGTGAATTTAGGGGTACAACGAAAATACATAGGTCCAATAAAACAAAGACAGAAAGATAAGATAGAATATCAAGAATCAATGTGAGAACTGAGTTGACAGAGGTTGGCGAGGTAGATCTTACGATCGCCTCGACTCCAGAGAAATATATTTAAAACAATAAAACGTGAGATAATAAATATAAGTGAGTGGCATAATTTATGTGGAAAATAATGTTTGTATTTTCGAAAATTTCTTCTCTCAAGACCTCACATTCACTCCTTTATAAGTGATTAGTGCCCAAATAGTGCTATTATATTTCTATTCGAGATAGGTTTTATGCTTTTGCGTTAATTAATCGTATCACCTAAATTGAAGTGTTCGGTCTACTTATCACTTATGCCGCTTCAGGTTATTTTTGGGTATTATTTTTTGCAGCTGCATACCTTGGGAGTTCAATATCTATATGTGCTTAAACCATGAAGATTGAACCCACGATCACCCATCAAACATATCAAAATTCAATGAAGGAATGATGATGGCAAGGTGATGGAAAATGATGGAGGTGCAAAGTAAAGTGTGAGCAGTTGAAGAAATTGTGCACAGAAATGGCTATGATTGCTAAAATTTCGTTGAATCATAGCTTAAAATTTCAATCCTAGCTTAAATAATTGAGAATTTCGTTAGGGCTGTTTAAATTTCCACATTATGTAGCTTAAATCACCGTGCTCAGCTAAATTCTCCATTTTCGCTATCTCAAAATTATTAGGCATGAAATTTCGCTACTAGCGAATTGATCATGGCATACAAAATTTCCAGATTTCGTCATCTCGCTATAATTTCAAGAAGGCAAATTTCGTTAGGGCTAGCGAAATTTTCGCTATCTAGCGAACTTTCCCGCATAGCGAAATTCCTTGCCCCGTTAATTTTGTAATTAATGCCAAACGACCCCAGCTTTTTGGTGTATTACCTCCTTGTCCCTTGTATTAGCCGTTTCATATTTAAGTTTTCTGTAATTTCACACACGTGGTCTTATATAAGCCCCCTTATCATTTTTGTAACCCTAAGCAATCTTTTCGCAACTTTTCTCATTTATGTAAATATCTCCTACGCTTTAGGGTTTGTTTTTCTCTTTCTCTCCTTTTCTTTCGACTTGGTCATAAACACTTCTCTCAGAGGATGACAAACCTCAAGATATGCTACTAAGCCTTATAGCTTTGGAAAGAGGAGGGGTCGCTAGCTTGGCTTTGGGGTAGCTGCAAAAGTTGTCCTCATGTTTTAAATGCTGTGTATTATATTTATGGCCCCACTTTTCTGCCCAGGCCAATATCATTTAATGTCATTACTTAAGAAATACTTCACTACAAGTAGGTAATACAAACAGATACTTATTGTTGGGATGTGACCAAGAGTCTTTTAGACGGCCTTTACGAGCCACCTAACAGGTCGAGTGCCAGTGGTTTTAAACCCAAAAGGGGCCGTGGATGCATGTTGTCCGTGTTGGACTAAATAGGAGTGTTTCTAGGGTTAGGTTTTCTAGTTAAACAAAGATCCTAAGGGTTTGGACTATAGGTTGCTTGCCATAATGCGAGGATAAAACCCGAGGACACTTCAGAGCACTTCATATGTTGTCAAGCTAGCACTAAACCTTCAAAGTTACCTTTCACACTTCACTTTTTAGTTTACAATTAACAAAGATCCAACAACTTCCACTGCTTTGAAACAAACCGTAATCCAAATTAAAAGCTCCTTCACCATTTTCTAATCGATGCAAAATCATTCCTGGGATGAACCCATCCCCGTAGTTCGACCTCTAGATCTACCATATCAAGAAGAGCTTGACTACTATAGAGAGGGAGGAACTTAGATATAATTTGTTGATTCCGCCACCCCTATCGTGGCAATTTAATCAAATGCATGCTGCTGGGATGGTGCCAAACCACGCTTGATGAGTTGAAGTAAAAATTGTAATCCTCATTACAAGTGAAGGTGACCTTTTAATTCTTTTGAATCCTTAGTCATCAGAATCGCAAGTTTTCATCACTTTGTGAATCGAGACCGTTTTTTGTTTTTCATAATAAATAATTTTATTTTAGCCAATAACCTTTTGCAATTTGTTTTCAGGTTTTGTTGTGTCTCAAATTTGTGTAATTGTGTGTTATGCACCATCGATGAGGGACATCAGTAGATCGCAAAGAATCGCAAGGCACCAATTGAACAAGGCTGCGTGAAATCAAGTGTGCCAAGTGACCAATGATCCCCTACCCGAGGAACAGCAAGAGAGTCAACCAAAAATCCCAATGAACCCAACAAATTACAGAGATCGATGAGGGACCACATACACCCCTAGGAGTTAGTGCCCCTTCCCGCACTATACCTCCTCGTCGAAGATGTATAAAGAAATCTGCCTGGGTACTCCCTACTCCCCACATATCATGGTATGGAGAATGAAAATCCATACACACATATAAGGGATTTTGAGGAGGTTTGCACTACCTTTAAGGAAGGTATGATTGACATGGATTTGCTAAAGCTGAAAGCATTTCCATTGACCCTAAAGGACAAGGCCAAGATTTGGCTCAACCTCAATCGAGGCCCAACCATCGAAACCCGGAGAGGCCAGCAGCAGAATTTTTGAAGAAGTTCTTCGCTCATAAGACCAAATAATTTGAAGAGACAAATTTACGCCTTTGCAAACTAAGATGGTGAGAGGTTCTACCAGCCGGGAGAGATTCATAGACTATCGTGCTGCATGCCCACACCATGGGTTTATACATGGATGCTCGGTAAACCACTTTGCTGGTGGTATAAGCCCCCGCCATGAAAACAGCTTATTGGAAACCATGTGTGGGGGAGATTTTCTGAGCAAGCATCCTGATGAAGCCATGAATTTTTTAAATTATGTGGCTGAAACTTAAGGGTCAAGATGATAAACCCGAGAGAAATGGAAAATGAGGCTCCTCGCCTAAATCTCTAAGGGAGGACTTACACCCGCCGCAGACATAGAAAATGAAAGCTAGAATTTCCAACCTTAGCTAGAAGGTGGAGGAGCTGAAGGAAAAAAGGCTCCATGAAGTGCATGCAAGGATCAAAATGGACCGGCAGCCAACCCATTCACCCAGCTTCCAACCCACCGGTAATCCAAGGTGGAGAACATGATACGAGTGCTCCATCAATGAGCGGATTTGATGTCAGAGTGATGCAAATGTTGTAGGTCAATATAAGCCACCACAAATCCATGACCCAATACATGGTAATACCTACAATCCCAATTGAGAATCACCCTAACCTCTCCTGGAAACCCAATCCCCCTGCCTATGTGCCCCCAGGTGCCAAACCACAGTTTGGTTCCCAATCTCAACCACAACCACCACCATCCTCATCTCCTATGGAACAAGCCATTTTAAATTTGAGTAAGGTGGTGGGTAATTTTGTGGAAGAACAAAAGGGATCAATGTGCAATTGGCACAAAGGATTGATACTGTAGAGAGCACACCGAACAGTAAGAGAATAGACGGCTGAAGAACTAATCCAAAATTGACAACCCCAGAGATTCAATCACTCAAGATCAACAAAATTCTGGAAAAGGGCTAAGAGAGAGGGAAGTGTCTCTCCCAAACATTGCCAACCCAAAGGAGTCCTATGAGGTAGGTTCATCCAATTAGTAATGGATGAGGTGAAGGCTATAATCACTCTAGGAGTGGAAAGAGGTTGATCAGTGATACGAAACTTTGTTGGGAAACCGGGAAAGAAGTAGAAATGGAGCAAGAACACATTTTTCGAAGGATTCAATGAAACATAGCATGCCACCTCCATTTCCACGAGCACTTAGAAGCGAAGAAGCATCTCGTGACGAGAGGCATCTAGAAGTCCCAGGCGAGTGAAGGTTAACATACCTCTTTTGGACATCATCAAACAAGTCCCTGCTTATGCAAAGTTTTTGAAGGATATTTGTACAATCAAGAAGAGATTGGGCATTGAGAAAAAGGCATTTTAAGCGAATTAAGTCAGTGCCATAATCCAAGCAAGACCGATTAAATCTGAGGGATCGAGTCTCACTACAATTGCGAGTTAATATTAAGATTGGGACTTGTATAGACAAGTCATTGCTTGATCACAGGAGCCGGTGTGAATCTGCTGCTTAGTGATGCATTAATCTGAAGCGTAGGTTTGGGTGAACTTAAACCTACGATATCACACTATCATTGAGGCGGATAGGTGAGATCCACTAAGGGGATAGTTGAGGATGTCTTGAAGAAATAGACCAAATTCTACTACCCATTGGGTACATTGTAATCATGTGCCAATCATCACAGGAGAAGACCATTTACGTAGCACCGCGATCACGATCATCGGTGTCGGAATGGGTCATCTGACTTACATTTAGCAACATGACCTTGGAAATTGGAACATATTCCATTTGACGACAAACACAGGCGTTTACCAGGAAGATGAAAATCAAATGTGATGAAGTTGGATTCCAATTGGTGACATGCGGGAGACCAGTGTCGAGGTACGAAATGGCCAATAAAATGAAGCTTAAAGTGTTACGTGTGCCATCAATAGCCGTCACGAGGGCATTTGTTCAGTTCAAATTCAATCAGTGAGAACCAAGTCACCAATGGGAAATCCACCACCATGGAATCAGCTCAGGCCACTGCCGGGGTTGGGGAGATAATCCTCCTTGACCCTCCTTGAGTAATTTTGTGACATTGGGCTGATTTGGTGTTCTTAAAAACCAAATTGCAGCTCAACAATTTTTGCTTTATATTTTAATTTGGTAGATTTTAATAATTTTAGCTATTTTTAGAAAATTTCCTAATTTAGTAGTTTTCTATTTTTTAGTAATTTTGTAACTATATTATATTACCTTATATTAAAGTTTTAAGTATAGTTTACTATAATAATTTTTATTATAATAATTTTTTTAGATTATTTCATTTTTATATCTTGAAAACAATCTGTGTGATGCAGTGTGGCTAATCCCGCTATAATAGCTAAATCGTGGTAACCCGCCTTCAAGCCTAAAACCTTTATAAAAGGAGAGGGAGGGCTATTTCAAGGTCATCATCCTCCCTCCCAAATCCCTCCCTGCTTTCCCCGCCACGCCCGAGCCCCGAGCCATTGTCGCCCAAATTACGCCCGAGCTTCACCCAGATTTGCCTCACACGTCTAGCCATCAAGACCGCCGTGCTCAGCCTCCGCCCTCGCACGACCGAAACTAATCGAGCCGCCAGCTTGGTGAGCACACCATAGCCGAGTCCCGAGTCATTGCTCCGCCTTCCGCACCATCTCCACCGTCGCCGCCCACGCGCCTCCACCGCCGCCCCGCGCCCAGCCACGCTACACGCCCGAAAGCACCGCACACAACCACTGGGCCGCCCACCGCAGAGCCGCCCACACTCGCACAAGATCCAGCGGTCCCTGTTCCCCGTCAATGAGCCCCCGGTCTGGCCTCGCGGCTCATACCACAGCAGTGCAAGTGAGCCCCAGACTGCCTCAGAAGCACTCGGTTACATTTCGCCGCCCGCCCGCTCCCGGCGGTTCTTTCCCACTCACGCTATGGTTCGCACCAAGAGGCGGGTCCGCCGCCGAGCCGTATTCCAAGACTCCCTGCAGCGAGAGGAGCAGCTCCCACCCCACCCGGCCCAGACTCAGACTCACCCAGCCCCCGAGGCGCCCGAGGAGCCCAGCAGTCTGTGGAGGTAACATACGCTGATGGGACCCCTGCCCCATCACCCGTGCCTCACCCGAGATCTGGGGGAGGCCCGCCCTCCAGCCGGCCTCAGATTTCAGTCTTCCGCGAGTCATCCTCATCTGCATCTCAAATTGCCTCCGGCCATTATCACAAAGAGGCGACCCTTCGCTCATTTATCGCCACCAGATCAGAGGCCGTTATTCGTCGGGCACCCTATTCCAGGAACAGACTCACCGAGAGACTTCCATGGGGGAGTCATTCTACGACGTCCTGGGCGTTGATGGTCGATCACATTCAGGACCTGATGCTACCGATCAAGACTCATCATCGCCATTCACACTCCCAGCAAGATTATTATTCCAGCGGTGTTGCATGACCATTCGATGATCTCCTGGAGGTTTAGTCCGCCGAGCTTTGGCTACTATCGACGATCGTCCCTGAGGCCGAGGAGCAAGAGACATTTCGGGAGCGCTGGGCTCGCAGGCAAAGGTGTTAACTGTGGAGGTTATAGAGACTCACTTCATCCGACTCAGAGAGATGGTCTCGCAGCCTCTGGGGCCGAGACACCACAAATAGGACCGTTGTTTCGTGGAGGTGGGCCCGCCCCATATGCTCCTCGATCGATCACCCATTCAGATCAGCCTTTTCCCACTTCAAGGAAGACTACGTACACTGCAGGACATCTGGGAGGCGCGATCTGACCTCGAGGATACTGGGCTTAGTCCTCTCGAGCTGGTGATGACCTCCCTATTACACTTCGAGGATAAGGTCCACCGTAAGGGCCTGGTTCGAGCTGAGAGTCTTCCACTGCTGATGCCACGACTCCTGAGCCATGTCCTCGAGCACTTGGGCTTCCCAGAGGAGCCCCGGATAGAGAGGTGATTCACGCCTCGTGTCCTTCGCTTCGATGGAGAGCGATATGCCTATATCTTTCTCCAGTTGTGCCAGGACTAGGAGGAGGCATCTGACTGTGTATGCAGGATCCCACAGACGATACGAGCCCCTCGGGAGCCCGAGGTGGAGAGGAGTCCAGCCCCGCACATGCCCCTCTCCATCTCCTCCTTCCACATGTTACTTCCGCAGCCGCAATGATACTGCCCATCACAAAGATTCACTCCAAAGTATGTCTATGCTACCAAAGAGAGAAGAGGTGATGGATGCCATATGTTCATTGGCAACCATCAGCAAAGACAGACCGTAGGTCGGATCGAAATGAGGCCACTCTAGAGGACTGCCGCCCATGCTCCCGCGCATCATGACTCACCCGGGTCTTCCACGCACCTCGTCGTAGGATGAGCCCATCACGCTAGCCAGCCTCTTTGATGTGTCATGTTAAAGAAAGAAGAATAGACCCACCACCACCACAAAGAGTTGAGGTGGTTAGGGTTTCTTTATGTTTTTGTATACAGCTTTATCAACCGCCTACCAATTTTGTAGGATTCATGTATTAGCCATAGTAGTAAAGGATATTTTGTATATTTAGCTGAGATACTTATCACCATTTCGGGCAGATATCAAAAGCTTTTATTAAAGATATATATATATATATATATATATATATATATATATATATATATATATATATATATATATATATATATATATATATATATATATATATATATATATATATATATATATATTTAGTTTTCTACACCTTTACATATTACTGTGGCCTCCATCTTATGTAATCGTTTTTTGTCTTCAATCGACAATTGAATTTGCCTTAATCGGACAATCAATCAGCTTTTAAATGGAAAATCAAAACCCCGTTTACACCTAATGCTAGAACAACTCCACGATGATTCAGCTTTTTGGTCATTTAAGATTCTAGCGCATTCAACTTCTTGAACATTTCCTCTGAGCTAATTCACACACCGCACACCCGCATTATACCAATAGCCGTGGAATCAGATGCCTTTTCGCCTTCAGAAGCCTACGCCTTAGCATGTCGGGCAACCCATGATAGGTTTCAGGTTACCCATGACGAAGACCGCCCAAAGCAGAAGTCTTCCAAAAAGGAAAAGAAAAGAAAGCAAAAGAAAAGAAAAGAAGAAAGAAAATTAAGTCGTGACACTTCAGCTTTGAAACCCGAGCATGGTCCGAGGGGTATATGGCGAAAGCTCAAGCCTCGATGCCCTAAGCTCTAATCTGGTCGGGAGTCATCGACTTAGTGTTCTACACCGTGAATGGGGTAGAGTTTAACGTGGTCAGAGGTGCTCAATTCCTCAAGTCATTTGAGTCCCGGTGAAGCCTGTAGAGTTTGCGTAATAAGTGGATCCTTCGGGCTTTCACGCCTCTAAACCTTAATCGGGCCGGGTCACCTGCGGACCTCATACCCGACTTTGGTGAAGTCAAGTTTTGAGTATCAGACCTACAATGTAGTCAAATAAAGAAAAGAAGAGAGTAGCTTGCCCTATCTATGTTGTTCAACGTTCCTAAGGCCACAAGAATCAAATGTGAGCAAATGATTTTCGCACTTTATTGCCTAATTCGTTATATTAATAGAACCACAGATTCAGGGAAATTCAAAGTTGATTGCCATGGATCCGATTTGATCTTAAATTTGTTCTTTATGGTTTTTGTTCTCTGCTGCCTGCTTTCTATCGTGTTATCAATTTTTCATATTAAAGGTAATGTCTATCTGCATACACCCAACCACAAACTTTTTGAGAAATCACTGCATGCATTTCCTTTTTGTTTTAGCATTGCTAAGGGACTCATAACGCGGCTCTGGGCTGGGGGTGTGATTAGGTGTCTAAATAGTGCTATTATGAGCCCTATTCGAGATAGGTTTTGAGTGTTACAAGCACTAATCATATCAATTAAGCCACCTGAAGTGTTCTGTCTACTTAGTATCACTTATGCCATTTCGAGGTTATTTTTGGTTATTTTGTGTTGTGATACTGGGAGTTCAATATCGAGATATGTGTCGAACCATGAAGATTGAACTCATTTATCACCATCAAACATATCAAAATTCAATGAAGGAATGATGGCAAGGTGATGAAAAATGATGCAAAGGAGGTGCAAAAAGAGCAATAGCAACAAAGGTAAACTCGTGAGGCTTCTCATGCAGGATTATGAATACTGGATTATAAAATTTCGCAATCATAGCTTAAATTTCGCAATCATATTAAAATTTCGCAATCCCAGCGAAATTGGCAAATTTCACAGTTAATAAATTTCGCTATGTAACCAAAAATCACCGTGCCTACGAAATTCCTCCATTTTCGCTATCTCTCAAAATTGGCTGTGTTACCGGGGTCTTCGCTAGCTAGCGAAATTAATCGTGCATACGAAAATTTGTGATTTCTATCTCGTACTCGCGATATAATTCGCTTAGGCTAGAGAAATTTTCGCCACCTAGCGAAATTTTCCCGTGACACGAAATTCCTCGCCTTGCTAATTTGCGGTAATTAATGCCAAACGACCTCCCGCTTTGGTGTATTATTACCTCCTTGTCCTCAGATAGCCTCATATTTTAAGTTTTCAGACCACACATCAGCGTCTTATATAAGCCCCCATCATTTTTTGTAACCCTAAGCAATCTTTTTGGCAACTTTTTCATTTATGTAAATATCTCCGCAGCCTTCAGTTTAAGGTTTGCTTCTCTTCTCTCCTCTTTCTTTCATTTTTCGCGCCGCCAAACTCACTTCTCGAGGATGACAACTCAAGATATGCTTCGCAAGCCTTATGCCTTGAAGAGGAGGTTGCTAGCTTGGCTTTGGGGTAGCTGTGTAAAGTTGTCCTCATGTTTTAAATGCTACAGGTACTATATTTATGGCTCCCAGCTTTTCAAATTAGGGGTTGAATATCATTTAATGTCATTACTTGCAAATACTTACCATAAGTAGTGGTACAAGGCATACTTATTGTTAGATGCACTGTTATTCTTAGATGGCCTCACGAGCCACCGAAATGAGGCTGAAAGTGCTAGGGTTTTAAAACCTAAAGGGCCAGGAATGCATGTCAGTTCTGTGGTTGACTCAAATAGAGTGTTTTTGTGGTTAGGTTTTCTAGTTAAACAAAGATCCTAGTTATGGCTTCGACTATAGGTCATTCACATAATGCGAGGATAAAACCCGAGGACACTTGTTACCCCATGTTGTCAAGCTACGACTCCAAACCTTCAGTTACCTTTTCACACTTCACTTTTAGTTTTTACAATTAATCGCATCCAAACAACTTCCCCACTGCTTTGAAACAACCAAAAATCCAAATTAAAAAGTCGCTACCATTTTCAACACTGACAGAACTATTCCTAGATGAAACCCATCCCCGTGTTCGAATTTCAGACTACTATATCGGGCAGTAGCTTGACTACGGCAGTAGGAGGAACTTAGGATATAAATTTTGTTGATTCCGCTCACCCTACTGTGGCACGAATCAATAAGGTTCCCCGTTTGGAATCGTTTCACAAAATCCAAATTTATACCCAAGTCAACAATGTGAAATTCTTGCTCAAAAATTTAACCAACATCATTATCAAGAACCTTATAAATCTAATTTATTCACAACATAAAAATTGAGCATAAATATATATAACCATCATGTCGTGAAAAATAATCATGAAAATACAATAAATCATAAATATCGAGATGGTTATACTTAATTTAACCAACAATGTACCGCACATATATCCATAGTAAACCGGCTTCAGAACTCCAACCCCACGGAATGCGGGCAACCACAAACCTTCAAACCCACATCACATGGCACTAATAACCTTCGTGAACCCGATATCATATGGCAAATCAATAAACCTTCAAACCCTCGACATCACGTGGCACCACAACCTTCAACCCGACATCACGTAAGCAACTAATGTCCTGACATCACGTGGCAACTAATAAACCTTCAGGTAAACCTGATTATAATCATTGTAACCTTCCAACACATCGCATTTATAATCATTTCACAAAGTCTCAAAAATCCATTTCTTAAATCAATAACTTTTCAAAATGGTTTAAAACCTCAATCCATGTACCAAAGTATTTAAAATACTACAAATTTATCCATTTAACTCGCAGAAAATGCAAACATTAAAATGTTGACAAAATCCACATGAAATGATAACTTGTTTATATAAAAACCGATAATTATATTTACGCATAATCAACCGTTCGACCAAATAAGTTATATATATAATAATTAACCACAATTATATATGATAATAATACCCAAAAGCAGTTAAAACATGTAAACCACTCCGATCATGATGCTCACTCCCGCTCCTCTCAGGAACGTCTCCTGGCCAAATGTGAGCGCCGTAATATAATAAAAATATCATTTAGGGTCTTATTAACTAAACCAAAGACATCGACGCCCCAAATGTCTTTTTGAATAATCTTAGAACTCGTAAATCCATCTAAATCAGACCCCGATTGTGTCCAATTATACGCGCCCTATGTAATCTTGCACTACAAAAATTGGGGCTTTTACCCTGAGGCTAATTTTTTCAAAATTGAACCTTCCAATAACCTATACAAATGTCCACTCACTAATCCAACTTCAATTTTGCCACTCACCAATCAGGTCCAAGTTCCATTCAAACCTTTCGATAATTACCCGATATGACCCAAAATGGAAAAACTAACCAAGCGTTCAAAATTTACAAACTTTATATCAAATCCGAAGCCCAAGAGACCACAACACGTATACTCCTTACCTGCATTCCAAATGTCATTGTGGGTGGCTTAAAAACTCGATCTAACAAATGACCAACTTCTATTCATATCTTTCAACGGTGAGGAATCTCAGCGAAAAGGACTACCGAAATGAGTTCAGAGGGTCCAAAACTGGGAGGGAGGTATGGCCTACTCGAATGGTCTGAAACACCAAACCGCATGACCCACATACCGTTTTCACTACTCGATCCGAAATCACATCCGAGGCTACTGACTGAAATTTATCGCAGAAGATCCCCCCATTGTTCCTCCCTAGCCGGCAAGCAGTAAGGGTGGTGGCCGATGACGCTCCCACCCAGCCAAAACCCGTTTGGTCTACAAATGGCCAAACGACCCGCCTGTTCAAGGTTCGGGGAGTTTCTCTCTAGGGCTTTGGAGCCAAAATGAGGTTGGGGCCAGTGGTTCCTTTGGCACGCAAAACTATGTTTATATAGGCCTAGGTCGCTTCTGTGTAAAAACCTAAGACAGCCTTTGGATCGATAAAATGCCACTGCTTGAAATCCCTGTGGCCATAACTTTTATCTGTGTAGTGCCTGGATTGGACGCTCAACCCGCCTATGAACCTCGGGACGACGAGGCTCACGTAATGGTGTCCTAATCAACCCAAAATTATCCATCCTGAAAAAGTCAACTTGGGCCCACATACTAATTGCTCGTCAAACTTGATCAAACGCTTTAAAAACTCAGATTATTTAAGACGCTGCATAATTAGGTGTAGCTGCTACCTCGTGCATTTTCGATATGTTTGCCTTCCAGGTGAGCCTCCTCCGCAGCTACCGCTTCGCTACAAATGGTTAACATAAATTCCGCATCTGGGCTTATTTGTTCAAGCCACTTCTCCCTCGCTGGGCTCTATATCCCGCGCTCACGGAGGAATTGATCTTCCATGGATTGATTCACTGGGTTGTTGGTTATGGTGATAAAACCCGACGGTCCGATGGAGTGATCGGAACTACCAAATGGGGATAGAGATCACTTGAAAATGATAGCCAAGCTCCTCAAATCGCTCGATGAGCTTGCTTGGAAATTCCAATGTGATCGCACTAATCAGTAGTCTTTGAATTTTCTGAGTCATTGGATCGTCGGAGCATTAACCTACCAGCATGTACCTACAAAACAATCAAGAAGACGACG
Source organism: Tetrastigma voinierianum (assembly GCA_016808115.1). NCBI lineage: Eukaryota > Viridiplantae > Streptophyta > Magnoliopsida > Vitales > Vitaceae > Tetrastigma > Tetrastigma voinierianum. Next base: position 55,919 of record JAEQBH010002330.1, on the reverse strand, counting down.
ATGATGCGCCCGCTGTCTCTCCGATGCCTAAGTCAGATCAGGAAATCTGGAGAGTGAAAAGAGTTAGTCTTTTTTAGTGAAGAATCTCGTACCTTCCTTGTTGTGATTCCTCCTTCCTTTATGGAGGAGGAGGATGATTCGATTTCCATGGAAAGTAGGTGATTTCCTTCCAAAACGGAAGGGGAAAGAGGGCTGCTCTTTTCGTTGCTCCATGACCTATAATCTTTCCTTAAAGGGGCACAATCAGCCGCAACTGCGCCTCTAAGAGTTTTGCTTTCACCACCTTCAAACTAAGTATACAAGGAAAAAAAGGTTTTAGATCGAGAGATCAACTGTAATCATTAGCCGGCCGTCTCTTAGACACTTCGCTCCGCCAGAGTAGAGATAGTTCCCCATCAGACGATAAGCTTAAAGTGCTGCGTCCCCGACCGGGACGTGAGGGCGACATTGACCTAACTCAAGCATTGGGCCTTCCCGTGGGGTAAAGATGTTGTCAGGTTTGGGTCTAGTGAATGGTAGAGCCTCAGGTTGGGCTCGGTGAATAGTAAACCGGCTCTGCACTGCACCACAAAACTAAGTAATTTATAAATTAATACCTTTTTTTTTTTTTTTAAATTTATGAATTAAGACCTAATAGTTCTTAATGAATCAAATGGCTCAATATTTTTTTTTTAAATAAATCAAGAGTTCTTCTCTTTTTTACTTTTTTTTCTTGCATTTTCCCTTATATTTTTTAGAACAAAACAATATAGAACTGATAATATCATTGAACCCTACTGTCACCACTTGGCCTATTTTTTAAGATTGAGTTATAAACTTTAAAGCTTGAATAAAATCAGGCCAAATTGGTCGGACCCGTTTTGCTCTGTGACCCATGTGGTTTTGGTCCTAAGCACTAAATCTTTATTAATTTTTTTTAAATTAATTAATTTAGTAATTGAGATTTTTAATGATTCATTTATAATATTTCCGATATTTTCGCTTTTGATATAAAGTCAAATTTACTTTTGTAGCATAGGGGTTTTAGAAGTAATAATAATAATTATTGTAATACATGATTAATATATTAAACTTGTTTCTTTAACTATTTTATTTCCTAAATTCTTAAATGCAACTTTAATATAATTTATATGATAATTTATTATTTAAAAATTTTATAATAAAAATTACAGAATGATTTCCAATAAAATAAATTTACGCTTTCATATCGAATATATTTTCATTTATCTTATTAATCTTATTTTAAATATTTATAATTTCATTTCTTTGTATTTATCCTTTAAATTTTATTTAATAATATATGTTATTTGATAAATGTAATATTTCATTAATCATGTTTAAATATTTATAATTTAATTCCTTTGTATTTATTCTTTAAATTTTGATGACTAAAATATGTGCTTTGGACAAAAACGAAGTTGTAATAGCTTTTAAATTAAATTAAATTTAATAACTGAATTATTAGTATATTTTAAATAATTTTATTATTTAAACTAATGTTAATAACAAAATATTATTATTTTAAAAATAATTAATAAAATTATACATTTATTTCTTTCTTAATATAATTATACTTTCAAGTAAGATGAATTTTCAAATGTAGGGTATTTTTATTTTTCTTCTTTTGGATTTTTCCTCACCCAGCATTAGAACCAAACATAATCCTAAAGAAAATCAAATATAAATAAATTTACTTAAAATTATTCAAGCGAATAGAAAGAATTTTATTTAGTCGCCGGTGATCATAATACCCGACTGAGTCATTGAATTTTTTTAATCCCAGCACTTATTATATTAATCGAAAGGAATTCTTAAGTAAGCTCAAAACATAATTATTTACACTTTTTAATTTATTCAAGTTTTGCTCAAATGAAGATCTCGATTACTTTTCAAGTCACATTTTATTTGGTAGTTAAAAAAATTGATTAAATAACCAAGTTTGGTTCTGAGGTGATTTTTTAATCGAGTTAGCTCAACTCGTCTCCAGTTGCTTTTATCCACTCGATTATACTCCCTACCAAATCATGAAGATCACTGAATTTATTTCAGAAAGAATGATTTTTCAAATCTTTCAATTCATATAGTGGGTGGCATTATAGGCACGCCGTGTATAAGATACAACGTTTAATTGGGCCAGCAAGTTAGGAAGGAGTAACAAATTAGGCCAAGCCAATCCATTTCAAGTCATCAAATGGCGGCTTAATAAATTCAACGGATGGAGGATAGTGGTGGGCCTAAATCACTGAGATGAACCTTATTCACCATCACCATGCTTTATTAATTATTATTATTTATTGGTCAAGTCATGCAGGGGCCCAAAATAGTTATTGACTTTTTGACTTCAGGAAATAGATATTAAATACACACGGACTTTGAAATTTGAACCACTCCCATGGGCCACTAGATGAGAAAAATGGAAACTGGGCTTCAAAGTGGCCCATTACATTGTTCAAGGTGGGCTCTGCCGTATGCCTAATGTTCAAAGTATCCCATATTGTAGAACTTGATCAAATATATAAATAATAAATTTATAGTAATATTCATTCAAACTTGTGGATGTCAAATTAAGTTACCATTGGTTAAAATATTTACTTAATAAGTTTGTGACACATAATCTGTACATATCAACACGTCTATCAACTACACTTATCATAATTAATGCACGACGATTTATAACAAAGTGACGATGTTAGATGACGATTTATGGTAATAAGATTTTTTTTTAAACAACAATAATTTATTCTGAAAAAATAATAATAGATGATGAAGTTATTAATTGATTGCTTGGCTAACTTTACAGTCAATTTTCAATTATTGAATTATAATTTATTAGAACGCGAAGCAACAAAATGTTATTGAAAACTACATTATAATAGATAGGCTGATGTAGTTATTAATTGCCCACTTAGCTTGAGAGTCAATCTTCAATAATTGAATTAAAATTTATTAACATGATCGAGCACTCAAGATGATATTGAAACCATTAGCGGCTTCATTGCTAGCTTTTTACATTATACCACGGGTGATGGGTAGTGGTTGAGGCAGCCATAAAAATCTCCACATTTGTTATAGATCATGTGTTCATACTCATCTCATAACAATAACATGAATGCTCTTATCTATCTAAAAGTCTTTTGATATGTTCAACTATCATATGAATGTTCTTATCTCCTAGAAGTCTTAACTACCATATTTTCATATATATGTGTCAAAGTAAACTTTTTAATATTGATTTTAGCCACCCTTTTCAGGCTTATCTTTCTTCAATTTGGCCCTCCATGTCACGTAATTATACCATTATAAAGAGATTCTCATTTTGATATAAAAACAAAACCGCGTTAAAGCCATAGCTGGACGCCGTATCGACTTCGCTCAAAACAAGTTTGTAGCTTTACCAATTACAGTCTTAACAATGATATTTTTCTTTTGTATCAAAATGGGACTCTCTTTAATCCATGACATTTCTACATGGGTTGGTTAAATTGAACATAAACTTAAATGATGGGTTAAAATCAATATTTGTTTTCAAAAAGAGGTTACTTTTAACTCATAACTTATATTTTCATGTCAAACATTTATTTACTTAATTTATTTTAATAATAAAATAATAGTCTGTTTCACCTGAAGTTGGTTCTTTTTCCACATTAAATTCCACGTATTATATGATACCTTGTTACAAATTTTCTTGTTTTAGATTTATTTTGGTTAGTAATTATCTACTGATTTAATTTCCAACCTGAAGGTCCACCAAAGAACCATAAGTAGTTTCTATAAATGGCAACTGTCTGGGTAAGAAGGCATTGAGCACAAAAAACTTGGTAAGGCTATCAGATCCAGGAAGAGTTAGATGACAGAGGCTTGTCTGACAAGCATACCTTTTGGCCCTGGACAAAGGTATTGCAAGAAATTTCTGGTGCAGGTGTCGAGAAGTCAAGGAGCTGCAGAGGGATCTAAGGGTGATGAAAAGTTTCTTGAAGAAGCGGGGAAGAAGGAAGAAGCAGATGCGAGAGTGCAACTGTTTTGAACTGAGAATATGCTTATGAAGCCGAGGACATCATAGACAAGTTCATCATAAGGGAGTCCTTAAAAGGATGCTTCATTCGTAAAACGTTGAAGAATCGGCATAGTGTTGGAAAGAAGATTGAAGGTCTCCAAAGTCAACTCAATGCTATCCCAAGGAGGCGGGAACTTCTCGGAGTTCCAAATATCGGGGGGGAAGGAACGAATTCTTCAGATCAGATACTTCAAAATGATAGACAGTCCTCTCCTCGTATAGAAGAAGGGCATGTCACTGTTGGCCTGGAGGGGAAGGAGAAAACAAACTTGAAGTAGCTTTGGCGCTGACTCAAAGTATGAGACCAGGAGGGCTGTGTGTGATTTCTGTGGTAGGACTCGGCGGTATCGGCAAAACCACACTTGCCAAGAAAGTCTACAATCATAAAGAAGTTGTCGAGTGCTTTGGGCCGCTTCGTGCATGGGTTTACGTCTCCCGAGATTGTAAACCCAGAGATATTTATCAGAAAATTCTGGAGGAGGTCTATACACCGGCCGCCCAAGAAGAAGCAGAGAAGATAAAGACATTTGACGAGGAGCAGTTAGGGAAATTCCTCCGAAACAAGCTGGAGGGGAAAAAGTATTTGGTTGTTCTGGATGATGTATGGACCTGTGAGGATTGGAATTGTCTTGCAAAGTGAGTACTTCAATTGAAACCCTGGTTCCGCTGGATTTTGAGTCTTCTCCCATGAAGTTGGTGTAAGAACCACTACAACAATTGATAATTTACCTACGAAAATTCTGTATGTATTATAAACAATTCCAGAGGCACTAAATTTACTCTACTAATACCGACAACTATATTTCGTAGTCATGCTACAGAGAATAAATTGATCGACTGAATCAATCCGTAGGTAACTACCACTGAAATTGGCTTTCAGAATTACCTACTGAAATTCGTTGGTAAATTGCAGTGTTTCAGAGCAAAGCTGGCGAAAATCTAAGAATTTACCTACTGAAAGTCCGTCAGATTTTTGGGCTTACTCAAAATCAGTGTGGCCATGTGATTCACGGCTTAACTCCGCACTAACTTAAAACACATGACCACTCAAAGTTGAACAACGACCAATGTTATAAATCAAAATATTATATATAATATTCATCAATTGTTATATTAATTTAAAATAAGTATATATATATATATATATATATATATATATATATATATATATATATATATATATATTTGTTAGAATAAAATAATTAATTTTAATTCTTTTGGATATATTAGGTTTAAACATTAAAATTATTTCATTTTATAAAATTTAAAATATTATTATAATTACACTTATATTTAATAATATCAAGTATTAAAGATAAAATATTTCAAAAAAGTATCAAGATAGGATTTACCTCACTTTTAATTTTAATTTCCTCCGCCTTAATGCTCCGTAGTATTTCGTTAGTAATGGAAAATTACCTACTTAATACCTCCTGCACTTCCGTATGATTCCGTTTCCAGAATTACACCTCCATAAAAGCTCACACTACATATAATCGCTTAAAATTACCTACCAACACTTCACGTACCTTCCAGCATTACGCCTGCAACGGCACCTAAGTTTCTACGCTACATAAAGATCTAAAATTACCTACCAACACTTCCGCTTCGTACCGTATGATTCCGGCCTTTAGTTCCGCAAAGAAAAACGCGAAAAATACGCTATTCCCGCCGATATCCTCGGGCCGGTATCACCAACATAATTTAACCGTCTGCACTTTTTGGCCGATAAACTTCAATTTCTCAGAGTTAACGGGGAGCAGATTATCAGTCACAAACTGAGATGAGAATGTTGCTAAGCTTGCAGATGCTCGAGTCACTCTCATTACAATGCAATTTCTTTCCCCAGAAGAGAGTTGGGAGTTGTTTTGTCGGAAGGCATTCCTTGATGCTGATCCTTTGGCATTCCCCGAGCCTTTGCTGGAACTTGGAAAAGAGATGGCGATGAAATGTGGCGGTTTGCCATTGGCCATTGTTGTCTTGGGATGTCTATTGTCTAGGATTAATAAATCGCTTCCGGAATGGAGGCAGGTGCTGGATAACATGTATGCTTACCTTACTGGAAGTGACCAACCAGTGATGGTGATACTAAACTTGAGCTACGTCACTTTGCCCTCTCGTTTAAAACTCTGTTTTCTTCATTTATGCCTCTTCCCGGAAGATCATGTCATCTCCACAAGAAAGCTGTTCTCTCTATGGCTTGCCCAAGGTTTTGTGCAAAAACAAGGCAATACTCAAAGAATGAAAGACACGGTCGAACTGAGCAATGAATCACCTGACTCAGGCGAGGAAACTCGGTTCCTGGGCAGCAGATTGAGTGTGAATAAGAGGGTCATGGAATGCCGGGTTCATGATTTTGTCCGAAAGTTAGCTATTGAGAAGGCGAAAGAGGAAAACTTCATCAACGCAGAATCTTCATCTACTTCAACAGCTAGTACTTCAACAGCTGCTCCTTGTCTCTGTTCTACCAAATTTCGTTGGCAGAGTATTTATTCCGGCTTTGACGGGTACGCTTCCAAGGAACATTCATCTTCATCATGCCTTGGCTCTCTCCTTTCTTCCAAAGCAGTACTACAAAGCTTCAAAAGGCTTAGAGTGCTCGACTTGGAAGGTTTACAAATTAAAAAACTGCCAAAAGAAATTGGGGAATTGATTTTCTTAAGGTACTTGGGATTAAGAAATACCAGCTTGAAAACTCTTCCATCATCTATAAAGGGTCTATTGAGTTTGCAAACTCTGGATACTAACAACCTTGAAAGAGTGCCGAAAGAAATATGCTCGATTAAAAATCTGAGAGATCTTTGCATTGAGGGGCAAAATGAAAGTAAGCTAATACGAGTTGATAAATTGAGAATTTTGCAAACCTTTCAGGCATAAGGTTCGGATCAATGGACGAGGTTGAACAATCCTGCCAAGTTAAGTAATTTGTCTTGAAAATTAAAATTACAGGGAAGATCTAGATAAAAAGGGGTGGACTTATCGGAACTCCATTTCGAAGCTGCGAAATCTAGATCCTTGTATCTAGGAGGCATCAGATGACATCCTACAGCTTTATTATGAACACTTGGGACCGACTCTCTAAGTTGACATCATTGGCGACCATGCCAAAACTTCCAGAAGCTCCCACCCTGCCATGTCTCACGGCAGTTGACATTGAAGAGACTAAGCTAGATGATGATCCGATGCCACCTTGGAGCAGAAGGCTGCCACAACTGTCGACTCTTCTGCTTGAGAGCAAATTGCACATTGGAGATGAAATGCGAGTATCTCCAGAGGGGTTCATCAAGCTTAACGTACTCCAAATTTCTGAGCTCACCAAATTGACCAAGCTAAATATAGAGAGCGGTGCAATGCCATGGCTTACAGAGTTTCAGTTTTACGAGAAGTTGCAGATATCTAAACTTAGTAAGCTCCAAAATCTGGTGGAGGTAGACATCATCGGGCAAATAGCATTTTCTGTTGACATTCTTGCCCAGATTCCCTTTCGCAAGCTTCTCCAAAATGGTCACTGGATATATACACCAAGGTGCCTATATATATATGTCATCTCTCTCTCCTCCCCCTTGCACCGCTTGCCAATTATATATTTTTGTCATTTACTGAAAAGTATATTATTTAATTTTCAGCTAATTAAATTGATATTTATTTCATTTTTATGTCCATTTCAGGACCTACAGAAATAATGCCAAGGGATTCCACTTATACCGTGAACAAGGTAAGTATTCAGAACTTATTTTCATCTAAGATGATCGACATATATGTAGGAGCTTTAGAAGAAAATCTATCTGAATTATATTATTCCTATTGATAAAATGCAAATTGTACGGTGTGCATATTTACATGTTCTGTTTTTTATACCTTGATGTGATTTGGGCCAGATGAGTAGAGTAATTCATGTTTGAAGTTGTAACCCGATCTGCATGTTTATAACATCACTTAATTTGAAGAGTAATTCATGTTTATAATTTGAGGGGAAAAAACACACACACATACAAATAACTAATGATTGGCATCCCCGATTGAAGAAGATTAGCCTAAATACAATGCGCTTTGGCTACTGTTAAGTTAATATAATTATGTTCATTCATATGCTGTTACAGGTAAAAAATCACCAAGCCCAAGGGAGTTGATCGAAAGGCTAATAGTCTTCCTTGAACAGATCCCGAAGAAATAAATATCATGGCGTTGTGTTATGGCTCATGTTTGGTATATAAGGGTGCTTAATTATGTGGTATGAGAGGTGTGTCTCCTTCTCGGTTGAGAGAAGCACCATGAGAGGGTTCACTGGGGTCATGGTGAGTACGGGCGTTGTAACACCTTGATAGAGAGGATTTACAGGGTATGTAGTACTTAGGGTGATTGAAAGTTGCTACTATACATGGTTTCTTGAATACCCCCAGGAAATAAAGCTTTCTTTCTCTATTCTCTCGATTGTCAATGGCTTCCGATTATGTGATGCTCTGATGCTGTAACCCACAACACATCACTCCATACAACCTGCGAGGAAGGAAGAGCGGATTACGATCATTGATTTATAATAAAATGAAGAACATATAGGACCAGTAACATAAAGTCTGTACCAGCCCTTATGTGCTGCTTATTGAGTGCTTTCCACCATAACCTCTCTCTTTAATGATGTTGCATTAATGGTATATGTTGGTCAAGATAGCTATGCTGATACAGAGGCTTCAATACTAAAACAGAGTACATCTACGTGTACAGGCTTCATGAGAGAATGCGTGAGAGAGTACATGTGCACATGCGTCTGTTAGCGTGTATGTGAAAAGTGTGAATAATAATTGATTTCTTATGAGTATAATTATACATTATTATTCTAGAAAGAACTTGATCAAATATAGAAATAATAAACTTATAGTAATATATTCATACAAACTTGAGGGTGTGGGAGTGAGTTCCTACTACAAAACATTTGCCTAATAAGTTTTTAATATATAATCCGTACACACCTATAACACGCCTGTTCCTATGCTTAGTACAATTGCATGATGATGATAAAGATGATGTTAGATGATGACAATCATTATTAAGAGTAATAACAATTTTTAAAATGACAATAATTTATACCGAAAATACAATAGATGATGAAGTTATTAATTGGATCATTTGTCATGCATTTTGACCTATTAATATATTATTAAACACAAATGTTATTAAATATTGAAATTGCGATTTATACTTATTATGATAGCATTTATTATTTGAATATGCACTCATTTCGAGAATACATTTTCAATAAGATTGTTGAAAACATAACAAATGAGGTTAAAACTACACCTGTGATGCATCGATCAAATTGCGAACCGAAACCCACGCTCGTTAGATAAACAGATTTCCACTCGAAACCATTCATTTTGATTCGATGATCTAAACTGACTTCAACGCTGAATCGCCTCAAACTACCACCACGCCGACCTGTCGACCGAGACGCCTGACTTCACGCTGAGGCACGTGGAGGAGCATGACACTTGGCACTTATGAGTGGCCCGGCGCCAATGTCCCAAAGAAGCGGCCAAACATGAGCCTGCCAGCCCCCGAAAGGACAAATGTATAACTTGTGAACGGAAGAAAATCTAAGCTAATTCGATAGTGATAGCAGAATCCCATATCCATCGAGAACGGACACTGCAGACGTAGGAGACAAATTTTCACTCAAGTTCCCAACCGGGCCTTGGGGAGGAGGAAGAGAGAGAGGAACCGAGAAAGAGCATAAAATGCGATTTTTGTAGAGAGAAGTCCCTCTACCTTCTCTCTGTTTCCCGACGATCTTGACCTGCATGAGTCTCGACGATAAGAAGAGTCGGGTCAAGCCCCACTGCAAACACTACACGCGTATATTCAGCTGGGCGGAGCTCACAACCCGAAAAAGGCAAGGCTTCCTACTGCTTTACTTTCGCTGCTGGCCATGGTACTAATGGGATTTGTCGAGGCCCTGATATCGTGGACTTTGCCCAAAAGATTTGTACCTCGCTTAATAAACTGCGTGGTCTGACACCCAATTGACCGTTTCAGGTGGATTTGTGTGATGTGTGTTGCTTGCCAGCGGTGAAATAAATATGTTGATTGAGAAATCGTGAGTCGCTCCAAGACGAATCACGGATTGTGCCTAAATTTCATGCAGCCTAAGTTTATGCTATGATTATAAACCGAATAACATGATGTAATGGATCAAATTGTTAATATACGTATTTATGATATATTAGTACGTGTCATGTCTACAGCCATCAGATTACACCTTGGTGTAGAACTCAAGTATAAATTCCACTACCGGGCATTGCTCACCCCAGTCGTGGGAATATATTTTTCGTGCAATCAAGACGCACTGGGATGGACGATTGGGGACCTTAGAGATTTAAGAAACTAGCCAAGATGGCCTTATCTTGTATTGTAAAATTTCGCAAGAGACCCATTTTTGTATAAATTGTAATTAACACAATTGTAACAAATCGTAATTAAATCATTTTTGCCTCAAAATTTATATTTCGCCAGATGAACGCATACTTATTCGCCGTTTTTTATTATGTAATGCTCATGAAGTGAGACATGTAGGATTCCGCTGCCGACGGGGTAGTCAACGGACCCTAGGTCACAACAGAGATTTCTCAGAGCAAAGCGTAAACGACTACTCTTGGGAGCTCTGTAGAGTTAAAATATATACTCAGACTTTGATGGCACTGGATATCATACATCAAGTGCGCATTTGTGAATTAAATGTGATGCGATGGTGTATAACATGTCATTGCGGTGAATTTGCAGGATTTGTACGTCAGTGACAAGATACAGTGATAATGTTAAACACTGTATTTAGAAAATATAAACCTTAGGTGTTCTAGAATTTATATGTAACTGGCCTCGTAATAAACAAGAAATAAAAAAATTAAAAAAAATTCTCAGATAAAGAGCCCGCTTTTGAACCCGAATGCACAAATATAATGTCGGAAAATTATTCCGCTTGCACATGGAAAGAATCAGAATTAAATTCTAGAATTTGTATGGGTAAAGAGTGTTGTTCAAGCATCATCTTTAGGAGTAAAGTAGGAAGGCTACTGGAGGATATGAAAATATATATATATATATATATATATTTGTTTTTTACTTTTTCTCGACAAATAAGCTTCTTTTGAATACCATGATTATGTGTTGTGAAATTCGAAGGTCAGTTCCAAGCCAGACAAGGAAAAAAAAGAGTCAGAATTTAACTCTTAATCAAGTAATTTTTAAGGTGATAGAAAGGGGTTAGGCTATCAGATCAAGGAGAAAAAAGAAGTTGCCATCGATGATTTGAAAAAAATGAATGAAGCTCCTTGCGTGTTAGGACCTATTCGAGGTCGCGACCGGTTTGATCGAGCGTGAGGTCGCTAATTCAGAAGTGGCGCCGCGAATTGGCCGGGTGAGGGTCCCGTGCTCACGACTCGATTTTGGCGTCGCAGAGGACACCGTGAAATTGTGTCGCTACCGCTTGAGGTCGCACCTCGCTTGTTCGATTAGCTGAAAGGAGGTCGCGACATCGAATCGACGTCACGACCGCCTGCTGGGAACCTCGGGTCATGACCGTTGGAGGTCGCACCGATTCAGGATAGGCTTCGGCGAGGTCGCGACAAGGGGTTGGGCGCCGCTGGACGCTTGGTCGTTCGTGAGGTCGCGACATCAATTTGACGGTCATATACGGGTGGTGCGGGGGAGGTCGCGGATGAAAACGACATGTCGACATCTGCGAAGCTTCCGTGAGGGTCGCGACCGACGGTGTCGCCACCGCTCGGCGGCCGGGCAGAGGATGGTGTCACACATGAAATTTGAAGTCGCGACCGGAGTGGGTTGATGCTTCGTCGCTGACACCAATGTGATGTCGCGACATGGACGGGTTCCGTGAGGTCGCAACCCGGAACGATGTCGCGACCCGCCGCTTCGACCGGGCCAGCAGGAGGTCCCCGCCACGCGCCCACCGACCGGGCGACGAGCGCCGCGACCGCAAGACGCCGAGCCGCCGACCGCGCAATGAGCTGATGCGCGCACGCCGAGCCGACCGCGCTAGCCGCGGCGCGCGACATGGCTGCCAGGCGCAGCGCGCTCCATGACTGGCACTACGCCGCAGCGTGCTCGCGACCGGGCTGGTTTGCAGACCGTGGCACCTAACCCAATTTTGATCCAAGCAAAAATCGCTTTATATCACCGCTTGAACACTATTCATTTGACATCGCTCATGAGCACTATTCACAGGGTTTAAAAAAAAATACAAAATTTTTAAAAATTTTCTTGGGTATGATTTAATATATAAAATATTTATATGGAAATTACTATAAATGCATTAACGTGGTATGTGAAAATTTTTAAATTTTTTTCAAGATGTGAATAGTGTTCCTAAAATGTAATTACACCCTTTCAGGATACAAGCATATTGTTACATGTTTTGATCATGATTTTTGCTTCAAAGTGTTAAGGATATATACATGGAATGATGTATATGAGAATTATGATTGCACTGGTTGCATAGAAATTATATGCATTTGGCCTAACGCAGATAGAAAGTAACGCTGGCTACAGAACTATACCTCTTGTGAATCCTGGATAAGGAAATGAACTGGCCATCCATGGTTGTCCAAATATTAGTAATCGCATGTGTATTGCTAGTTAGACTGAAATGAAAATTAATGCTGCCACTCGACATGTGTAGATGGTTAAGAGAGGGCGAGATCGCCGAGGTCGTCCACTCGGCTGAGTCAGCACCAATCGACATCTCGACCAAACACGAGATTTTAGTCACAGCCTTGTCGAGACCGTGAGATTGCAGGCTGCCGCTATCGCACAATGCACGTGCAATAGTGAGCAAGGGCGTGTCGACGACCTACAACGCTGGGGAGCACCTCATCCTCCACAGCAAGGAGGAGAGGTGTGGTTGCGCGAGGCATCCAGATAGGGATGTTTGCACTAAGATAAGGAAGATCCATCTTCTTCCAATCTAGGAAAGAGGCGTAAGACTTCGCTTCACACGAAGTTTCAGACTAGATCAGATCGGGCATCTAGTCAACCGTAGATGCTTGTGTTACTTCACGCCAACCTCGACATATGAGGAGTGGATCGCCCACTGAGGCAAGAATCCGTGGCATGGACACCTCGGGCCCCAATCATCAGCCGAGACGAGTTGGGGTGGCCGCCATTCAGACGGGCGATGGTGTGCTACCATCGCCAAAGAACCTGTGCATGTGAGACTGGATCAGCTTCTAGAGACAAGATCCCAAGGTGTCGGGACGCAGCCCCAAGCACAGAGGACGATGACACCGCTTGTTCCTCCACCCCCTATCATGGGTCAGGGGAACCAGTATCAATTCTAGGGTGCCACACCAGCACCTAGTACTTCGCAGACGGCCGCACAGGCCGAGGGGCGTGCCTGGGGTCGTGTTACTGTGGCTCAGGCCGAGAGTCTCTGGCCAAGCAAAGTGTATGATGTGGTTACCATCGCAGCCAGCCCGGCATATGAGGCAAGATTGTCCCGTGAGGCAAAGATCCTCATGGTACGAGATCGAGCGCTCGTATTAGCCACTATTAATGCTTTACTTTCGCTTTTATCGACTAGAGTAACGTTTAAAACGATGCATCATATTCATTCGTTGTTGCACTTGTAATGATGGAATCAGCTTAGTTAAGGCCTTTGGGAGAAGTTCCTAGATGGGTGTTCTTCTTAGAGGTAGATGCAGAGTCGACTCGATAGGTCGGATTGTGAGTTAGAGATCTCGTAGATTTTGCCATATGGACCCCCTGATTTTGGGTGTCAGAAGATGGCTCATTGCACCATATACAGAGCACCCTAACAATAGAGGAGTGCATGGTGGAGTTTCGAGAGAATTGTCTCGAGGGTCAATTCAACAATATTATTTATCTGAGTTGTCCAATTGATATACTCCTGGTGTATATATAATATCAATCGTCGGAGGTTTGTCCAATTGATTTACTCGGAGGGTTGTCCATATAATATCAATCGTTGGAGGTTTGTCCAATTGATATACTCGGAGGGTTGTCCATATAATATCAATCGTCGGAGGGTTGTCCAATTGATATACATCAGAGGGTTGTCCATATGATATACATCGGAGAGTTGTCCATAAAATAGATTATCGGAGTATGTCCACTATTTATATCGGAGGGTCGTCCACAGTTTAAAAACAAATACTTTTGTTTGGAAATGGTTATCACCTGCATTTAGTCGAAAGTGATAGGAGCCTGAGTGACTCGAGAGGAAAACACAGTGACATGGTTATCACCTTAATTTAGAGTTAAGTGACGTGAGCGTGGGGTGATTCGAGATGAAAACAAACTAGCTGTGGTTATCACGTGAAGCTAGAGTCGAAAGATGGTGAGCGAGAGTGACTGAGATTTGGATACCCATCAAAATTTATCGCTGACAGCTGAACCGACAAGGGCTCTGGGTGATAGATGTCATTCAGACATGGATTAGGTTGACTGGCCCATCGATTGTCGCGATTGACCTCGGGAAAGGTCATCGCAGCCACACCAAGCAGAATCGTGCGAGGTTACATGACGCTGGGTCGGACGCCAGATACAGCGAATTTCGAGACGAAATTTTTAAGGGGTGAGAATGTGAGACCCTGAAAACTGCATGTTTTCTGTAATAAGGATAAATGGTAATTTCATGAAAATCAAAATTTCTAGATCTTGATGACTAAAACTGACCTCCCTCACCGCTGGAATCGTCTCACAAATCTAAATACCACGTCGACTGGGTCGACCTCGAGACAAATTTAATTTCAATGCTTTTCGAGGCATCGTGAGGAGTGGCGGGCCACTGAATTTTATGAGTGGCTCAAGAAGTGCCACGTGTCCTAGGCAGAAAAGGGGTCAAACATGAGCTCAAGCGCCTCGAGGACAAATGGCACTCGAATTCGAAGAAAATCTAAGCTTTAGATGGATAAGTGATAATAGCAGATCCCACGGTCCACGAGAAATGGACACTGCATGAGATGACAAGTCCTTCGACCAAGTCTCCCAACCGTTTTGGGATGAAAGCAGAGGGCAGGAACCGGTAGCAGGCATGAAAACACGAGTTTGTGGCAGGTTCTCACCTTCTGTTTTCCCGACGATCGACCACGAGTCTCGACGAGGCAAGAGAGCCGCTCCCACTCAAGAAGGACCCTCTACACGTGGTACTCGGGCTTTGCAGTTTCACAAACTCCGGTAAAAGGTGTGGGTTTTCCTACTTGTTTTTACTTCGCTTATAGTCATGTAAATCTGATGTAGGATTGCTGGAGCCTGATGAAACAGACTTTGGCCCAAAAAGATTCGACCGAGTGAATAAATCTCATGCTGTTTTAATAGCCCAATTAATCAAGCGAGCATTTTGGTACATTTCCATGTTATTGCCATGGGTGAATAACATGCTGATTGAGGAAATTGCGGGCTGCTCCAAGACGTAACTCGCTTCTGATTGTGCCTTAGCCTATGTGGGAGCTAAGTTTATGTTATGATTATAAACTCGAATAACATGATGTATGATTTAAATTCGTTAATATATGCATGAGTGATATATTAGCATGTGTCATGGGTTTGATGTGCCATTGCATCAAGACTTTAGGTGGAGTAACCCAGGAAATTCCACCATCGTACGTCACCCCGCCGTGGGAATATATTTTCAGTACCGAAGACGCATTTGGGACGGGACGGACTGGGACCTTAGAGAGGTTGAACTGCGCTCAAGATGGCCTTATCAGATTTGTAAAATTCTTGTTAATCCATTTTCAGATAAATCAGAATTAAATACAATTGTAAACAAATCAGAATTAAATCATTTTTGTCTAAAATTTATATTTGGTCAGGAGGAATGTAAAGGGCCCTATTTGCATGCTGACACATGTACGTGCTCATGAAGTGAGATACGTAGGATTCCGCGGTCGACGGTAAATAACCCGACTCGAAATGTGGGTGTCACAAGTCTAATCCCAAATAAGTAGTAGGAAGGAAGGGGTTGCATAGATAAAAGTTCAACGTAGGGGGGCCTGAGCCCGATGCGTCAGGCCTAACCCCTAACTCACTTATATCGGACATTTGGAGAAGAACATCAATACCACTTGACACCTATATCACATCACGCATTTCATTCTTTGGACCTATCAATCATGCCCCGATCAAGAAGTGGAATTGCAAAGACTTACTTTCAATGAATAAGCGCACTGCCAAACCTAAACATGAACTACCACGTACTCTACTCCCACAAGGCCCACTATGTGCTTTACCCCACGAACCCCAAGACTATGTCGACTGTGATCCAATATGACAAGATTTTAACAAGATAAATTCCTTCTTATTATAATCTTAAGGAATGAAATTTAATTTTTAGCTGGAGAAATATAAATTGCTTTGAATAATTCATTTCATGCACATTAATATGGATGATGTGTAGTGGTCGAGTATGTACCATAAATTCCGAATTTCAAATCTTTTCTCTCACATTTGTTATAGATCATGTGTTCATATTGATAATCTCATAACAACATGCATAGTTCCCTTTGGCTTCTTTCCAACTTAGTCTTCTCGATCCGTTCAATCACTTCATATCTCTTTTCATGTCAAGCATTTATTTATTTGATTTTTTTTTTAATAGTAAAACGATAGTCCTGCTCCTAAAGTAGGTTCTTTTCGCAAGCAATCAATGTTTTTACTTTTAATACATCTAACCAAACAATTACATTTTTTTTAAAAGCGACAAGGACACGAGCATCATTATTTTAGTTTTTTGGTAGTGTAAACTGTGATGTATGATATATTTTAAATTTTTTAACCCTATATGGTTTGGTTTCATCATTCCCATTTATTTATTCTCCTTTCTTTTTTCTCCTCCTTAATTTATCTAAATGGAGGTTCAAATATCGGGTAGGAAACTGAATAAACCATATATGTTTCCACCCCACCTCATCTCTGATTATCAAACTATCCCCGGCTAATCAAGTTCCAACCTGTCAAACTCATATTCCTTTTTATACTTACTCGGCTGGAGAAGTAATGAAAGACTGAAGTACCGAAGAAGTTCAAAGGCGGCATATCAACCGCTCTAAGACGTCACTGTCGGATACCTTGACTCATTTCTACTCGCTGGCCGGAAGATATATGAAAGATGGTGTTGAAATTAATGACACAATAATGAAATAAGAAAACAAAGAAAAACACCATATATACGTGGAAACCCTTATGGGAAAAAAAACCCACAAGCAGAGGAGAAAGCTTCACTATGAATATGAGAATAATTGCATAGTATAGCATAATAGAGAATAAACCCTAGTATATTGATATGACAAAAACACCTGAATATAAAGATCTATACCGTAGGGCAAACCCCAGACTCTTGAATCAGTCATGGCTCAAGCAACATAACAAATCTCTAAACTTTCTTTCTACAAGCTCATGCACCATGGGCCTTCTGATCGGTAACAAAGCCCAAACCAAATCTCGAAATACACCAAATTCAGATAGTAGAAAGTCACCAAAGGAGAGTTCGCCTCGAGTCGCAATGGCGGCGAGTTTACAAAGCCACGTCGATAGACTTATGTTTCAAGCTCCCAGTGATCTTGTTTAATTTAGATGTTTGCTATTATTTCCCAGCATTGATGAATAACTTTTTCCAGTTTCTTATTTGAACAAAAGGGCTTTTATTTATATTTTGTAACAATGGTTGTTACGTTATGATGTCTTTTATGCTAGTGGTACATTAAGCAATGGGATTTACATATTAGATATATCCAATCCAATTTTAAATGTTAATGACAATAAAAGACCAAATGAAGGTAATCTGAAATCATCTTACACATGGCATTGTCGCCTTGGCCGTGCAAGTGAGAGACACATGACTGAGTTACACAATTGTGGTAGCTTGTGGTCATTTGATCGTGAATCATTTTACACATGAATCTTGCTTGTTAGGGAAATTCCAAAGGTGGTTTCCTCCACTTCATTACCTTTATCGATGATCATTCACGATTTGGGTACTTGTATCTTATGAGATACAAATTCACGATATCTTAAAGAAATTTTGGATATCAGTTCTACAACACGATGGAACAAAAGTTGTTTGTTTCAAAGTATACAGTCTTCTTAGAGAAAGAGTTTCTTCTAAGAGAAGATAGTGGGAGCAAGGCGAACCTCAAGGGCTGGGTCAAAGTGCTCAAACAAACACAGATCAACTGACTTAATCCAAAGGCTGTTATTCAAGTTGATGAATTAGCAAAATGATCCAAAACACAAGAACTCCATGTGACAAGCAGATATCGTGATTACATGTAGAAATATGGATTTCTTATTTTAAATAGTGGAACGTATTGCTCATAGAGGTAGATGAGCCTACTACCTACAAAGAATCTCTGAATAGTTCAGAGTATGGCTTATAGCCATGAAGTCAGAGATGGATTCCATGTTAATCAACTAAGTATGGACTTTGGTTGAACCACCCATAGGGTGCAAGTGGCTCTTCAAGAAGAAGACATACATGGAAGGTTATGTGATTACCTATAAAGTGTGGCTAAGGGTTATCGTCAAAAACATGGAATTAACTATGACGAGACTTTAAACCCGTGAGGTCATGTTTTAAACTATAAGGATACTCCTACCATTGCCGCCATTGTGATTATGAGATACGGTAAATGGATGTGAAGATTCGCTTCTCGCAAAGGAAACCTAAGAAAGGA
The DNA here is from genome assembly GCA_016808115.1 of Tetrastigma voinierianum. Classification (NCBI taxonomy): domain Eukaryota; kingdom Viridiplantae; phylum Streptophyta; class Magnoliopsida; order Vitales; family Vitaceae; genus Tetrastigma; species Tetrastigma voinierianum. The sequence goes on along the minus strand of JAEQBH010002330.1, from coordinate 37,163 downwards.
TGTGTGTATAACCCCAAAGTTTTTAAATCTATCAGTTGTGAGCTATGCAAGAACAACTGACTGCTTTGCAAATTAGAAGAATCTCCTGATTAAAATCCAATAACTTATTTCGTCAGATCTAAATTGTATTATTCCAATTGGAGAAGAAACATTAGAACCATAGCTTCAAATTAGTAGAAGAAACCATTACCAAATTATGGAGTTAAGACCCCTGAAATCGAGAAGAACAGTAGGTGACCATGAAAGCCGGGTATACCGATCACTAAGAATAAACGTCAGAATCTCGAGTTTGAAAGTGATCCAAATGTAGATGATTCCAATTCGCATCAAACATATACTCATAGAGCTATAATTGTTTTGAAGGAAGTATGAGAAAATATATCATATGTCCTTGTGAAAATTTTTCAAGTGAAGGTGTATTGGGTAGACATCAACCCTAACTAAAAATCCTAGAATGCACAACTGATTTTTTTTCTTGGGTTGTTCTTTAATTGTGACATAGTTGTGATGGATTAGGTTGGTGGATTTGAGGAAGCTCGACCCAAGAATGGATTCCGGAATTGGAATCAGTACAACAACCTTTCATTGCTCTTCAATCTCTCTTTGTTTCAAATTTGTGAAAGTTTGATCTACACTCTTCTTTCATTGTTTCAAATTGATTAGAAATATTATGAAATATTGAAATGATTTATGAAAAATTGCATATTGATTTTTAAAATTGATTTGAGACAACTGATTATAAATAAATTGCATATAAGAAAATTTGTATGAGTGTTAAGAAAATAAATTATTGTATCCATATGTATGTACACTATTATAAATTGTATTGAATGATTTGAAGGCCCTTAAAAGAATGTTAACCGCTAAAATTGAAGTTAAGGATGATTGGTATACCAATAAGGTCAAATTAGCGCATCGCTACCGAATGTCGATGTGTCACCCGATCCGTGAGCCCAAATGGTGACAAGACGTAGTGTTCACGAATTGATTTTTTTAATAACCGCCGCAGCCCCGAAAGGCATCGTTATAAAACTTTTTTTTATATCGGCCTACAGCCCAACGGGACCGTGCTGGTGATTCGTTATCCTGTGCACCGAAAGCATATGTTAAATTCGATTAAGGGCAAATTGAAAATAAAATTGTGAAATGCATGATTTGTGTTTTGAATGATTTATTGCATATGAAAGTGCATATTTGGAATGATCAATAAACTGTAAATGAATGTATATGAAATGAATATATGTATTGTATTGCATTGATCATTCAAAGAAGTTAAAAGGGTCATTGTTTTAGAAAAATGCATGAGTTGATTTAAACTGGAATTGAAGAGAGTATTATATAAAACCACTAAGCATGAAAATGCTTAGCGCGTTGTTTTTATCATCTCGTAGGTATCGAGTAGAAAACGGCAAGACCGAATATTGTCAGGCGTAGAGTCACCGTCAAACAGAGCGGAGTATAAGTAAATGCTCCGTCTCATGCATATAATTTCATTCATGATATTTTGTAATTATTTTGGATTGAACTCAAAGATTTAAAAGTCTTCATAAGAAGATCACAATTTTTTATATATCTTTTTGAAAGTATGGAAATGTATTTTACATATTGTGGATAACCAGGGTAAACTCCATAAATATTTTGTACTTGTATTTTGAAAGGTACTGAATGTCAATTTGTATAAATGCGTTATTCAAGAACAGTTATGAGCCCTATTTAAATTAAGGAATGTATATTTTGTTTTATCAAAGCTATAGTTAAATTGTTATAGAAAAGGTCATATTTGTATTTGTATTGGTATTTGAATATATCATAAAAGTAAAAGTATTTGTGGCGCATCGGACGCTACAAAGCTATACACACTTGAAGAGTTCCAAGCTCCAATCCCAAGCTTCTTTACACTTGGATTTTGGCTCTAATGGGCTCTTCACACTTTTGCTGTTTCATACACACTCAAGCTTTCACTTAAGCACAATGAGACATTCTCTCAAGCTCTCAAGATATTTCAAATACAAATCAAGTTTTTTATGAACACAAAGATGCACTCTACAATATGCACATGTAATGAATGCACTTACAATCTCACTTTGAGAATTGATTATCAAGAGAAATGATGATTGAGAGGATATAAAATTGTGGTCTTTCGCCTCATATTCATTAAATGCTCCCACACTTTATTTATAGGATAGAAGCTCGTTAGCATTTAAGTACCAGCGGTCGACCGTTGCACATGGAGCTAGCCTTTGTGAACAAAAATGTTACGTTTATAAACGGCTGTTATCCGACCGTTGGGTGAACCGATCGACCGTTTCACCTGATCATTATTTATTTCCAACGGTACGCCCAGTCACTATTTTCTAGCGGGTTGGAAATTTGGCGTTACTCGACGATCGACCATTTCACACAACCGGTCGACCATTTCCTCTTCTAGACTTTGGATGAGCTACTGCATCCAACCGGTTGAGTTTCAAACCTAATTCTTAAATTATTTAATCGTTATATTAATGAGTTAAAATTATGTAAAACTGGGAATGATTAATTTTAAGAAAATGGAAAAATAATAAAATTGCCATAATGGCGAGAGCACAGAAAATTCTCTAGATCTCGGATGAAAGCGAATTTCAGATTGGATCGTCTCGCGAAATCTAGATTGCAAAAAATATTCGTGGTCAGGGCGGTCGGATTTTCATGATTTCTTTAGGTGGATGGTTATTCAATGACCCTGGGGATGAGATTTACACGAGAATCTCGGGAGTTAGGAAATAACTCAAGCTAAGTTCATTTAAAATAAATTGAACTTGAACCGGGACGAAAATGAATTGTTTCAGGGTAGTAATGGATCCAAGGGAGGATCGTGTGACGTGTGGCACCATGAGAACCACTTATCAAACATAACTTAAAATAAGTTAGAACAAATTAAGTTAGAACAAAAAAGAAAGAAAGGGGAACAAATAGAGAGGAGAGAAGAGAGAGAGATGAGAGAGAAGCTCTACATTCTCTCCCGATCTCTGGGGAGATCAGTAGTCGGTTTCCAGCAGACAAGAACTAAAGTCAGTACTGTGAGGAGCCTACCAGCGTGGACAAGAAACTCTAAGTTTCGCCGAGGTTTCACGTGGGAGGTTTGTGAAGTCGAAAGCTTTGGGTTCAAGAAGTGTTCGTAGGACATCCTCGGGGTGTTGCTCACGCTCCAAGAGGTAGGGATTCTTCATATTTTGGTTTATTTTCCATTCTAGGGTTTGTTTGGCCATTTTTTCCCTAAGGGGCTGTTTGCAAATTAATGGATTATGGGAATAGTGACATGTTTTGACTCTATATGATGTCCAATTTTTGGGGCTTATTTTCAATTAGAAAAAGGGAGAATTTTGACTAGTGTCCCTCAACAAAATTGTAGCCCTATATGAGAACTTGATGTTAGGATTTTCAATCACCAAAATCGGACCTATATAACTCAAGTTATGGTCCGTTTTAAAATTGCCCCTAGCTGCCACTGTTTTTAGTAAGACCTACTATCCAGGTTTTTGGGATTGATTTTCTGCTGGGAAAAAGTGAGAATTTGGACTAGCATCCTTCAAGGAACTTGTAGCTCTATCTGAGAAATTGATGTTAGGCTTTTGAATCACCCAAATAGGACCTCTATAACTCAAGTTATGGTTCATTTTTTGAGACTACTACAGCTTAGGCTGTTCAATGATTTGTGTCCAGATTTTTGCCACAATTGGTATATGATTGTAGTATGTCATTGCTTGAATCGAGTGATATACTTGGTTAAAATTGTGTGGAAGTCAAATTGTGTGTTTTAATGGTTTGGCTTGTGATGTGCTTGTATGAATAAGGCCATTACATGGCTTATTGTAGGCTAGTTGTGGACATGTCTTGTCACAATTTGGCTTAGAGGTTAATGGATGTCGCTACTTGAGTAGTAGTGACTTATAATGTCAATGTATGCGTGTATTGATATGATGGCATGAATTGTATGATATATTTGGAATTTGTATGTTTTTTGATATAAATGTCCAAATGATGCATGGGTAATTATGCATGAGTAGGCATGCACATATAACATTCATCATATATGTAGCATGGTATGAATGAGCAATGGCATGATTGCATTGCATTATGCACTAGGACATCACATGACATGGGTGTGAGTGCATGGTAGATATCGACACTATGTTGGTGTTCAATGGTATGTCGTGGGTACATGGTTGATCGACACTCTATTTGGTGTTCGATGGTGGGCTTGGTAACATGGGACAACGTCCAAAATGAGTCTCGCGGTTTAAAAAAAAAATGAAAAATATGTGTGTTGGGCATAGCAAGTTGGGGTAGATCCCCCCTAGGGTGAAAGACCAGGTATTGAGGTTAGACAATATTCCAAGTGAAGCTTGTTAAAAATGTATCGAAAAGCGGCGTGGCGTCCTACGGTGTAAACTTGGGAAGTCATTGGCCCTAGTCGTAACGCCTGAGAACTTGAAATACGAGTTGATATACGGGGCGAATCAGTAGTTTTGACTTATAAAACAAAAATCTTTTGTTTTGAAAAATGACCATTGATGGAACATAATGACGATTCGATTTTTCACACTTTCGGCATATACGTAATGAGAAGTGGTGAGGACTCGAGACATGAGATAGGGTGAGTCACATTCTCATCGTGACATGTAGACATTTGAGTAGGAATATGTATGCTTTTACTTGAATGTGTGAAATGGGTGCGTATCTTGACAGGTGGGGAATAGCTCTTGTAAGGTGTTCTCTCTGGGGGCATTGCTCATCCTATCGTGGGACCCCCTTTCCGCGTCACGGGAGTGTCTTTTGGGGAGGCGACACTCACTCAGTAAAGTGATTTTAGAAGCCGGGATGTGGCTTTGATAAAATATTTTTGTAAAACTATATTAGAAACGAGCTAGTTTTAATATATGTTTTGTATAAAAGCGTTGTAATAAGCGGTATGGACTATTGTGATATAGTTGTATGGCAGGGGATGGGTGAATAGACTGTGTAGTCATTACTACTTTTATTTGAGACCACTGAATAGGTTATGGTTATACTATTTTACAGGATGTATGTTGGGTAGAGCCCCCCGAACAAAGGAGACTCTGCTCGATTTTTTGTGAAAATATGGATCCCATAAATGGGGCACAACAGTGTGGTATTGGGTCACCCGAAATCCACAGGAATTCCGTGGGTTGATGGGTTGTCAACGGGACCCTCTGGTTTTGGGACATCACATAAAGTAAAAAATAATACGTAAGATTTAACTCTATTTTTACTTTTCTTCATTTTTCCTCCATGTTTTTTTTTCCTTACATTATTTAGAAACCAAACATTACGAGATAGGCTCCTTGCGCTATTTTTGTTTGCTTGGGGTGTACTTTCTCCCGTGCATTTAGATCCGTTAGCCTTCAAGAGGCCCATAGGCTTGATTCGTTTTCCTACTGCATATGGTGCACGACTCCATGGTCGGCCATTTATACGGCTTTTTGTTCCTCTGCTTTGCCTCGAATCTTGGCGCCATCGGGGAGGATTGATTCCTTTGGGTTCTTTGGTCATGGTGACAAGGCAGACGGTCCAGGTGGAGTGATCGGGAACCTCTGCAGGCCGGGGATGGGAGATCATTTGAAAACGGATGTAGTCAAGCCCTCGCCGTCGGCGATAGGCTTTTTGTAGTCGTTACAGACGCCCAGCCATTGTGGTCTCTGAATTTTCTAAGTCATTTGGATCGTGAGCATTAACATGACGCCTTTGCCGAAACAATCAAGAAGCCGGCGGTGGTGCGCTGCGCCGCCTCTCGATACCTAAGTCAAATCGGGAATCTAGAGTGAAAGTCGGTCTTTTAAGTGAAGAATACCGTCTGTGTATTGTGATTCCTCTTTCCTTTATGGAGGAGGAAGATGATCCAATTTTTGTGGAAAGTAGGTGATTCATGAGCGGAATGGGAAGAGGATGTTCTTTGCGCCATGACACATTCTTCCCTTTTTGGTGGCGCAATTGGCGCAGCATCTTGTAGAGTGTTTATCCCAGCGATTATATGTGTGAGGGGGGCGTCTTTAGACTGAGAGATCAACCGGGTAATCATTAGTCGATCGTCTTCTTAGAGACGGTTCCCGCCTAGGATTAGAGATAGTTCCTGTCTAGTAGAGGATAAGTCTAGGCGTTGTATCCTTAGTAGAATTTGGAGCGATACTTGGACTGGCACGCTACTTGGGCCTTCCTGTAGGAAGAGATGTTTTTAGACGTGTTTGGGCCTGGTGAATGATAGAGCCTGTGTTTAGGCCTAGTGTATGGTAGAGTTGGCTCTGGGCCTGGTACCCACAAAACGGTTAACAATTTATAAATTAATACCTTTTTTTTAAACAATTTATGAATTAAGACCTAATAGTTCTTAATGAATTAAATGGCTCAATAAATTATTTTTTTTTAATAAATCAAGAGCAATAATGAGATTCATGAGGAGAGGGTAAGGGTTACTTTGCTTATGATGGTAACAGATAACAGTAATATATCTCATTTTATTATTTTTTTATTTTCTTTCATTTTATCTTACCTTTTACATTTCTTCTCTCTCTCTTTTTTTTTCTTGCATTTTCCATATATTTTTAGAAGCAGAAACAATTTAAAGTGATAATATAGGTTGAGCAGCATGAAGCGAAGCCAGCCCCAGCACTTATTTTGGGAGGATTATTTTGTAAACTTTAAGGCCTGAATAAAATCAGGCCAAAATTGGTTGGACCCGTTTTACCCCGTGACCCATGTGGGTTTTGTCCGAGTTGGTCCGAAATATTTATTTAATTTTTTTTCCAGTAATTAACTTAGTAATTGAAATTTTAAAGGATTCATCTATAATATTTGATATTTTGGGCTTTTAATATAAAGTCAAATCTCTACTTTTGTAGCATAGGACTTTTAAAAGTAATAATAATAATTATTATGTAATACATAGTTAATATATTAAACTTTGTTTTTAACCATTTTATTTCCAAATTTTAAATGTAACTTTTTAATATAATTTATATGATAATTTATTATTTAAAAATTCTTATATGAAAAATTACAGAATGCATTTGAATAAAATAAATTACAGTTTTCATATTGAATATATTTTCATTTATCTTATTAATCTTATTTTAAATATTTATAATTTCATTTCTTTGTATTTATCCTTTAAATTTTATTTAATAATATATGTTTTTTGATAAAAGTTGTAGTATTTCATTAATCATATTTTAAATATTTATAATTTAATTTCTTTGTATTTATGCTTTAAATTTTATTTAATTATATATGTGTTTTGACAAAAACGAAATTGTAATAGCTTATAAATTAAATTAAATTTAATAACTGAATTATTAGTATATTTCAAATAATTTTATTACTTATTAGTGTTAATAACAAAATCTTATTATTTTAAAAATAATTAATAAAATTATACACTTATTTCTTTCTTAATATAATTATATATTTAATGAGATGAATTTTCAAAACAAATAGAGTATTTTATTTTTTAACTTCTTTTGATTTTCCTCAAATTTACTAAGAGCCACTTGTAGTCACCAAAGGAAATCAAATATAAATAAATTTACTTAAAGTTATTCGAGCGAAGGCTCGAGTAGGCATGAGTCAAATTCGAATATCATTCGAGTTGTTAAGCGAACTGTCCAGGTTTTACATGGTATTAATCGAGTCGATTTGAGTTGAGTTGGCGTAATTATTTATTAATTTTAATTTATTATGGTTGTCAAGTTGAGTTCAGTAGGCTCGATTCTTTTTGAGTCGCATTTCAAGCGTCCCCAAAAAAAAAAAAAAGCATAGTATTTTAATCGAGATTGAGTGAGCTGCCTCAGTTGACTTTGTAACAACTAGATTACACCCCTACCTCAAATCATCAAGATCATAGAATGACTTGGTAAATAGTTGATTTTTCAAATCTTTCGATTCATATAGTGGGTGGCATTATTGGCACGCCGTATTTAAGATACAACGACAGGGTGGTTCAAATTTAATTGGGCCAGCAAGTTAGGAAGGAGTAACAAATGAGGCCAAGTCAATCCATGTCAAGCCACTGGGCCCATGGGCATTGAATTCAACGGATGGGAATGGGGATAGTGATGGGCCTGGGCCCATTAATTGAGATGAACCTTTATTCACCATCACCATGCTTTATTAATTATTATTATTATTGGTCAAGTCATGATGGGCCCAAAATAGTCGGTTGACTATGACTCTTGGTAGGAAATAAATATTAAATACACACGGACTTTGAAATTTGAACCACTCCCATGGGCCACTAAATCAGAAAAATGGAAACTGGGCTTCAAAGTGGCCCATTACATTGTTCAAGGTGGGCTCTGCCGTATGCAAGCTGGTCCACACAAAAAGAACATGGACGTTGAATAAAGGAACTTAAAATTAGAGTCCTCTTCCAAATTACATTTAAAGTCAAATTTTTAAATAGTTAAAACTTAAATTTTTTTAATATCTCAATTTTTAAATAGTTTTCAAAATCGCCAATAAAGTTTGGCTTAGTGGTTGTTTGACAAAGAAAATCGTTGTACCATGCTAAATTACCTATTCAAGCCTCCACGGTAACAAATGCTACAACATCATAATTTTAATTAAACGTATGTCAAAATCATTATTTTTTTAAGGCATTCTCTAAAGAACTTAATATTTTATACATTATTATTGTATGATTTTAAAAATAAAAATAATAGTGTATCCAAACAAAGTTTTTGAACTTGCATTACCTGTCTATTATTATATAATATAAAAAAATTTATATGAAGGTATACATCAATTATAAATTTTGCATTTATGGATGATTTAATCTAAAATTGTTGAAGTGATTGAGATTTAGAATATAACCCATCTAAAATCTAGATTGATCCAAAATTTTGTTTTACTTTTTGTTTCTTGGCAATATTCCATATATATACTAATTTTGCTTAACATTGCGATTCATATATGTCACGGCTTATGCAATACACATCGTTGGAATGAACACACTTCTTCGTTATCTCCTAAATTGGGCGGAGGCAAAAAAATCATGATCTAGACCATGCTTAAATCGCCCAGCTTTTCATCCCCGCTTTTTATGTTTCATGAGAACTACTACTCCAAATGTCTTCCCTGGAATTTTGCATGCATGGTAACCATATTCACCTTTCTCAAGTTTCCCCAATTGTTCAGGTTATAAATATCATATTATATAATTAAAAAGGTTTTTATTATTACGAAGTATTTGAAAAATTCAATAAGTTTTCCTTTGTATCCAAACATTCAAGATATTTATTTGTCTTTCCATTCAATAGGAATTAATAAAGAGATTTGCATCTCATCGCTTTCGATAGAGTTATACCCACATAGGATTTATATTTATCAGTAGTGAATAGATTAGAGATCCTTGACGTAGTAATTTGTATATCTACATAATCTCAGGATATCTGCATTGTATTTTTTTTTACGAAGTAACAGACACCTATTTACTTTTTCTAGATTTTCTCATCAATTATAGATAGAAGGGAAGAAGATGGCACAATGATATGTTTGATTGTAAAGTTCTTAATTATTAAATTATCTAATGATAGACCGACCAGATCATATTTTTATATTGAACATTTTGAATAAAATGAAGTCAGATTCATACCTCTATTGTATTCACGTACACATGATTAATAAGAAAAAAAAATTAACAAGAAATTTGGACTTTGGAGAGTTGGAATGGATCTGAAATTGTCAATGTAATGGTTTAAGTTATAGAGTAATAATTTAACTTCTCTAAAACATACTATATCTAAGTCATTGAGTTATAATTCAACTTCTTTAAAGTAAAGTCTAATATTTTGTATAAATTTGACTTAGTTCATTGAGAAAACTTGATCAATGTAAGCTTTTTATTTTCCAATGGGATCTAATATCTATATATATATATATATATATATATATATATATATATATATATTAGCATAACAATGACTTATCCCATCCCATATAAAAGATTGTCTAAGTTTGGTTTAAGGAGTTTCCTCACCTTAAGATACATTTATGCCATTGAGAATCAACTTCAAAACCTTCTTTCTAAGATCATAATAAAATTCTTAGAAATTGGGACGCATGGGCTTGCTTTTAATAGAGTATGCGGGCAAGATACGTGTGCGTTTGTGAATGTAAAAGAGTGTGAATCCATCATTGTACCTATACGATCTATCAATAATAATAATAATAATAATAATAATAATAAAGTCATAATCGACTTCTACGAGTATATATATATAATTTATACACTACTATTATCGGGTAACTCGATCAAATATGGAATACTAATTCCTTTAAGTAATATTCATCCAAACTTGTGCATGTCAGAGTAAGTTCCTATTGATTAAAACATTTTTACTCAATAAGCTCAGGATACATCATATCCACATACCTAACACGTCCATCAACTACTTATCACCACGACGACGATGACGATGGTAATAAGAAAATATATATATATATTTTTAAAATAACAACAATTTATCCTGAAAATAATAATAGATGAAGTTATTATATGACCGCTTAACTAGCTGTAATAGCGGACCTAGAAAATAAGTTAGGGGGGGCAAAAATGTTAGGGTTGTGTTTGATTTCTGAAAAAGATTAAATAAAAAAAAAACTAAGGAAACCGATTTTCATGTTTAAGTTATCTAATAAAAAAATTAAGTTATAGTTTCTTTGATTCTCAAAAATAGTAATGAAAGAAAAAATGCTAATGAAAATAATTTTCTTATATTTGATTGCCTACTAAAAAATTCCAAAAAAAATCAAATATAAATAAAGTTACTTATAAATTTTAAGTATTTTAAAATTATTTAATATTTATATTATCGATTTAGCCTTTTAAATAAATAAATTTGATTTGAGGTAGCAATAAAAATACATAGAAATTAATTTTATTTTTATGTTCCTTCATTTTTTTTTTCCTTTCTACTTTTATTTTCCTATTTTTCTTCCTTGATTTTTCCTCAAATTTAGCGACCCAAAAATAGCTCTAAAGAAAATCAAATATAAATAAAATTACTTACAAACTTACTAATTCTTAAATTATTTAATCGTTATATTATGAGTTAAAGTAAAAAATAATAAGTAAGATTTAACTATATTTGTACTTTTCTTCATTTTTTTTCCTCCATGTTTTTTTTTCTTTACATTATTTAGAAACCAAACATTACTTAGATTAATTTAAGGAGGAGGGGCAAATCAAAAGACAAATTACTTAAATGAGTTTAATATTACTTTGAATTAAAACAACTAATATAAATATTTTTTTTTCCAAAATTTGAGGGGCCATTTGCCCTCGCCAAAGCCTTTGCTAGGTTCACCCCTGAGTATTATTGTAGAACTTGATCCAATATAGAAATAATAAATTCATAGTAATATTCATCTAAACTTGTGGATGTTAGAGTAAGTTACCATTTATTAAAACATTTTCCTAATAAATTTGTGACACATAATATCACAATTAATGCATGATGGTGATGATGATAATGATGATGTTAGATGATGATGGTAATAAGAAGAATAATATATATATTTTTTAAATGACTATTATTATAGAACATTATCAAATATAAAAATAATAAATTATAGTAATATTCATCCAAACTACCTACGCCGTGAGTAAGTTACCATTAATTAAAACATTTCGCTTAATAAAGCCATGACACATAACTGCATTACGCTCAACACGTCCATCAACTACGCTGATTATCACAATTAACGACGATGTTACGACTAATACGTTAACGACGTTGGATTTGACGACGATATAATGTAGTTAAAAATAATTTTTTAAATGACTATTATTGCAACTAACACTGATTCAAATAATAAATTCATGCGAATATTCATCTAAACTTGCGACGTCAAAGTAATTTTTACCATCGACAAAAACATTTGCTTAATGCTTGCGACAATACAATCTATACATACCAACACGTCCATCAACCACGCTATCACAATTAACGCATCGGTGTTGATTTACGACAAAGCGCGACAAGCATGATTACGAATAAGTAATAAGAAAAATAATTTTTTTAAACGACTATTACTGTGTAATCAATTCGGGTCGATAATAATAAATTCATAAGTAATATTCATCCAATGTGGATGTCAGATTAAGTTACCATTGATTAAACATTTGCCTAATAAGTTTGGGTGACACGTAATTTGTACATACCAACAAGTCCATTCAACCAGTTTTATCACAATTAATACATGATATGGACAATGACAAAGGATGACAAAGGGGGATGACGACGACAGATTTCCAAGTTAAAAATAATATATATTTTTTAAATGACTATTATTGAAGAACTTGATCAAATATTAAATAATAAATTCATAAGAATATTCATCCAAACTTGCGATATTGTGGCAAAGCTTACCATCGGGATGGTGATATTGCCTAATGTTCATGACATATAATCTATAAGGATACCAACATCGCCCATTAATTACACTTATCACAATTAACGCATGACGGCGACGACAGACAAAGGACGAGCAAGGACAGATGCTGGGAGATGATTTAATACCGAGAAGAAAATTTTTTTTTAAATAACAACAATTTATTCTGAAAATAATAATAGATGATGAAGTTATTAATTGGCTGCTTGGCTAGCTTTACAGTCAATTTTCAATTATTGAGTTATAATTTATTAAAACGCGAAGCAACAAAATGTTATTGAAAATTATATTATAATAGATAGGCTGACGAAGTTATTAATTGCCCATTTCGCTTGAGAGTCAATCTCCAATAATTGAATTAAAATTTATTAAATGATTTATCAAGCACCCAAATGATATCAAAACCACAATGCTCAAGCCATACTTCGTACATTATACCACCTGCATGGGTAAATAGTCAAGCAGCCATAAAATCTTCTTCACATTTTTATAGATCGCGTAATGACCCACACCAAATAATACGAGTTTAAACACGTTGACCGCCACTAAGCCAATTCGCGCCAATCAACACTCGATATACACCAAAGTTGACTTTTTCTGCCATGATAAATAGTTTCAGGTTTACAAGACACCATTTCGTGCGCCCTCGCCGATACGGTAGCTCATAGACCTTGGTTTAACGGCCCAACCGACTTACTGATAAAAAGTTATAACCCCTGGCATTTGCTAAATCCAGTTGTTTTAACAAGGTCCAAATCGGCTCTTCAAACTTTTTGCTCTAAAGCGACCCTAAAGTTCTTATATAAAGATAACTTGGCGTGATGCCAAAGCGAAACCCTAAATTTCAAAACACCTCTTCTGGAAATCCCAAACCCTAGAAAAATTATCCAAACTCAGGACCCGAGTGGGTCATTTGAACCATTGCGAGCCGTGGAAGATTGCACAAAAGGAGGCGCCACCGGCCACCACCGTGCTACACGCGCCGGCCTAGGGGGTGCGCCACCGCCGGACGAAGCCGGCCGTGAAATTTCACGGCCAACCGACGCCGGACGCGCCGGGATCTGGCCGGAGAAGACGACGGCGGCCGCCGGCTTGTCGCCGGATTTTTCGACGCCAGCCACTTCCAGCCACCCCATACTCCTTTCCGACCATTTTGCACCCAAATCATCTACGTGGTCCCTTTTTGCATTCCTCACCGCTTAGGAAGTTACAACTAAAACAAAATCTACCGCTGCTGATTGAGTTTTCCGTACCACCACGCCGACCGCTGACCAAGGTACGGTACAATGTGAGTTCCCTCGGTCTCTGGCTTTCCATCGATATGTGGTTTGTAAATTCGACATCGCTTGCTAGCTTCCATTTGTGGCCGTTTTTAATTAATGGTAGTCTAATTTAAATAGAGTACCGACGTCAAATTCGGGGAAAATTGAAGTTGTATTAGTGAAATCGATGTTTTTAGAATTATCGACCTGCTCACTTCGAGAAATTAGCTCCTGCGAAAAGCCCCAATTTTAGGTATCGCCCATAGTGGCACACTCAGGTACCTGTATCCTCGGCTCTGAGTCCAATTTGGATGGTTTAGTTCTAACAGTTATTCTAAGGCCTTCTGTGGCATCCTAAGGTTGTTGGTTCAGTTATTAGGAGCCTGCCGGAGTTTTATCTATATTGGGAGGCACTCACGCCGGCCGGAGACGATCCTCGTTAGGAGCAGGATCAAGCGTTTATACTCATGAGCTGTTTATATGCTTTAAATGATTTGGGGTATTATGTTGATATATCTATTGCGATAAAATACTTTGGCTCATATACTGCTGGACGACGTTATTGTCGTATTCAAACATGATTTCATTTCATATAAAACAAGTTATTATTTCATGTGAATTTTGTCAACATTTTAATTATTTGCAAGTTTTACCGTGTTCGTGGATGAGCCGGGTGGTGTTTGGATATTTTGAGTACATGGATTGAGGCTGTAAACTATCTTGAAAACTATTGTTAAAAAAAGTGGATTCGAGATTCGTGGATCGACTCTAATACTCGCATTGTCGAAAGGCACATGTGAGAAAGGGAACTGCTATATTGGTTAACACGTGATGCACGGTTAACTTCTGAGGTTTATTAGCTGCCACGTGATGGCTCCGGTTTACCCTGGCTTATTGCAGACAGCTGGATGACAAGTTCACTGGTTTGTTGCCACGTGATGGGCCGTGCTTACTCTGAGGCTTGTTAGTTACCGTGACGCCAAGTTTTTACCTCGAGGTTTAGGTGCCACGTGATGGCCGTGCTTACCGTGAGGTTTATTAGGTGCCACGTGATAATCTGCGTTCGTAGGTTTGTTACTGCCAATGCGATGGCCAGCCCACCGAGCTCGACAGCTTGCCACATGATGGTCGCGTGTCTACTGAGGTTTGTTAGTCACACGTGATGGCCTAAAATCACAAAGTTCATTATTGCCAAGGTCGTGGAGGCTCCGCTTACCACTTCGCTTACGATGGGTATGTGGTATGGACGTTGTTGTTTCTTCAAATATAGTATAACTTATTTTAATACTCATGATTTTGGTGCATTTCAAAGTTATCTTATTACTTGATGGCTATACATGTTTTCATAGGCTTCGGGTTTATGCTTCGTGGTACGCTCAGATTATGGCGTTTTCTTGCATGTGCCTACTATTTCAGGAGCATGATTTGCATATGTTGGCCTCAGGTAAAGTCGTGGCTATAAATGTTTCTAAACTGTGGAACTTAAAGAGCGAACTAAGGTTTTCGAGAAGAACCATTGAAAATATAAAAATGTTATTCTCCTTATAACCATGCCACTCACCGAGACTTATATTATCTCACATTATTGTTTTTAAATCTCTGCTCCCTATGTCCATATAGTCATAGGCTTGGTATTCGCGCCTCATTTGACGCGCCGCTCTCTCGCCTACGCTATCGCACTCCCATCGTATTTATCTACCAGGCTCACGTATCGGACTTATTCATTTCTACTGCACCCCCAAATCCAATAATACTCTTAACGCTCGATATTCGTATCGAACTTTTACGAAACCTCATTTATAATTGCCGCGGCTTTTATATATACATGTATAATTGGGTATTAAATTAATACATGGTGTTACTTCCCTCCTTAGGGTGGGGTCCCACCGTATCTTCCCTAGGGAGTATACAGTGGGACTTCACTAGGCAGGACCACCCGGGAAATACGGGGAGGGTATCCGGGTCGGGTCCTGTCAGCTTGGTATCAGAGCTCTAGGTTTCTAAATTCCTTGGGGTTGCACATTGTCGTGCGACTCATCCAGTGTTTTGTATACCTTCCTAACCTTATCATCGACCGATTCTGCCATTGATTCTGGTACGCTTCCTGATGGCGCCAGAGGTGTATCGAGGTCCCAACAAGCTTGAAAGCCTCAGCACCTAGCTATGAGGAAAATCTCATCGAACGTCCGCCCGATCATTGGAGAGGAGTGGGTTCACTGGTAGTACGGTTGATCAGGCCCGTAGGCTGGGAGCAGTGGGTTTTGATGGCTCCACGGATCCCATGGTGGCCCTATCCTGGCTAGATGACATGGAGAAGATTCTGGACGAGGGTATGCAGTGTCCGGATGAGGACAAGAGTCGATTAGCCGGTTTTCGCCGGAAATGCAAGGAAGCGGTAGCGATGAGAAGGCTAGAAACTGACACTCAAGTACGCTTCGTAGCCGCCTTCACACTGAAGCTACCCCCACCTGCTGAGACCAAGAGGCTAGAGTTCGAGACACTCACACAGGCAAAGATGACGCTCGAGCATGAGCTGTGTCGAGGGAGCATCGATTACCCCAATTTGCGGCGCATGAAGCCGCAAGAAGAGGAGGTTCCTCGATGGGTTGGTTGAGCCGATAGCTTTGAGCCTCTCAGGGTCCGATCACCCCATGTACCATTCAATGAGAGACGCCGCCCTAGAGGTAGAGAGACAGACTTTGATACGCTGCACTGCAGCGCCGTCATACGATGGATTGTCCTCGTGGAACCCCGCCGTGGATCGGCCCAAGAGGGGTAGTTTCCTGGACTTCAAAGCAGAGGATCCAAATGAGGATGCACATGAAAGCCGCTGCAATGCGCCCCGCAGAGGCGGCACGCACAGGCCTGGATTTCGACCAAATGAAAGGCCATAAGAGCTATTTTCAAGGGTCCGCACCGAGGCGCGCTCGTCGCCTCAGGATATATGTGGCAAGGTTCAAGATGGACCCCGCTGGGGTTATACGTGCTTCGCATGGGCAGACAGACATCTCAAGAGGACCGCCTCATCGAGGTCCTACGACTGTGAGTTCTTCAGAATCAGCCCTGGCTCGAGCTGGCCAGTGGACACGGGGGACCCGGACACGCAGACAAAGGCGCACTTCGCGCTCCTCGTTAATGTGACACCGGGCCTCGGCAGACCCGCGACTGGGAGGCGGGACGTAGAGGGACACCACCGCTGGGGAGGCGTGGTTTATGCGATGACTAGTCGGAGGTCTGACTCACCCCCGACGCGTGGGTGACAAAAGTACATTATCTATTTTCGTGACGATGCACGGTACTCACGATCCAGGCTACACTCCTTTATTTCACATGAGTATGTCAAGACGAGCTCCGGGACGACTCAGCTCTCCTTTCGACGCGGTCGAGATCACACACCCACGTGTGAGAATCTCTACGGCCCAATCGTATGCTTATGGTAGCTCGTTTTCCATCAGCCAAGATATGAAGGCAAAATTTGATATTAATAGATCTCAAGGGGTCGGATGTAATCCTCGGGATGGATCGCTTCTGTCGCAAACCACGCTCAATGGATTGTTTCCGCAAGGAAGTGATATTTAGATCACCAGACTACCTAGTGTCATGGAGAACTGAGGCGAGCACCTTCGTGTTTGATCATTTACTCGCTAGATGGTTACTTCCGTAAAGGTTGTAAAGGGTACCCAAATTTCATGTAAATTGATGCCTCGTAGCAATGAAGTGAGATCAAGTACAAAATTCGCAGCGAGGAATTCTATACGTGTTTCCCCGACGATCTCTAAGCTCACCCGTAATCCAGAGACGACCTTCCCATCGACTTAGTTCCTGGTACAACCCCTATCTCCTTACCACCCTATAGAATAAAGACCATCGAAAGGAAAGAGTCAAGCAACTACAAGAGCCGGTGGATTGGGGATTTATTAAAGCCTAGTATTTCACCTTGTGAGCGCTGCAGTTATTTATTTAGAAGAAGAAGACGGTACTTCGTGAGGTCAGGCGTGGACTATACAGCTGAATAAGGTCACCATTCAGAATAGAAATATCCTCGTTTCTGGACGATGATTTATTTGACGCCCTAAAAGTGTTCTCTAAGATTGACTCGAGGTCACATTACCATCGCTAAGGATTGAGAACCTGACGCTCCTAAAACGGCATTCAGACTTAGATATGGGCATTGGCGAGTTCCTAGTGATGTCTGACTCACCAACGCCCCAAAGGAGCCTTCATGGATTTGATGAACCTGGTCTTTCGGCCCATACTTGACGGCTTGTCATCGCTCTCATCGACAATATTCGTATACCGAGCGAAGTCGGAGCATGAGAGACATTCGCCGGGTGCTACAAACGCTAAGGCGCATCGCCAGCATGCCGTTCAACAAATGTCGCTTTTGGGCTGAGCCGAGTGATTTCGCATGTGGTGTCCGTCGATGGCATTTATGGACCCTCGTAAGGTAGAAGCGTTATTTAATCGAAGCAACCCACCACGGATAGCGCTGCGGGAGCTTCCTGTGATTCAGCGTGGTATCACGCAGTTCATAGAAGGGTTCTCAAAGATAGCAGGACCAATTTCACGGGTCAGAACAGAAAGGAGTTAAGTTTGAATGGACTGGAAGGTGTGAAGGAAGTTTCCAAACACCGGCAAAGGTTAACGCTACTGCTCGACATCGCTGTGAGGGCAACGAGGGCCCGAGGTTTACAACGATGCTTCATATCATGGTTTAGTCATGCGGTCATGCAAACATAAGAGAGTCGTGGGCGCATTTCTGCATTACTTGAAGAAACACGAGCCGAATTATCCTACCCATGACTTGGAACTTCACGCAGAATATTCGCATTGAAGACTCGAGGCATTACCAGATTCCGGGGCGATCGCGCCAAATATTTACCGACCATAAGAGCCTTTAAATATTTGTTCACCCGTAAAGAGTTAAACTTAAGGCAAAGGAGGTGGATGGAATTACTTAAGGATTATGATCGCACTATCACTACCATCCGTGTAAGGCACGTAGTGGCGATGCCTCGAAAGGTGAAGTCTAAGGTGCTCTTCGTTTATATGTACCCATACAACTTCCATTGATGGTCGAATTGCGAGAGTTGGGTGTTGAGTTGGGGATGCATGTCTCAGGAGCACTTTTTGCTAGCTTCCAACTACGACCGATACTTGTAGACCAAATTCTCGAGGCACAACTAGAAGATCCCTATTTGATGAGCTTGAGGAAGAAAGTCAAGAACAATTTCTGATTGCATTGGAGACGATGGAGCTCGTGATTGTTCAGACTTTGTGTTCCAAAGAACAAGAGTTAAAAGGATCTGATATCGGGGAAGCCCACAAATTCGCTTATGCTATGCACCCCTAGGGGTACTAAGATGTACCGTATCAAGGAATATTATCAAGGTCGGGATGAAAAGAGTAGGTTGTCGAAGTATGTATCCAAGTGCCTAGTTTGTCAACAAGTAAAGGCAGAGACAAAAAAGCATCCGACTTCGCAACCCTTTACCTATTCCAAAATGGAACGGGAGCACATCACAATGGATTCTCAGGATTCAAGCTCTCTCCCACAACTCAAAGACATGACTCGCATTTCAGGTAGCTGGATCTACCACCAAGTCCGCACATTTCCTACCTATACGTGAGAAGTTTTCCTCGTGAACTAGCTGAGCTCTATATGAACCATATAGTGGGTTTGCATAAGCCGCGTCGATCATCTCGATAGAGATCCGTTTAATTTCGAGGTTTTGAAAGGACCGGGATGAAGGAACCAGTGTCAAGTTGAATTTGGGCATGATTAAGCCACCCTCGATCGATGGATACGGAGAGGACTATTCGTAATCTGGGGAGGATATGTTGAGACTGGCGCGCATCGCAATTCAAAGGACATTGGAATGAATATCTACCTTCGCAGAAGTTCACCATAACAACAACTTACCACACAAACATCAAAATGTCACCCATGAGATGCTATATGGAAACAATGTCGTGACTCCATTATGTTGGAATGAGACTGGCGAAGTGGAAATTACTAGGCCCCGAGATTGTGCAAACGACAGCCTGACAAGGTTAATATCATACACGTTGAAAGCAAAACAGATGTGCAAAAGAGCTATGCTGACAAGCCAAGAAAGGATCTCTGGAAGCCTGGTACTGAGATCGAGTGTCTCAAGCTCTCCTCGAAGGGCGTAGTACGCTTTGGAAAGCGAGGGAAGCTAAGTCCTCGCCACACGACCTCGGCATTGTCGAGAGGGTGAGTCCAAAGTGGGCTTATAGATTAGACTCTACGAGGAACTAGTCCATAATATTCCATTGATTCCATGCTACGCAAGTATATTTCAAATCTCTCACATGTGTTGAGGCACCGAGATTGAACTAGGGATGACTTATCCCATGGTGATAAACTGCAGATTCCGGGAAGTGGAAGAGAAGGAGTCAAGAACAAGATAATATCCTTAGTGAAGGTCCTCCTGAGAAACCACCTAGTCGTGAGGAGGGGCGAATTGGGAACAAGGACCAAATGCGACTAAGACTCCTCATCTTTTCCATGACAGTACGAATTCTCTGGGTGGATCTAAATTTTCTTTAGGGTAGGGCTGTAATGACCCGCACCAAATAATACGAGTTTAACATCGTTTACTTGACTGTGCTCGACCAACACTTGATATATGGACCAAAGTTGACTTTTTCAAGGATGAATAGTTTTGGGTTTACTAAGACACCATTTCGTAGGCCTCGTCGATACGAGTTCATAGACTGGTCGAACGTCCAAATCCGACTTACGGATAAAAAGTTATAACCCTGGTAATTTCAAACAGCACTGTTTTAACAATGTCCAAACTGTCTTCAAATTTTTACCCGAAAGCGACCCTAGGCCTATATAAACATAACTTTTGATGCCAAAGGGGAAACCCCTAGCCCCCAAAAACACCTCTCAGCCCCAAACCCTAGAAAAATTATCCAAACTCAGGACCCGAGCGGTCATTTCAACCATTGGCAGCCGTGGAAGATTGCACAAAGCGAGGCGCCACGCACCACCGCTCTACACGCGCCGGCCTAGGGGGTGCGCCACCGCCGGACGAAGCCGGCCGTGAAATTCACTCGCCAACCGACGAAAGGCCTGGGATTTAGCCGAGAAGACGACATACCGCTCGGTTTGTCGTCGGATTTTTCTCGATTGGGCTACTTCAGGCCACCCTATAGCTCCTTTCCACCATTTTTTGACCCTGAACTCATCTACGTGGTCCCTTGCGCATTCCTCACCGCTTCGAAGTTACAACAAAAACAAAATCGACCGGGCGTTGGATCGAAGTTTTCCTGGCCACCACAAATACTTGACCAAGGTACGTACCAATGAGTTCCTGGTCTCTTGAAGCCGCACATATGTGGTTTGTAAATTTTGGATATCGTTTGGTTAGGGTTTCCATTTTTGAAGTTGTTTCGTAATTACCGAGAAGTCTAGGATCAAATAGAGTACCGATCGGGTCAAATTTGGCAAAATTGAAGTCAGACTAGCGAAATCGATGTTTTTAGGAATTATCGACGCACCAATTTCGAAAAATTAGCTCCGGTGAAAAGCCCCAATTTTAGGTATCTGGCCCATAGGCATACTCATGTAATCGACCGTCTGAAGTCCAATTTGATGGTTTCTACCTAATAGCTATTCTAAGGCCTTCCAGGAATCCTAAGGTTGTTGGTTCAGTTATTGTGAGCCTGCTTTGTTTTATCTATATTACGTGCACTCATCGGTCGGGAGACGATCCCGCAGTGGGAGCAAGACTGAAAGGCCTATAAATCAGAGTGGTTTATAAGTGCTTAAATGATTGGGGTATTATGTCGATATATCTATTGTGATAAAATACTTTACATATACCGCTTGATCGATGGTTTGCCAGATTCAAACATGATTTTCTGGGCTTCATATAAAAACAAGTTATTATTTCATGTGAATTTTGTCAACATTTTAATTATTTGCAAGTTTTACCGTGGTTCGTGGATGAGTCGGGTGGTGTTTGGACATTTCAGTACATGGATTGGAGGTTGTAAACTATCTTGAAAAACTATTGTTAAAAAAAAAAGTGGATTCCCAGATTGCGGATCGACTCTAATACTGTGATTGCTGGAAAGGTACATGTGAGAGCGGAACGGCTATATCGTTACCACGTGATGGACGTTACCCGGAGATGTTTATTAGTTGCCACATGATGGCCTGCTTACCTGGTTTATTAGAGGACACGTGGATGGACAAAGTTCACTCTGGGAGGTTTGTTGCCACGCGGATGGTCGCGTTTACCCGAGGTTGGTCATACAATGATGCCGTTTACCCGAGGTTTGTCGAAGTCTGGCGTCAGCTTCCATCTGAGGTTTATTAAAACGCCACGATACGGCTCCGCCCGAGTTGGTTGCCGCCACGATACCAAATCCGCTCTGAGTCGTTAGTCTCTGATTTCGCCCGCCTGAGGTTTTGGTGGTTAGTCACATGGATACAAAATCCACGCATTCATTACGCCACTTACAATGTTTATCCAACTTCTATGATACGCGGTGCGGACTGGTTGTTTTCCAAATGATAGCACAACCATTTAACGCGATCGCCACCGTGTTGTTCGCCATTGATACTCGCGCGGACATACGCAGCCCGGCAGTCGGTCAGGCTGTAAATATGCTGGCAGATCATGGTTTTCTTAATATCCAGTTTCCATCATGCTATGGCAGCGATCTGCACATGTCGGACTCGGGGGCAAGTCGGGTTTCAGGGAATGTTTCTAAACTAGAACTTGCCAAAGATGAGTGAACTAAGGTTTTGAGGAGAAGAACCATTGAAAATATAAAAAATGTTATTCTCCTTATAACTTCGCTTACCACCGAGACTTATTATCTCACATTATTGTTTTCAAAACTGCTCTTAGGTCCGCATAGCCATAGTGGCCTATTCGCACATTTGACGTGTCGCTCTCCCCGCCACAAATTGGCCGTACTCTATCGCATTTATCTATTTGTGTTTGATGTATCGACTTATTCATTTCTACTTGTACCCTAAATCCACAATACCTAGAATGCTCGACATCCGTATTGAACTTTTATGAAACCTCATTTATAATTGTTATGCCTTTATATATACATGTATAATCAAAATAATAAACACATACGCTGCTACTTCCTCCTTAGGGCGGTGGGTCCCACCGTATTCCTCCCCAGAGTATACACTGATTCTCACTTTCAGCAGACCACCCGGAAATACGGAGGGTATCCTGGGCCTGGTCCTCAAGTACCGGTATCGCCTCTTTATCGAGAGGGCCTCCACTGGGATTCACCAGGCCCATCAAAGAAGAGTGGTCCCTGCCGTGAGTAGCTTCAAACCCAGGACACTGGAAATGGTGAGCACCTCACTACCAATGAAGTAAAGGAGAGCGCTTCCCTCATTTCAATGATGTCCCTGTGGTCTTGGGTTCGAGCTCTCACGAAGGCGAAAGAAAAAGGCAAGGGACTTGCCATAACAATGACTGTGAGTAGAGACCACAAGTGGGTGGGACCCGGGGTGGGGCTCTCACACCGGCCCACTGGAGGTTTGTTAGTCGCCACGGATGGCCTGCAACCACAGTTCATTACTGCTGTCACGGTCGTGAGAGGCTCCGGCCATCACTCGCTTATGACGGGTATGTGGTAATGGACGTTGTCGTTTCTCTAAATATAGTATAACCATTTTAATACTCATGATTGGCATTTCAAAGTTATCTTATTACTTGGTGACTATACATGTTTTGTGCTTGGCTTATGTTGTGTACAAGGTATTATGGTTTTCTTAACATCATGGTTTACCATTTGTGGAGCATGATTTGCATATGTCGACTTGGGGTAAAAGTCAGGGTTTTTGTGAAATGTTTCTAACCCAGGGAACTTACAAAGAGTGAACTAAGGTTTTGGTAGAGAAGAACCACGAAAAATTAAAAATGTTATTTTCCTTATAAACTATGCTACTCACCGAGATTTATTATCTCACATTATCGCTTTTAACTGCTCAGTCCGCATACCAGAAGTACCATTCGCGCCATTCGACGTCGCTTCCCCGCCACAAATTGCCGTACTTCATCGCATTTATCTATTCGTGGTTTGATACTGACTTATTCATTTCTATCAGACTCCTAAATCCACAATACTCTTAATGCTTACATCCCGTATCGAACTTTTTATGAAACCTCATTTATAATTGTTATGGTTTTTATATATATACACGTATAATCGGTATTAAATTAATACATATGTTACTTCCCTCCTAGGCGTGGCCCCACCAGATCTTCCCTGCGATTATATTAAAATGACTTCACCAGCAAAGCACCACCCGGAAATACGGAGTGCATCCTGCCTGGGTCCCTACGATCACGTGCTCATACTCATCTCGTAATAACATGAATAGCCTCATTCATCTAAAAAGTCTTCTGATCTGTTCAACTACCATATGAATGTTCTTATCTACCCAAGTCTTAACTACCATTTTTAGATATATGTGTCAAAGTAAACTTCTTTTTTTTTAATAAAAATCTGATTTTACTACTCTTCAAGCTTACTCAATTTGGTCTTCCATGTCATGTGTAATTATACAACATAAAAGAGATTCTCATTTGATATAAAACAAACCGTTGTTAAAGTCATAGTCGGATGTTGCGAATTTTGGTTAAAAAAAATGAAGCTGTCAGAACCGGTAAAATTTCATTTTTTCTCGAAAAGGCAAAACGGTAATTTTATCAAATAGTATAAAGTTAAAACCTGTGAAATTTTCTAGATCTCGATGACGAAACGCATTTCACCGCTTAATCGCCTTACGAATCTAATATCTCTATCGAATTTCCTCACAAATTTCGGCATTAATCTAATTTTAGTTGAAGATAGTGTCAAAAAGGACACGCAAAGACAGATCATATGATGCTGGCTAAGAATCCTGACGGAGCCGACACATTTAAAAAGCCATGCAGGTAAGTGAAATGCATGGCTCAAGTATTTAGCCACATCTCATATGATGCAATAAATGTAATAAAGAAAATAAAGTGAAAATTAAGGAAAAACAATGGCCACAAATGGTATCGAGGCAATGATGGCGAAGTTTCCTCCTTCGACCTATGGTCAATGCGTTCCAAAAAGAGCGAGAAATGAGTAGTAAAAAAGAATGGTGAAAAGAGAAAATGAAAGTTATGGGGAGGGAACTAACAATAAGTTTGGAGAGTGAAAGAGAAAAATAATAATAAAAGGAAGAGAAGGAGAAACAAAAGTGGTGCGTGGAAAAGAAAGAAGAGAAAAGAAAAAAGGAAAATTGTCCAAATTTTTTACAAAGGTTTCAATGGTCGAGTTTGCAGCCCGAGAATTAAAGTCGGGTCTATTCTACGAGGCTACGAAGAGGTACCAAGAACAGAAGGATTCGGTGTTTCACGCTCCAAGAGGTAGGGTTTCTCTTACTCGGATTCCTTTTCATTTAAGGGTCGTAAATGGTCGCGGTGGGTCGATCCGAATTTCACAGATCGAAGTTTTCGGCCATGAGACTGCTTTTTGTATCGCCCAGATCGGGTTTCAAGGTCGGTGATCCCGGCCGAATTTGTTCGAATCGTTGAAAAATGCATGCTAGACTTTAATTGCGGGTAGGTTTTCAACCGCTGCTCATGACTCGATTTTGAGATTGGCTTTGATTTCCGACTATTGTTCGAATCGTAAAATAGGTAAAATATATATATATATAGTATATATATATATATATATATATATATATATATATATATATATATATATATATTCCTTGTTTGTGGGCCGCCATGAAAGCAGGTGATCACCCGACCGCTTCTACTATTATGGATTTTATAGGAATCGCGAGATAGTTTTCAAAGTCGAAGCTTTGTGGGCTAAATTTTTAGCCGCAAAAATGACTAAAATTTCGACTAAGTCTTGATTTTTTATTATGAATGATTATTTTGAAGTGTTTTTTTTGTGTGTTATTAAGGTAAATTTAATAACCTCATCAATATGTGTTAGATATGTTAATATATGTGTATTTAAATGTATTAACATAATGGATGTGAATTATATATGTTTACATGGTACTTGGCATGAAGTACGATTGAGTAGAATGTTCCATGTAGTGTGCATCATACATGTAACATGTAGTGGCATTAGCATTGCATATGCAATGTGGACATCGCATTACGCTGTATATGTAAAAGATACGCTGCTACCCATCATCATTGTTGATGAATGAGTAGTGAGCTCGTACTTTGGACGGCGTCCAATAGATGTCTCACGGTTAATAAATAAATAAATAAATAAATAAATAAATAAATATAAATAATGTGTGTTGGGAGGAGCAAGAAGGGGACCGTTAACCCTTTAAGGTGAAAAGCCTAGAACATGGGTGTAAGAGGCCCGTGATGTGATCCGAAAAGTTTTGTTGTCCAAAGAAGACACACCGATCGCCATTACTCATGCACTCGGCCGTTCGACAGAGTCGACGACTGATCGGGTTACCCATTAGCACTGCGATTAGGTAATGGAGCCTCTGAGGCTCGACATGGGTCATTGGTAATACCAAAGGATGGTTTTCAGCCACTGGCATATGCATGTGAGGAGTCTGCGAAGTGGACTCGGGATATGGGCAGGCGATGACATTTCATGCATGACATATGACATTCATGGTGACATTTGACTCGATGTATTTCAGGCGTAATTGCATGTGCACTTAGACGGGGAGTAGCCTGTAGGAGCTGGCTCTTCATTTGCTGGCCACCCCGCCGTGGTCCCCTTGTGCATGTGTCCTGCGCACGTCCGACCAAGATATGGGACCGCATGCGGGATGAAAGCCGGATGAGGCTTTGTTTTGTTTTGTTTTTGTCATGTATTATATTCGAACAAAACATGTATACTTTTTTGTTGTATAAAAGGATCAAGAATGGATCGTTAAATAGTCTATCATATATTTTTTGTATATTCGGGAATTAAATATGCGTGAACGTAGTCTCAATATATGAGACAAAATGAGTGTGATATCAGGGACACTGATATCCACAAGCTTCGCAGTGTCGACAAGGGTTGTCAACAGACCCCGAGATGTGTGTCATAGTAGCGCCACCAGTCTTAACAATGATATTTTTCTTTTATATCAAAATAGGAGTCTTTTTACTCTATGACATTTCTACATGGGTAGGTTAAATTTAACATAAACTTGAAGGATGAGCTAAAATCAATATTTGTTTTTAAAAAGAGGTTATTTTTAACTCATAACTTATATTTTCATGTCAAACATTTATTTAAATAATAAAATAATAGTCTGTTACACCTAAAGTTGGTTCTTTTTCCACATTGAGCCACGATATATGACCCAGCCCCGTAGCCCACAACTGATCCGTGGGTGCGGGGTCATTTCTCATAGTACGAACCTTTATGCTCGTGCATTTTCGTTATATAAACACATTAGGTTTATTATCTATCCGCAGACTTTGTAATTCTTTCAAATTAATAAGTGAAGCTTTCCTCAGCTCGTGGTTTTGTCCCGCAAGGGTTTCCCAACGTAAATCTGCGGTTTTTCCTTATTTTTCAGATTTCTTTATCATGCTTTGATCATAACAAGTAGACGTGAGCTAATAGGTTTTTCCGATTTTATCAATGACAACCATGAAATTCAAATTCTTGTTGGATCGCGCACTAAATTTTCGCTGCGGCGTTAAGACGGGTGTTGTGCTCGCGCAAATGAATTTGGATGAAGCATTGCTGAGCTTCGACAAGATGCCATCATCGTTGAAAAAAGAGGAGAAAGAACGTAAGGATCAGGAAGCACTATCTCAAATTCGCCATTTATCGAATTAGATTCTCGCAAGACGCTTTTTGAAGGAGAAGACCACCGATGAGTTATGGCTGAAGTCGAAGAGTCAGGCATGACGAAAATTCTTACGAGTAAGTCAGACTACAGTTGATTGTATTCGCACCATATGGAAGAAGGTACGTCTTTAGAAAATCATCTTATGACCTTTAAAGAAATTGTTGCAATCCGAAACTTTGGAGGTTAAATATGAAAGAAGAAGATTTAGGGTTAATTGTTGTGTTCGTCTCTAATTCGCATGCGACTTTCAGAGATACGATTTTATATAGTCGTGATACGCTAACCCAAAATGAAGTCTATGGGGCTATGTTTTCTAAGGAGAAAATGAAGTAAAAAATTGTAGGGCTTGAAGTGCATGGAGATAGCCTATTTGTACATGGTAGGTCGCAAGAGAAGAATTCTGGTGAAGAACAGAGGAAAAGGTCAAAATCCAGGAATTCTAATAAAATCTATAATTACTGCAAGAAAAAGGGTCACATCAAGAAGGAGTGCTTCGTCGGGCACAAGGAGAAGAAATTCGAGAACAAACAAGGAGAGAACGAAATCTCGTGGAGGCTAAGAGTTGGTGGAATCAAATCATACTAATGGAGAACTTGGTCAGATACGATTCGAGTTGGTGAAAATTGGATTTTAGATTTTGTTTGTATGTTTCACATGACTCCTAATTGGGACGGGTTCTCTACCTAAGAACCTATGCATAAAGGTGTTGTTTTGATGGGTAACAATGCAATTTTGTAAGATAGCAGTATCGACGTCAGATTAAGATGTTTGATGGAATAGTTCGCACTCGTGATGTCGACATTTTCGATTTGAAAAAAAGGAATCTGATATCCCTTGGCATTTCGATGCAAAGGGTACAAATACACCGTGAAGGTGGAGTTCAAGATTAGTAAAGGAACCTAGTTGGATGCAGGGGGTCATCAAAGACAAACTATGTTATATGTTATGCAAAATTCTGATCATACAAGAGATGTCATGGTTGCGATCTCAATCATTATTAGAGGATGATATTGATTTAAACCCGCACATGTCTGGGCACATGAGTGAAAAGCAGATGGCAAAGTTGAGTAGAAGAGGACTTCTAGATGGGCATAAAACAAGTAAGTTACAGTTTTGTGAGCACAGGTTTTAGGAAACATAAGCGAGTTAGATTCTCTCTCTCAGAATCTAAGGTTAAAGGAGCCGCTGACTATCTACATTCGACCTCGGGACCCGCAAAGTCTCTTCTATGGGAGGTACTACTTATATGTTGATAATCATTGATAATTTCTCATGTAAGGTATGGGTATTCTTCTTAAAACAGAAAGTGATGTGTTTTCAACATTCAAGGATTGGAAGACAATGATTGAGAAGCAAACAGGGAGGCAGGTGAAGTGTCTTCGCACTAATAATGGGTTAGAGTTTTGTTTTGATGAGTTTAACACTCTATGCAAGAAAGAGGGAATTGTTAGACATCGTACAGTTCGTCATACTCCACAACATAATGGTGTAGCGGAGCGTATGAATAGGACTTTGATGGAGAAGGTCAAATGCATGCTCTAATGCTCGCCTGTCGGGGTCTTTTAGGCAAAAGTCACATCCACTGCATGTTATTTGATCAATTGTTCTCCCTCAGTTGTTATAGAGAAGAAGACTCCTCAATAGGTATGGTCTAGTAGTCTTCCTACTTATTCAAATTTGTAAATTTTTGGATGCCCTGCATATGCCCATGTTGATAATGGGAAGTTAGAACCTAGATTAATGAAGTGTATATTTCTTGGTTATAAATCTGGTGTGAAAGGATATAAATCAGGTGTCCTAAACAAAGAAATTGAAATTAGCAAAGATGTGATTTGATGAGACTCTCTATGATTCGGTCTTACTATAAAGACTCTAGTGTTGAGACTGCAGAGAGTTGATAAACAAGGAGTTTGCATTTGCTCGTTCCCAATTCGCATGAAAGAAAAGTGCTCCTATAGCTTAAGTTCCAATGCAACAGTATTATATTGCTAGAGATAGAGAGAAGATGACTATTAAGCCACCACATAAATATGGTGAAGTTGATCTGGTTGCATATGCCTTGAGTGTAGCAGATAATATTAAGTCTAATGAAGAGCCATCCACTTATGAAGAGGCAGTAAGTTGCAATGATTAAGGTAAGTGAATGATTGCTATGTAAGAAGAGATAGAGTCCCTTCATAAAAATGAGACATGAGACGTGGTGAGGCTACCTAAAGGGAAGAAATTCATTCGATGCAAATGTGTGTTCAAGAAGAAAGAAGGCACACCGAGTTGAGAATGCAAGGTAAGGCAAGACTAAAGGTAAAAGGTTATAGTCGATTCTAGTGTCGATCATGTATGTATTATCTCTAGTGGTGAAGCATAGCTCAATTCGAGCTTTGCTTGGGATTGTGGCTTTTCATGATTATGAACTTGAGCAGATGTATGTGAAGATTGCATTTTTACATGAGGAGCTTGAGGAGGACATCTATATGCTGCAACCAGAGGGTTTACATCTTTAGGTGAGGAGGACTATGTTTTCTTACTTAAGAGGTCTCTTTATGGTTTGAAACAGTCTCCTAGACAACGGTATAAGAGAATTCATTCATGATCTCTTATGATTTTAAGAGGAGTAGCTTTGATAGTTGTGTCTAATTCAAACGATGCAATGACGAGTCACTTATGTATCTACTCTTATATGTTGATGACATGCTAATAGTAGCCAAGAGTAAAGAAAAGATAAGAACTGTGAAAGCCCTACTTAATAATAAGTTTGAGATGAAAGATATGAGAGCAACCTAGAAGATTCTTGGGATGTTGATTCTAAGGGATAGAGTGGCAAGAAGATTATCCTTGAGTTAGAAAGAATATATTGAAAAGGTGCTTCGTAGGTTCAACATGAAAAATGCAAAGCCTGTTACTACTCCACTTACAGCTCATTTCAGACTTTCATCTATCCTATGTCCACAGTCAGATAAGGAGGTTGACTACATGTCTAGAGTACCATATTCTAGTGTTGTGGGTTATTTGATGTATGCCATGGTGTGTTCGCATCCAGATTTGGCCTGGCGCAATCGGCAATGGCGAGTATGTGGAAAACCCGGCAAGGAACATCGAGCGCCTCAGCTGGGATCATGTGATACTAGCGTGATCCGTGAGTGTTTGTCGTTGGTAAGACTAGAGATGGAGCAGGTGGTATATTGATTTCGATTATGCCGAGATCCCTTACAAGACACGGTTCACCATCGAGGTCAGGCTATTAGCTGGAAAGCTACTCTCTTCACCAACAAAAGAGGTTTACAACCACAGAGGTAGAGTACATGGTAGTTAGAGAAGCTTCAGAAAGGGCCTGTCAAGGGATTGTTTGGGGATGCTAAGGATCACATAGACAAGACATTGTTTGGTGATAGCCAGAGTGCTATATTTCTCACCAAAGTTAAGATGTTTTATGAGGATCAAGATATCGGGATGTGAGGTATCATTTCAGGCATGAGATTACTGCTCGCAGACGCTTAAGTCGTGAGTAAAGTTGAACCCAAGACAATCTCAAACATGATGACTAAGTCACTTTCTCCTTTACAGCTACAAGTTTGCATTGTTCAAACTCGTGGACTTAGTTGCTAAGTTTTGCCCGTATGGGCTTTGTTTGTAGTTATTTAAATATATTTTGATCTTGCTTTGAGACATGTAGTTCTGGCATCATTTTTTTTGTATGATGAAAATTCATGTTAAGGTGGAGATTGTTGTTTTGTGACCCTAATTTGGTTTTGGGGTTATGTCCAACTTGAAGAAGAAGGGAAGTAATTCTTTTGTGAAAAAGAAAAAGTTGAGAAAAAATTGAGAATCTGCTAGGTAGCAGAGGTTAAATAAGTGCTTCTCCAAGTCTCAGAGCCCTTAACTGGATCCAAGGGAGGTGCAGACTGCTCTCGCAAAGAGGTAGACCTTTATGCTCGGATATTTTCGTTATATAAACACATTAGGGTTTATTCCCTATCTGCCGCACTTTGTAATCCTCTCTCAAATTGATAGTGAAGTTTTCTTCTCTACCCGTAGTTTTTTCCCTCAAGGGTTTCCATGCAAATCTTGTGTTTTTCCTTATTTTTATATTTCTTTATTGTGTCATTGATCATACCAAAGAGATTGGTAACTTCTATTCGATAGGAAAGATTGATTCAAATTACTTCAACTTTTGGGGTTAATGAGCAGATTGACACCGAATACACAGAAGACGGATGCCATGGCTTATGCGATACAACATCGAGATCTGTGACTGCTGAGTGAGTGTGTGTGTGTGAGAGAGAGAGAGTGTGTGTTATGCGCACATGCATCTTTTTGTGTGTATGTGAAAAAATTGTGAATAACTATAATTGATTTCTTATGAGTATAATTATACAATACTATTCTTGTAGAAGTTGATCAAATATATAAATAATAAACTTATAGTAATATATTCATACAAACTTGAGGGTGTGGGAGTGAGTTCCTATTGGCCAAAACATTTGCCTAATAAGTTTTTAATATATAATCTGTACACACCTATAACACGCCTAGCTCCTATGCTTAGTACAATTGCACGATGATGATACACTACTACAAAAAGTTAAATAGACTACAGTTGGTTTTAGGAAAAAGACTACGTTTTTAGTAATAAATGTAGTCTAATATTTAGACCACGTTTTCACAACTTTTCATAAATTAAACGTATTACATCTATACCAAAAACGTTGTCTTATGCATTATCTTTTTAATATGAAAAGACTACATTTTTAATTAAGCCGTAGTCTTATATTATCTTATAATATAAAAAGACTACGTTGTTAATTAAGCTGTAGTCTTATATTATATTATAATATAAAAAGACTACGTTTTTAATTAATGAAGTCGTACTCTTATCACTACAAGAAAAAATGCAATTCTTGACATATATTATCTTGACTTATGACAATATATGTCAATATTGTGTATTTAAATTAGCAATTATGACATATACAACTTACTTCAAAGCAATAATACATACATAAAACTTGTCCATGATTCGGGGATGATAACCTTGACTTATGACAATATATGTCAATATCACATTTAATTACGTACACTATCTCCCTCTTTTTAGAGCAAGATTCTCTCCTCCCATTTTTCAAAGACCGCCAATTTCCATCCCTCCTCTTCATCACGTCTCTTGAATTTAACCCTAATATGTCTCCCATTCTACCTCCTCCGCCCCACCACATCCCTTCTCTCCTCTCCCTTTTCACCCTGAAACATAGAGCCAACAAAACCTCTTTGTGATGGCACTATCGATGAGATTTCCTCCTATCATGTTGTTCTCCGCAGTTGATCTCACGGTGATAATGTTCGTAATTGTTTTCAATCTCAATCTCAAGATCATAAACCTGGTGATTATTTTTAGTCATTCCTTCCTTCCCTTTTCATTTTTGGTTTTTCCATTTCCTTCCATACATGGAGTTTTAGATTCCCCGTAACTTTCTGGGAGTAACCCTTTTTCTTCTCCTCCTCTATATATCATCGCTTGTTTAATCGCTTAAAATCATACCTTTTTGTTTCATCTTTGTATCTCTCATAGGTATATGATGTTTACGCTTTTCAAACCTTTCTAGGTTTGTGGATGAACGCGCTGAATAACAATTCTTATTTTCATTCGTTATCTATGTTCATATTTAAAAATGCATCGCCCACCTCGGGGATCTTGACGAAATAAAAGAATTAAGGCTATTTGATTGACATACATGATCCTGTGTGCTTTCCCCGCTTCATAATATGCTTCGTTTGATTGTTTTCGCTTCCGATTCGTGATTAGAGCAATGTGTGGACGTGACCGAAAGAATTGTGCCATGGTTCATGTTCTCTCCATTCGCAATGTAGGAGATCTTTTCTTTAAAGAGTATTCTTTAATTCAAATCTTCTCCATTAATCAATATAGCAAGAAATATATATTTGAATTTACCTATATCAATACTTTCTAAGGAATGATAATTTTGTGTCGATATTGGTGGGCAAAACATTAGTATTTTGTTTTTTTATATGCTATGTTAAGACAATGATATTTTATTAGGATTTAACAATGTGGTTCCTATTTGCGGGGAAGTTTTGTGAATGGATGATTATCGATGTGCCATTTTTGACTTATATGTTTCTGGGGCATATATGCATCCCAAGGCTTGTTTCAGTTTAGGGGGATGTAGCTCTACTCGGTATTTCATGTTTTTTCGATGGTGCATCCCAAGGCTTGTTTGGACATTGGTTTCATATTCAAGGAGGGATCTTTAGTTTGATTTTATTATCATTGCAAGAGGATTTCTTGGAAACTGGAAGGTGAGAAATTGGCCTGGCTTTATATATCTTCTCGAAATGGTAGGCTAGGCTTGAGAAGAAAACTTCAGCTTTTTCTCCTTCTCGAATTATAAGAGTGGGTAGGTTAGGATTTTTGAAGTTCTACATTCTTATTTTTCATAATGATCCGTTTGTCGGGTTTCTTATAAAATGGTTTCTCCTTCCTATGCACATTTTCGTAATGACTTGCTCCTCGAGTTTATCAAATGGGTTCTTCTTCCTAGTCTTGTCAGAGAAGAAGCGTAACAAGAATGAGGGTGAGAAAATGATGACAACAAAGGAGAGGTAAGAGCATGAAGATAATAACCCCACCACAGTTCAAAGCAGCAATATGCATGGGCCTAGACGATATGCTTGCAACCCGCTACTCGCCAATGATTTCTTTATTTTGGTTTCGAGGTTAATAAACATGCCCCGCTTTGCTTTTGGTTTCTATTTTGGTTTGGTTTCATTTTTGGATTGGTTTTTTCTTGGAAAATTTGTGCTTTGAGAGTTTATTCATGTATTGCTATTTAGACTCTTTATTACTTATTAGATCGTTATGAAATAACTATAACTCAGGAAATATGGTGTAAATGAGCTCGAACAGGCTCCAAGCTCACTCGCCAGAAAGGTTGCAGTCCCCACTGTCCCCACAGGTACCCAGATTCACGTTTCCAGAGTTCAAGAACACACGGAGCGATTTGAAAGCGCATGCCGTCCAAGCCAGACACAAATCGAAAATTTTTTAGCATCACTCAAAAGGAAAATTCGCACCATGAACCGGTGCTAAATTTCAGACCCATGTATCAGAATTCTTCGCACCATGTGCGAAAATTTTCCAATTTTGTGCTCAGACTTCGAACGACCATAACTTTTTCATCCGAACTCGTTGGTGTGTTCTCGACTCTATGGAAAGCCCATTAGTCAAGAATCTAGATTTATTCCTCGTGAGGACAAGTGGATTCATAACCTTGCTGAAATTTGATAGTAGTGAACTGACTCCTCGTTTCAAACCTTTTCTTTTTTCTGTTTTTGTTTCCTTTTGTTTCCTTAAGACCATCTAGTTATTTACAACAGTCTAATAAGAGAATACAAAGAGTCTAGAGCATAATGGAGCATACATGGATAAGTGATACGATATGAAATACCTGAAAATGCTATGCAAAGAGAAGAATGAATGATAGGAATACGTAAATGACATGAATATATGAATACACGAATGAATGACAGGAATACATAAATGACATGAATATATGAATACACGAATGAATAGATAAAAAGTATAAGATGAAAGTATATGATAAGGACAAGATAGAATATGAACGTATTATGAAAGCACGTGAAAATCACCACGAGCCCGTGTGACACCCTCGCTTTACATCCTTTATGTGGAAGCAATGGTATCTGTGTCGGGTGTTACAAGCCAAGCACAAGAGAATAGGTAGTATCAAACCCACTAATCCCTAAATAGTATGAGGAACCTCCAAAAAACTTGTCTTTCAATGCTAGGGTGGACTGAATTTATATAAATTAACCTGTTCATTACACGGGTTTCATCTTATACCAATAATTGTATACATTATTTTTTTTATTTCCTTACTTATTTGGTATATATCGCTTAATGAAAGACCTAAGATGGTATTTTTTACGTAGATTTCAAGATGTATACGAATGTGTTACTAATATTTTATTGTAATTTGTTATTTTGGTAAGATTAAAGTTTGTGTAGTTACTAAGATTTTATTACATGGATTTCATCTTCAACTAATATCAATTAATTAACAAGTCATTTGTTTATTTATTTTTGGCTACAAGTCAGGTTAGTGGAAGACCTAAGGTGGTTTTTTTGCAGAGATGATTGAACATGCATACACACATGGGTTATTAATATTTTGGTTGTATAATTTATCTATTGGTTCTATGAGTTTTTATTTTGATGTATGTATTATAAATAGAACTTGATTTTACATTATCTTTGGTATATTTTATTCTAAGCAAAGTTGCTTTAGCTTCTCTTTGAATATATTATTTTGTTTGTATATTATTGGTGCGGAGGACAACTTAATTCAAATTAACACAATATATGTACATGTGTTTTTAATAGCTACATGCATATTTATATGGTGCATTGTGGTTAACAAGATAAAGTCTTAGTTATGAAAACAAGGTATATTTTGTATTAAGTGTTTAAATTAAGCAACAATTTTAAATATGCCAACAAGTTATTTGCATCATTTTCATCAGTAACATTAAAATCTTATTTTTAAATTTTTTCAAAGGCTATCATATTACATGCTTTAATTCCAATTTATAATCTATGGTGGGAAGATCCTACTTTGACATATTTTTAAAGAAACCATGATTTATTTGGAACACAAACCTTGATATTATGAGTGGGTAGAAAGAAGTTATATTGATTAATAGAAAACACATTCATTAACATTTTATATATGTCAAGGCACATACACCTACCTTGACATCGTAATGATGACATATGTAAGACTAGAAGGCGATGACATATAACACATACGATGACAAATAAGAGAATCAAGCAGATAGGTCTTTTTTCTTATAGTGTATATTGTCTTATATTATCTTATAATATAAAAGACTACAGTCTTATTTAAGATGTAGTCTAATATAAAACTAAAAATTGATTTATTTTTTCTCCCACTAAGAAATGTGTTTTATCCTTTTCCTAAATTTTTTTATCATTTTTCTTAAAAAAACCCTCTCTTTTAAGAAACCCTCTCTTATCACCTTATCTAGCCACGTTTGAATAGAAAAAAATTATTTATTTTTTTTCTCCTAACTAAGAATGTAGTCTTTTATCCTTTTCCTAAAAAATTTATCATTTTTCTTAAAAATTCTCTTTAAGAAACCCTCTATCACCTTATCTAGCCATGTTTGAAGATATAGTGGTTCATTTATTTTTTCTCTCCTAATTAAGAATGTAGCCTATAATCACTAGTGCGTTTTTAATGGCGTATAATTTCTTTACTTATATAAATATAAGTCATTGTAAGTTATTAATATTGGAAAACAACTACATACATGAGCCTTTGATGTTACTCTGACAGGTTCAATTTAGGGGCAATAGTATTGACATAATATGTTTACCTTGACAAATATTTTAAGTCAGGGTTAAAATTGACAAGCTATGATACATTTTATTAACATAGCTTAACATTTAATTTATAAGTCAAGGTAAAACTCTAATGTATATAAAGGGCCACTTAGCTTTCCTTATTTCATTTTCCAAAAGCCTAACTTTTATCTAATTTCTATCTTTAAAACACAATTCAAAG